>KK112703.1:151460-218730 GCA_000611955.2 Stegodyphus mimosarum | reverse complement strand
AAAAAAAAAAAAAAAAAAAAAAAAAAAAAAAAAAGACGCACCGAAAAGATATAAAGCAAATTGGACACAAACTGATATACATACAGATTTCGACGGAAAATGCAAAATTTTACATTTAGGCTGCCAATAAATGAACGGTCGTCGCTACAGCGCATCTGATCTACGCAACTGGCAAGATATTTCAGAGAAGAAATTACGATTCCAGGTCATAAATTCTTCACGAATTTCATTCCGTGTACTCTGGTAGACAGTAACTATGCCTCGCATACAGGTGCGCGAACGATACGCGCAGATGTCAGAATTTGAGAGAGGTCGTGTAGTTGGGCTCAAAGAAGCCGATTGGTCTTGTCGGCGAGTAGCTCGACTTTTGAGCAGGAACGATGCCATATTAGACAATGTTGGCAGGAATAGGTGAACCATGGTCGCACACAGCATCAGAAAGGAAGCGGTAGGTCTAGAGAAACGACAGAGCGTGAAGACCGAACAATCGTCAGAACAGCACTCACAGCTCCAGATGCATCATTATCATCGATTGTACATGCAACTAGTGCTTCAGTGACCGCAAGGACCATTCATAGACGTCTATCAGAAAGGGGGCTGAGGTCACGGCGCCCCCTGCACCGACTACCATTGACCTCTGTACGACGTCAAGCCCGTTTGCAGTGGTGTCGGGCTCATTCGCACTGGAATGTCACTGACTGGAGTAGAATAGCCTTCAGTGATGAGTCCCGCTTTGAACTGAGCTCCGATGACCAGCGAAGGCGAGTATGGAGACGCGTCGGACAGCGGTGTGATACCAACCTGACTGTCTTCCGGCAGACAGGCCGATAATCAGGTGGGATGGTCTGAGGTGCCATTTCATTTCATAGTAGGACCCCTTTGGTTGTCATCCGTCGCAACCTTACAGCACAGCAGTACGTCGACAAAGTTCTAAGGCCCGTTATCTTGCCCTTCATGCCATGCCAACCTGCGCTTATGAGTCAGCAAGATAATGCCCGCCCCCCAACTGCATAAGTTTCTACTGTTTGCCTTAGTGCTTGCCGAGCATTCCTTGGCCAGCAAGGTCGCCGGATCTTTCTCCTATTGAGCACGTTTGGAGCATTACGGCAGGGCCCTCCAACCAGCTTGGGATGTTGACGATAAAACTCGCCAGTTGGACAGAATTTGGCACGATATTCCTCAGGAGGACATCCGTAACCTCTATCAGTCGATGCCAAGATAAATAACTGCTTGCATAAGGGCCAGAGGTGGACAAACGCGTTACTGACTTTTTCACTTTGTAAAGCTCTATCCCTTTAATAAATCATGCAATTTTTCTCAAACTGTAATAATTTGTTTTTCTGTACATGTACATCACTTCTACCGATTTTCGTCCCATTCGGATAACTCCTTCTTGGTGCGCCTTTTTTTGTCTAAGATTGTATAATAATATATTTCGAGATTTGGAAAGGGGATAATTATCTTCTTGCAATGGTGAAAGTGTTGCATGAGCAAAAAAGGATCAGAACCCTTGGTACAGAGTAAAATGAGCAATATAACAAAATGTGCTATCATTAATGTTGGTGCAGGACTGGTTATTATTATTATAGCAAACTCAACAGATGTTAATGCATGAAAAAAGGTATTTATTAAACACTTCAATGTTGCGACAACATATAATGAATATCTTCAATTTCCTAACTTCAGTTAATTGTAACTACTTAATTACGTTCACCTATGCATATAATTATTCAAGCTCTTTTGCTATGTCTTTATTCTCACGCTTCTACGATCCCCTGTTCTCGAAAAAAATAAGCGTTGGCAAGCAACAAGTGACACGCCCGTAATAAAAAGTGTAAACTATATGTAATCAACACGATACCCCCCACAAGGCAACTAAAATAAACGTTTGTAAATAAACAAATCAAACACCACTAAATATATGGGTGTTAAAGTAAGCAAAACAATTCAAGAGCTAATGAAACTTGACACAAAACAAAATCCAAAGAGGCCAATTAATTACCTGTAAACTCAATCACCACCTAAAGTGGCGCTGCAACAGGAAAACTAAGTTTGCAAGGAAATGCCTACTATATCAAAATCATAAATGTTTCTTATCAACAAAAATTTCACTTAAAATTGCTCTAGCTACTGGCATCCCAAATGAAGTAAGAAGAGAGTGCATAAGAGCAATACAGCAACTGTAGAGCGCAAACAGTTCTACTAATTAATCCCTGGGAAGAATACAAATAAAGACGAGTTGCACAAATTATGAAGAAGCAAATCACCATGAAGTGTTGGCAAAATAACGATCAAGTCGAGTCAAACAGAAACAATCCCTAATACGTGAGCGCTGAGATACCATTAAGAAAATTTGAACTGAAAGAAGTGGAGCCAAACAGCTGGGACCAGCTTGCAAAAACTCGAAAAAAAAACAAGCAAGGTTATTAAGACAAGATAGTTAAAATCCAGGACAACATGATTACCGACTCACATGCCTAAAACATGTAAACCACAAGCAACACTCGACCAAGGATAAGTCAAAAATACCAAGTAAACGAATAACTAAGTGATTACAATTTTCAACTACGCAGCGCACAAATTACAAACAACTGATTTTTTTACTATTCAAATATCTTACATAAATCATAATATTCCTTATCACTTTCTATATACAAAACTATGTGCATCTCTAGACCTTAGATGGTAAGGTGAATCGTGTGAAGAATTTGGAACATGTTCTGAAAAACTTAAGTCAATTTTCTGCAAAGTGGGAAAATTAATCCTCTCTGGAACTTTCGTGAACCTATCCACATGAATAATTTGACTCTGATCAGGATTTGTGATTCAAACTATTTTGTGATTGACCTTTGTCACCTGCTAAATAACCCTAAAATGTCCCTGATTCAGTTTAGAGAGTTTCCTAGCCATACCATGCCTAACCACTGGAGTGTATAAATACATCACATCTCCCATTTTTATTCTTTTATCCTGTGAATTTTTATCACGAGAAATTTCTTGCTTTTCCGCGGCCACGGATAAATTCTTATTTACCAACTGAAAAGCTTTTAGCAGTCGTAAAACCAAATCTTTGGAATAGTTGTTCGAGTCATCATAACTTCTGAAATTGGTTGCAATAACAAATCGATTGGCAAACATAAATCCCTACCATATAATATATCCTACATATAACATATCCTACATATAAAAGCTGGACACTCCTGAAGAGCACTATGCCGACCAGTTCTGTGAGCCAATAAGGCAAAAGGCAGATGTCTATCCCAATCTTCTTGAGTTTAAGAAACTAATGACTCAATGAATTAATTAAAGTAGCTTTCAACCTTTCCACTGCACCATCTGACTGACGATGATAACTATTAGAAGTGTGTTTAGTGACACCCAATTTTTTATAAACTTCTATTACGGTTTGCGAAATAAAATTAGCTTCTTTATCAGTGACAATATGCTGAGGTACACCGTGAGTAGAAATGAACTGTTTTAACTTTTCTATGATTGTTTCTATTATTGTTTTTCACATAATGTCTTGCAAAGGATAAGCCTCAGGCCATCGTGAAAACTAGTCTGTTACGACCAAAATGTATTTATTGCCTGCCAAGGTAACTGGAAGGGGACCCACTATATCGATCGCAATTCGCTCAATGGGACGGGTAACCATAGGCTTTCTCATAAGGGAAGCCTTACGGGAAGGTCTATGACCCCTCCTCTAGATACAGAAGTGACAGGACTTTATGTAATTATGGATCTGCTTGTGCATTCCCTTCCAGAAAAATGACTTTTCATCCTGTGAAGGGTCCTATCATAGCCTGAGTGTGCAGCAGTAGGCGAGTCATGATGCTCGTGTAGAATTTTCAACACTAGCGTTTTAGGAACACCAGCCTATCCTGTTTCTGCCAACGTGAAGTGGGTTTCTTATATTTACAATACAAAATGTCCTCTTTTACAAAAAATATCTGAGAAATAGGCTTTGGAGATTTGTCGTTCTTTATATCAGTTACAATCTGTTGGCACGTAGGATCTGAAGCCTGCTCTTTCTTAAATAATTCTAACAATTCAGGTGTAATGGAAGTCTGAACCAATTGAGTAACGTTAACTGCTCCCGGCAAATAATAAACTGTTAAATTTAATTTAGCAGGTTTGTGAATAATCTTGTGGTCAAATTGGGATAAACTCGTAATCCAACGAGCAATTCTAGATGTAGGATCTAAGTTTAAAGACACGTGATAATGAAGCTTGATCAGAATAAACAATCAAAGGTTTACCAAGTAAATATTGCCTAAAATGTTCAGTGGCACAAACAACTGCCAAAATTTCTCTTTCCACAGTACGATAACGTATTTCCGGACATTTTAACTTCCTACTAGCATAACAAATGGGATGTTGGAAACCATTAGAATCTTCTTGACTTAACACAGCACCAAAGGCATAATTAGAAGCATCAGTACACAAGGAGAAAGGCTTATTAAAATCAGGTAATGGCAAAATAGGTTCATTCAGAAGTTCAGCTTTTAGAATTTCAAACGCCTGCTGAGCTTCTTGCGACAAATAAAATGTAACTTTATCTTTAGTTAATGGTGTTAAAGCAAGCGCCTTTTGGGCAAAATTTGGAATGAATCTTCTATAAAAGTCAATAAGGCGTAAAAATCGTCTAATTTCTTTCCTATTTTTAGAAGCTGCAAAACCCTGAATAACTTTTAAATTCTTATCATCTGTTTGAATAATGCCTCTAGTAACATTGTAGCTTAAATAAGTGATCTGTTCCTTTAAAAAGTGACATTTAGAAGGCTTGAGTTTTAAATTACATAACTTAAATCTGTCAAAAACCAATTTTAATTTAGCCAAGTGTTCATCAAAAGTTTTTGAAGCAATTACAATGTCATCTATATAAATTCCTATTTTCAGTGGAGAAAGATTGGCTAAAACAATGGACATCAGCCTTTGAAATGAACTAGGGGCATTTCTCATACCAAAAGGAGTTCTTAACCATTCATAGCGCCCTGAAGGAGTCGAGAAACCACTTTTGAAAGCATCATCTGCAAAAACCCTGAAGTTAAATCAAGAGTGGAAAAATAGTTTGCATCCTCTAATTGTTCAATCAACTCATTCATACAGGGCAGAGGAAAACTGTTATCAATTGTTTTCTCCTTCAACTCGCGGAAATCAGTGACTAGACGGTAGGTGTTTTCCGCCTTTTTAACAAATAAAACAGAAGCACTATAAGGACTGTCACTTTCTTGGATGATGTTAGCATCAAGAAGTTCTGCTACCTGTCTGTCAAGCTCATCCCTGAGATAAGGGACTTTATAAGGCTTTTCCCTAACAGGAATATTGTCTCGCAAGTTGATGTTGTGTAAGATGGTGTCACACCCTATTAATTCTGTGACTGAGGCAGCAAAGATGTTACTATACTGTTTTAGAAGGTGTGATAATTGCTGTTGTTGCTGCTTCGGTAAATGGCTAACTTCAAATTCACCACCCCACGACTCGAAATCCTCACCAGTTTCAATTGACGTATTGTTAACAAGTTCAGTATCTTGTGAGATGACATTCACAGGTTCGGCACTAGCCAACTTCATTCCTTTATTAATGTGAAGAACATTAGGTGAACAATTAGCAATCTTAACAAGAAATTCTTTAGATTTTGAAGTATGATTTACTGATCTGGCTATGGCAAAATTACTCTGTATGTGTTCAGCTAAAGGCTCAATTAAAACAGTGTCAGCACTAATGTCTGCAGAAAGAGAAGTAAGTTTAATAATTTTCTCCGAAAAAGATGGTAATTTATGTTTGGTTACAGAGTAACAAAATGATTATGAAATAGAACTAGAAGTTATGCTATTGTCAGTAGCACTAGACTTACTAAGATGCCATTTTAAAATAACATTCTTAACTAAAAATTGAGAAGTGCAATAATCTAAATGCATGTTATTGTCTGCAAGAAATTTGCTTCCTAAGAGTGCCCCATACTAAGACGAAAGAGGAGTGTCAGTGATTAAAAATTCTGTTTTAAAACATTACTGTTGAAATTCTACCGTTAAATTAACTTTGTTATTGACTCTTAACTTTTCTGCAGCTATACCTTTTAAATAAATATTGCAACTTTCCAATGAGATCTTAGTACCAAAACACTTGATGTATTTGGATTTTAAAATATTAACTGTTACACCTGAGTCCAATAAAAACTTAACTTTATTCACCAAAATAGATCCTTCTACTATAGGCAAAGACGCCTCACTTGTGGATACTATGAAAACAGATGGTACCTCCAAAAGGGTTTTAGGATACGTAACAGAATCTGATCTCTCTCTTAAAGCCTTACTAGTCAAGTTCGAGTTATTTTGTGTATTCGAAACACAGTTAATCCGAGCTTAATCTTGGTTTTAGTTAACACAGTTAATCTTGGTGTCTCCGAGCTGTTTGATTACCTCTGGGTCTCTGACGACCATTTCTTGTGTGCTCATTAGGTACTACATTTGCATAGCAATCTCTGCTCACATGTCCAATTCTGTTGCAACGATAGCAACGAGGCTGTATAGGTCTCGTACGAGGATTCTGTGACAACAAGGACTGCACCTGGACCTGCAGCGAACCCATCATTTTGGTGAGCTGAGCAATGTTCTCTTGCTGAAGCTTAATAGCTGTAGTGAGCTCAGAGGTAGTTAAAGTGGGTGTTGTAATATTTTTCTCTGGCACTGACTTAACAGTGTGAACTGCCCTAACCTCGGCTGTTCGAAAATCACTATCAGCATGGCTCAGCCCACATATCCTCCTCAATAATAGCATGCTGTTTAGTAACTGTAAATGTTTTATGATTCAGTGGCAGCAGTAATCGTCTCAAATGTAGTTGTAAACCTTCAATAAAAACAGACAGTAATAAATCCTGCCTTTGAGCTTCGGCTGCAGGGTCACTGTTTCTCTCTACAGGTGCAGTTTTGTACGAAAGTGCTTCTATACGGGCAGCAAACTGCTTTACTCTTTCATGTAGCTTCTGAAAAGCCCGGATAAAAACACGGATGTTAGAGTGCAAGTTGTGCACAGAAGTAAATCGTTCCTTTAAAGCATTTACAATATACCCGAGACTGGTTTCTCTTTTCAACTTAGGGTTGTTTCTTATGAAATCAGCAGCCTCACCCGCAACCTTGACTCTAATTGCTGTCAGTTTGTCTGTATCTGACCAGCCGACACGAGTGGCTATTAGGTCTATCCTATCTAAAAAGTCACTTAAACTAGCTCCACTGTCTTCGCCTGTAAAAACAGGAACAGATTCCAAGGGATCTGACCCAGAAACTGACATACCTTGGACTTCTCGATCCTCTTCCATATTGAAAAACCTACTACTAGCAGCAGCTCTCTTTCTAGGCATGCTGAACTATATGTTACCTACAACAATGCAATCACTAAGATACAAAGTTATATCCCAGTCTGTGAGCAACAGGTGAGTACCAACGCTATTATTAACACAGAAATAACAACAGTACTTTAAACCGTCAGGCAATCCACTGTGTAAGAGCTTGTGTTGGAAACATTAAAGTCCATGAGCTTGTGTCACAAAAATACACATCTGCTATACAATGAATTTCTTGTAATCAGTAACCAAAATGTGTAACCCATAGATATTAACACAAAATAACAACAGTACTTTTGAGATTAACCATTCAGGCAATCTACTGTGGAAATGTTGTGTTGAAAACATTAAAGTCCATAAGATTGTGTCGCAAAAATACACATCTGTTATACACACTCACAAGAAAATAAAATGTAAATGCGTACCTCACAAAATAAGATCACTGCATAGACCTGTTACTGTAACCGTTTAAATGATTGGGTTTTGGTATCAAGTCTAGACAGGTGGATGAAAAATATCAATATGGTTCGAAAAACACGTTACCAAAATGTGCCTGTAAAAAGGAGATGGTTCGAACGTCACGGCATCAAATTGTTGTGCCTTTTGAGAAGAAGAACACAACAAAACTAGTTTAACAATTTTGCCTCAACCTACCATCCGACCAAGAAAAAAAATTGCGTTGTGATTCATTTTTAGTGTAACAACCCATGAAACTTGATGCAAGTGACTCAATGTAACTAACATACCCCCCCCCAAAAAAAATAAGTATTAACCTTTAAGAAAAACCTTAGAGTATTTTTTCAACAGACCAAAATTATGAGTATTCAATATCAATTAAATAAATAAAAAAAGAATATCTCATACCTCCGGAGAGTGAAAATAATCTAAGCAAATTCAAACATTGACAGCGAAAAATTTTTTGTTGTAACAATTCAGTAATTTCATGAAAAGAATAAATACCTTCAGAATTTAAGTAACTAATCTATTAATCCAACATAACTCTTTTATCTCTTAACAATTTAAGTCTTAAAACAAAGCTAAATCTATATATTTCTTTAACAAAACTTCTATTATTCAGAACAAAGTTAAAATTTATCTTATTGCACAGGAAATTAAAAGGAATACTGCTATTCTTAACAACTTAAATTACCTTCTTTTTTCACAGGGAATAAAAAAATACCACCAATGAAGACAAAATCCTTAAATTTAGATATCTTATTTTAGCTCATCAGAAAAAAGTTTTCTAATGTTTTGTACTCAATTAACAGAGTACCGCAGAACCACCCTCTTAAGAAGATTTAGAATATTAACATAGGAGCGAAATTCTATTTCAGTTTTTCAATTCTACATTAATTCAGCAAGTACAGTTTTACTATTTAATTTAACTCAGCATTTTTCAGTTCACCAAATAAAACAAAATTTCCAATTTCTCAACAACTCAAATCTTTAAACAAAATCATTAAAAAATAAAGCAATTTTATTTAAAAATTCAAATTTTAAATTTTAAATAATTTATAAATTTAAAAAAAAATAGGGAGAACCCTTCTAACAATTAATTCTAACAAGTTGAGAGTACGTTACGATTAAGATAATACCATATTTTTTCCTTTTTAATTAAGATTACCCCAGTTACGAAAGAAAACGACAAGGGAAACTTATCTGATGCAGAAAACACAGCAATCTTCCAGAAGCGCCATCCTCGGTTCCCTGCGTAGACTGGAACCGATCGCCCACGGAAAACTTTACCGGAACGCAGGCCTACGTAGAAAACATTAGCCGGAGAGGAATCCAACTCGCTGGAGACCTGGACACCGCAGCCATCAGAAGAAGAAGGGATCCAGGTGTATAGCGAAGCAAAAAGCAGACAAAAAAAGGATAAAAACATGCAGGATATTTTCCAAATCAAAGCGATTTCCGATTTGTTGTTTTAGTTTTCAATTCTTAAAATAGCCGAAAATAATTTCAGGAACTCTGGAGCATTTTGAGGGGCAAACAGCCCTTTTAAGGTAGGATGTACTACAGAAAAGAATAACTGATTAAGGCCAGAGGCCCGCAAATAACTTATCTTAACTGGTAATCATTGCAAAAACTGAGGGAGCAAAAGCCCCCACTTCCAGTATGAAGAACATTCTTCGAAGCTGCACAAAAACGTGCTCAAGGCACGAAGCAGAGTAAACGAAGAAAGTCAGGCCAAAAAAAGCAGGAGCGTCCCTGAACCGGCTTTTTGTTAAGAAAGGAAACCATATAACATCAAGACCCGCTGAAACAGGGTGAAAAATCCAGTACTCTAAACCCGCATACATCCCTGTAAAATTTCTCAATTTTCCGAGGTGTTGAACTAAACACAAATTCAAATATCGCCAAGCTCGCCAGACGAAATGCCAAGAATTGGAACCATATGAAAGGCCAATTGGCAAACTTAAAAGTCGCCGACCGGAAATCCCTATTGTATTCCCCTTAACACGTAAGCAAAGCCTTAGAATTCAGCTAAAATGTGCAACCTTTTTAATCCCTTCCCTCCAATAACTTAACACAAAGCAAAGTGTACAATTCAGTTAAATAATTGACTGTATGTTAAAAATCTGTTCTCTCTGTAATCGTGAAGCTAGAATCGTGAAAGTGATCTTAAATTAAAAAGCTAATTTTTCTGTATCCATTGATATAAATTAATAATGTGTAAAGTTAAGTAATATAAAATCAAGTTTATTACGTAGAAAAGCACCCAATTCCATTATGTGTTTCAACGCGTTTACAAGTAACGACTGGAAAATACGTATAAATCTTAACTACCAAAAACTCCTAATTAAAATTAAACCAAAGCAAAAACAAAGACATCATATTAAATAAAATACACGTTGTGTAGCATAAATTTAGAATAATAATAAAAATTAATTCTTAAATCATAACTTAAATAATTTAGTGAATTTGCTACACAGCAATATTGTCAAAAAATAGCTTTTAGATTTTATATTGCGCCCAAATAGGCGTTTTTTCATTTACAGTCACACACACGTTCGAGCATTTGGGCTAACGCCAGTTTGGGCTAAAAATATTTAAAAACAGCGTATTTCTGGAATTTCCGATAGAAAGTCCGGCGCTCTGGAAATAAAAATTTTTATCCCCTGCAGTGTTGCTACTGCTCGCTTTGAAATTGCTGAGTTTTTTTAAATAAAAAATTCTTTAAAGGTTTAAAAATATGAAGTAGACAATAAAACAAATTCCAAATTCGGGCTTTCAAGCGCCTGTGTTCGGGTGGAGGACTATGTTATTCAAACTTCGATGACTCTAGGTTTCACAATGCGAGCAATATACATGCGTGAATGCATATTCTTTATCATTTGGTTTCTTTAAATATAATATAGGCGACAATATTTGATAGCAACAATCTGAAAAGCGAAATACTGTTTCGAGACTAATAGCCCTTCTCGGCTGACTCCTCTTTGGGATAAAACTACTCGGAAAATTTCTATCAAATAATGCTTTATGATAAGGTACAATAGAAATGGAATACGTAGTAAAGAATCAGAAGATGCTTTACGATAAAGTACAGCAGAAAAGAAATTGCGGAAATAACACAGAATGAAACATTTTAAATATTTATTACAGCCTTGACACACAATAGGAATTAAATGAGAAAATGACGTATAATTTCCAACTCTGCTATCTGCTAGTGAACAAAATATGTTAAACATGAAGAGTAGCTCACCATGCATAATTCACAAATTCCAACATCTATTTTATCGACACAGGATGATCTAAATCTGCTTAATATTTCTTGCCTCTGAATTTGCGCAAGCCTATGAACAGTGTGCTTAGTTGATAATCGCAAATTTTTCTCTGTGATGCTTCTTGCATGTCGTTGTATGAGGTACTTGAATTCAGCTAAAGTCGCAACTCTTCTCAAACAGCGTTTTTCAGGTGGCTTCATAGCCATATATCATAGAGACTAAGTTCTGGAGAAGATGACGGGCATGCGATGGGAAGAAAACTGTAAATAGTAACTGTAAACAACCCCATTTGTAAAATGTGTACGCAGAAATTTATGTAATAATAACACTTTCTGTTTTGGATTGATTTGTATAACTTGTGATCCAAAAGTTGCGGAAATCACATTTTCAAAAACTATACAAATTCCAAAATGGAAATGAAGGGTAAGTTGTTTTACTAGATGGCATTTTATATTATTAAAAGAAATATATCACTTGAAATTTTGGTTGCAGTTTAACTTTAAAATGTGTTTTTTGTAGCAAGATATAAATGAGTTATTCTCATACAGAACGAATTTTTATTATTGAGCTTTACTTCGCGACGCATTCGTATGAAATAGTTTCAGAAGCTTTTACAGAGACATTCAAAAATGTTCGTGAACTTAACGAGATAATAACTTTCCGATTGGTAGCTTCAGTTTAAGGCAGTGTTTCTCAAACTTATTTCTTCTAACGCCCCCTTTGAAAATCAATTATTTTTCATCGCCCCCATTTTTTATACACTCCTAAAACTTAAAAACCACAATTTCATTACTTTAATTAATTTAGTTATAGTGTGCTATATTAAACGGTTCTGGTGTTTAAACTTACATTCTAAACTAGAAATTTTTACCAGTGAGAGCAATTAAAACGCAACTTTATAATATTAATAATATATTTTAATTAAATTAAAAGAAACAATATAGATAGGTAATCAATTTTATTTTTTAAACTAATCTAATAGGATGGATGAGTTTGATGATTTTTAACAAGTTTGCTGATATCAGATTCGATTTTACTCAAAAACAGTCGTAAGTCGCCGCGTTTGGTAACTTGCAAATCATTTCTCTTTTTAGTAAGCAGCGTTGTCACAGCGCTAAATCCACGTTCACACAAATATGACGATGGAAATGATATCAAAAACTGTTGAACGATTGACCACAATCCAGCGTACAACTGCGGAATTGACTTTTATAGCCAAAATTGTTGGTAGCCATTTTTAAATTTGCTTTTTATTTCCTCGTTCGTAGTCAGTTCTATAAGTTCTTCTTCCAGCTGGGGTGATATTGCTGTGTTGACTTTTGAAAAAGGATCTAACACCCAGTCTGGTATTTCCAATTTCAAAATGTCCGGGAATCTTTCAATGAAATCACTGTGAAGATTTTCCAAATGTTGGCAGTAGACGAGCAAGTCTTCGTTGTTGCAGGATACTGATAAATTGGGAAAATAATGGAACTCACGTCTGCCGATATCCTTGTGTAAGAGCAGCTTGGCTACGAAAGCAGCGACGATATTTTTTGTTTTTATGAAGTTCAAGTCATCGCCTTGAAGTTGGAGATTCATATCATTAAAAATGTATAAAGGTCTGCCGGGTATGCGATATTATTCTTTGATGTGATGAGGTTTTCGCGCAATGCTGTGTCTTTGTTTTCCAAGAACTCTATGACAGAGTCAACAGATTGTAAAAACGAGTCAGACAATTACCTTTTGATAGCCAACGCACTTCTGTGTGTAAGATCAATCTGTTGAAATCTTCATCATTAGCAACACAAAGCTGATTAAATAATCTGTCATTTAAAGAGTTGTTTCGGATTTTATTGACTGCTCTGATAACATGTTGCAATGATTGAAACATTCGTTCACTTAAATTTCTGGCAACTAAATGCTGTCGAAGTGTAACGCAATGTACAGCAATCACATCAGGAATTTTTTTAAGTACGACATGAAGCCTTTTTGAGACCCTGTCATAGCTGGAGCAGCATCTGTAGCAGCTGATATAATATTCTTCAAGGGAATTCCTTTTTCATCACAAAACTTTTCCAGTGTTTTAAATATGGTTTCTCCTTTTGTGTCTATCTCTAAATTTCTAGTAAATAAAAGTTCTTTACATATTTTTTCATCTTTAATGAACCTCACGTAAGTCAACAGCAGTGCTTCATTAGTTTAAAGTGGACTCATCCAATTGAATTGAAAATTGACTAATCTTCAGATGACTGCACAATAACTCTTCAATGTTTTCAGCCATTATATCAATTCGTCTTTGCGCAGAATTATTGCTCAAAGGAACTTTTCGAATTATATGTGCCGCCGGTTTATGGAGCACAGTAGTTATAACTTCTTTTATCGCCGGCAAAATTAACGTTTCTCCGATGGTATGTGGTTTACCTGTTTGAGCAATTAACAGAGATATATTGTATGAAGCTCGAATTCCGTCATCGTCTTGCTTAGCAGCCTTCGAAAAAAGTTTCGGTACACTTGGCTGAGCATTATGCTTCTTTTCCAGATCTTGAAAATAGGCTACATTTTTGTCCTTCTTATCTGGATGCATTTTATTTAAATGATCTTGAAGTCTTGAAGGCTTCATCGCTTCGTTTGAAAATGTTTTTGAACAAAGAAACACAAAGGCAAAGATGGGTTTCTCGAATTTTCTATGAATCCATATTTAATATATTCTGCACTGTATTGCCGTTTCTTCTTTTTTGCTTGCGACATGGCTTTTTTTTTTCAAAAATATGTAAATAAAGTGTTGAACTTAAATACTCGTTTAAAGATAGCGCGCGAAACCACTAATGAAAATATAAGAAAAATTGCAAGCTTTTATATAGGATTTAAATACAGCAAGCACCGACAGGAATAAGACAAACACGCACAAACTCGTTTATCTCTTTCGACGCTCAATCGTACTGAGCAAGTTAGGACAACTATCGAAAAACCAGTCAATTGCAACCACGTACAGTCCGTTTTCGTATTGCAAAACCGCCACCTGTCGACGATTCTATTCTGAAAAGGGGCGATACGCTGAGATGGACTTTTTTCTCAGACCGGTTTTTCAGAAGCACGGAAGCACGCATGTTAAGTAAACATTTCTCTTTTGTCTCAACCCTATTTTGATGAACTCGAAGCAGACCTGACGCATGCGTAAAAGCGCTGAAAGTTTCTTCAAACGAAAACGAACAGTACGTCTACGGAGCACAACATCATAAGTGCACCGGCTCCCGCAGTTAGACTTTTCCCCCGGAATGTTTGCCGCATTTGGCGATTCATGCATTTACACAGCTGTATGCTTTTCGTCATTTTACAACGTACGCGCATATGGCGTGCGGGCTATCCAACGAAATCTATGTTAAGTATTTTAAGTTTTTATACCATCATACAGGGTAGAAATATAAACTAAGTATTCGTTATTGTGTAGTAGATAGGTTTTATTCTAGTGAAATTTAAAATATAAAGTAAATCAAATTACAAATATACCATCGCCCCCCTAACCCACGTCAACGCCCCCCATTTTTTCGGGCCCCCTTAACGCCCCCCTCTAGGTCTCAAACGCCCATAAGGGGGCGTTATCGCCCACTTTGGGAAAGACTGGTTTAAGGAAATGGAAGAGGTCATCAGAAGAAATGATGTGGCTCCCATCTCTTCTGACCTTAGTCAAAATAGGAATAAAATGTTGCATTCCAAGAAAATATGTGACAAAGATGGAATCGCAATCAAATGCATGCGTTGCAAAATAAAGTTTAGGTTTAAAATTAGCTATTTGCGTGAGTTTAATTAAGATTATCTTGTATTTAATTTATAGTTAAGAACTGAAAAGTTTTGGACTTACTTTATTTCGCTTTCAAAACGCAATAATTATACAAAGATTTGCCTCAATGCAGATAATTAAGTTAAAAAATGAATGAAGACAGTTTAAAATAAATTTATATGAAATCTCCGTAAAATGCATAAGACATTAAAAAAAGATTCTGTTAAAAATACGTATATGTATTTATTTCTTTTCGATGCGCGCTCTCATAACCTATTTGAATGCTCTAAAATGCAGTATTCTTTGTTATTTTACTTATGACGTGATCTGCCCTTAGGCACTAGACAGAAAGGGAGAGATGGCTTGAGGAGGTTTTAAGGGTAACTGGCTCTTATCCACTTTACACACAGGGCGAGCTCGTTTGCCGGTACTCGACTCTCGGACCGAACTACTAGTGGTCAGCGGCTCTTATCATTCGCAGCTGGTGGGCCACACAGTATGCTTTTTGAATGCTGTTTTTTAAATTTACTTACTAATTATATAACGTACATGGATACCTTAGAATATACACATTTAAGTACAATAGGCAATTAGTAGAGCTGCTGAAAAGTAATTTTTTTTTATGCCGAAAATAAGGTGTTAATTTATAAACGCCTAATGCTACTCATACTAAAATTATGATTAATAAATTTTTCTGTTAGTATTTTAATTTTGATGATGATCAGAAATTTGTTGGTATTTACCAGTTTTCGGCTCACCTCCACTAACTGCCAGTTCCAGAGGGAATAATAAATACAAATATTGGTAGCTTGACCTGGTGTAGAATTCGGGCGAACGGGCTAGCTGCACGGTTGCACTTTGCAATTTTTTCCCATGTGCAATGTGAATGCGAGTCAGGTTCCCTTAAAAATTTCTGTAGGAGAGTGTCCTCTTCGTATGCAGATAGCCCTCATGTGTTTTGCTATATTCAAGTAACTTAACCTAACCTAAACTCGACTGATATAAAGTAGCGGCACTGAAGCTCAGACAAAGTGTTGCAGTAATTATAAAAATAATCCTCAACTGGATTCGATGACTCCAAAGTAACATTACTTCTCTTATTATAGCCTTCAATAAAACAAAAACAAGAACAAAATAGTATTAGATTTTAATTAAACATTACAAAGAAGTTCTGAAAACAAGTTCTTTTAATGAAGTTTAATTTAGTGAAAGCTAAATGCGTGTCATTTAGGTAGCATTTCAATCAGAATTAATCAAAAAAGACCGAAGAATTGCAATTGATAAATCGCAATTCAAAGAACAAATATCCTACTTTAGTTATATTACTTTTTTTTGTTACTAAAATGTTTTATTGTAAGAAAACGGTCATAAAGTACATTTACAAATAAATATTTGCAACAGAAACTTATGGAAGTATGCTTATGAATGCTGAAATTTCTGTTTATGAATTTGTACTATATATATACTCAATAAACAGTTGGGCATTAAAATGTAACGAAATTGAACTAAACCCTATGTTGGGAAATGGTAAATGATCGCAACGTAAAACCTGATGGATTTTTTTACCATCGTTATTACATTTTATGGAGGCGTGAGGAGCTATCATTAAAATCTTTATTTATCGGTACATTTCTGCTTAAATAAAACCCCAGTTTGAAGGAGAATTTCATAAATGAGGCTTAACGTTACATACTTGAAAAATGGATGACATTAGACTAAAGGCTATGGAAAGAAATAGAATATGAAACGAGGCATTTATTCCGCCATTTTGAAGCCCTGAATTGCAACGCTTCACGCACTAAGATGTTTAATTTCGTGTAACTAATATCGTTTCTGCACGAAGATGACGTCCGTAAAAAATGCATCGTGTGTAATTACGGAGGGACATTATTATTAAGAGCGAAATATTAATGTGCTTTTCTCGAAGATCCTCACTCGGGTATAAATTAATTCTAAAATGCTTCACACCAAGCACTTTTCCCTCGTGAATAAAAAGTATAAAAAAAAGAGAACGTATTCTTAGAATTAAGTGATAGATATGGAAAGAAAGAGAAAATTCCTAGAATGTGCACAAGAAATTTGTTAAAAATATCAGTCTTTTATGAAACATTTTTCCTGATAACTCATTTCCTAAATTTAAAAAAAACGGGAACAATTTTGTTTTCAAATTCAAAAGGAAAATTGTCATTTATTTTTGATAAACAATGTGAAATAGTAAGTTATTTTTAATATCTAAACAAATCTGAATTTGTAATCATTCATCTCGTTTCTGTTTTAATCGAACACTTCTCAGCTTTCAAATAATGATCACGGATTCCGTTGGAATGAAACACTTATTATGAACTATTCTCTAACGAGTACGCATTAACTTGATAAGAGTTATTAAATTCCGTATTAATTTTTAACTTATTCAAAATTCAAATTACTAATGCAAATACCTTGCTTATTCATGTCATTACTTTGCTAAATGTGTCTGATAAATTTTATAAATACTATTAATGATGAAATATGAGTTTTGTACATTTGTATTTCTGAATTTTTATGCAATGTAACAATTTCAAAATTTTTCTCTGACCCATTTACGTTGCCAAGTAAAATTTACATTCGTTTAATATATATCTGACAATTGTTGGCACTGGTTTACTTATATTAATGCCGATATTAATATCTTCCTTTGATGTGATGATATAGCTGACAAATAATGTTCATTTATGACCAAAATAAGCTTACAAATTTGGTTTTATAGGAATATTGTCACTAAGAAACTTACCATTTAGTCAAAAATACTTCAGAGGAATTTTTAAACAGCTGTGAAAAATAAGTTTTTAAAACAATGATCGAAATCCATAATATATAAGAACGTCATACGTTTTTCATATATGTAAAAAATAAAAAAATAACTCTTTAAAATTTTATTTTATTTGGTTACAAGAGAAGTAAGTACTCTTTCTACAGAATTCCGTCTTTTCATCTTAAATCACGCTAAAACTACCCAACTTTATACAGGTTTTAAGTAAGGTAAGAAAACAATCTATCAAATTAATTCTATGAAAAACTGCTTTATGATTAAATTTAAGACAGAAGATTTGATTAAACATTTAAAGACAACCAACTGCAAAAAATCGAAAAAGGATATCACATTTTCCTGGTTTTAACTGATTTTATATTTTGACGATTGACTTATTTTGAATTGGCATGCTGCGAGTAGCCTAGCATTCTTGCTAGCTGTCTTCCGGTTCAGTTGAAGTAAATGTGCCTTAATGAGGTTGAAAGTAGAGCAATCAAAATATAAAATACTCAATATAAAGTAAAAAATAAAAAGGAACGAAATATAACCGATCGAGAAGCAAAGCAATAATCATAACGAAGTAGAATTGGATTCCGCAAGGATGTTGCGCAGTAAGCATGGTTAATAACAGCTATCTTTCTGTGAGAAGCAGAAAAATGAAGGTTCCAGATCATCGAAAAGATCTACTAAAGACAATGTTAACTGTTGTCTGTCTTCTCGAGATTTCAGTTTCTTAAACTTGGCAATAAATTCCAGAAATTTACTGAATAACCCAACAAATTTCCATCAGAAATATCTGTCTTAGGCAACAAAATAGAAATTTTATCGGGAAGTGTTGAGAAACGTACAGAAGAGTAGCGTCAGGAGACGCTTTCCTTTGTTTAGGAGCTTTCTTAACAGGTTTAAAAGTCCGCTCATGAGCAAGTTTGCCTTTAGGATTTAAATTTCGAATTTTAGGATACAATTCGCAACCTTTAAAGAAAGCTACGTTACTTTATTGGCATCTAAAACAAGTCGGTTTATCTTCTTCGAATCACAAGATGGTTTTTCCCACACTTGAGATACCTCGGGAATTTGAAGATATAAATGAAAACACTAACATAAATCAAGTGATTTGTTAATAGGAAGAGAGCATGTCCGATACAAAATGGTAATTAAATTTTTAAGGAAGATTAAATGTTAACAATGAATGTAAATTAAATCATTTAGACTTTTATGCAATTCGTTTAATGAGAAAAAAAGAAACAGTCATGTCTTTCATATTTAATCAAGAGGTCTACTACGGACATTCTGTCAGCTATTAAATTAAAATTGGGCCAAAGCACTAAATATGTGTATTTCTATAAAAATATCAATCTGATCTTTTGAAACCAGTCCTATTAACTTTGTGCTATTGAACTTAGTGATCAATGTCTTCGAATATATATTATGTTGCTATCTGATTGCTTTATCACCACTAGAAAAATAATCCAGCCGCATAAAAATTATCTGCACATCAATTCACTATCTGATGGAAAAAGAAGTGCTTTCTGTCACTGGTTATGACTATGTTCAGGATCAAAAACGCTTCTGATCTGAATGCAAATTTTAATTTCCTGTATCAACAAAAATTACTTCTCAGTTAAACTAATTTTAAAAACATGCCTTCTAAAAATTCAGTTTTCAGGCAAGACATATATGAAAGCACATGTATTGGTTAATAAATAAACAGAATATAGGTATTACCATTATATTTTTAACATTATCGTTTTTTATACCCTTAAGGCTGAGCAAAGTAACTTTAAAATAACTGATATTTCGTTTGCATTGACTTCTTGAAATTTCTGGATGCAAGTGAATATTTAAGATCAATCTGATGTATTTTAAAAAAAGATCCAATGCACAATAATCATACATTTGTTTCCTCACAGTGTCTTGATACACCCCAATGAAATACATGTGAATTCATTTGGTTTAGCGTACTTATGATATTTTCTACATAAAAGGGTTCCAGTATCACCATATTTGTAAACGAAACATCGAAGCGTTTCCCAGAATTTTAGAATTCCCATAGAACCGTTTACTTTTATGTGATTGGAGGTAGTGAGCAAAATGGAAACCCTTCTAAGACTATTTAGGAGACCATACTAAGACTAGGAGGCTATGTGTACATCATTTTTACAAAGAAATGCGTGTCTTTTCAAAGTTACAATACATGTCAAATCCTGAAGTACTTCATGCCTTATATCTACATGTATCAAGTGTTCAATTTCGAAGTTTTAAAATTTATACAACAAGAAAGGTTTGTACTTGCAGTTAGAAAATATGAATGCTTAACAATAAAAGGGCAAATCCGGCTAATTAATTACAATAAAATCATAACTTAAAATAACGCAAAATAGAACAAATAATAAACATACTGTCTTTCAGAAAACAAATTACCTTTATGTCTCAATGAGTCGTTGAAATAATCTGCACACACATTTTTAATTAAAATTTTCTAAGATTCAGTAAGAGGTTTAGCTAATGCTTTTAATTGCAGATATTATTATGTTTGTAACAAGGAAGGACTAACAATTTTATGCCGTTTTTAATATTTTCTTTGCAGATTAACTTCGGTTTTTTTACCATAATATTACTGCGCTTTATTTTAACGTTCGTTATTTATCGATAATTTGTTTTACAGTTCTAGATAAGAGTTGGGAAATGATGACTTACGTAATTAAAAAAATTAAAAAAAAACTTGAATTCTCATTTTCAGTAGATAACTTTTTAATACGCTATTAGGTTAATAACAGAAAAAAGTGTAATGAAATAGATTACGGTTTTATTCATATTAATACGAATTCTATTTGTTAAGCAGTTTTAGCTTTTTCCCACTAAGCTGCTTTTAGTCTGGTCTGGATGTAAAGAAATTATGAAGGTATTAATTTTTTAAATCCAGTATGTAAATATGTATACTTATATAAATGCATTTAAGTTGGATTTAAAACGTTCTAATGGCATATCCATGGTATAACAATGAAAATTCTGCAAATATGTTTCGTAAATAAGAAACGTTTACGAAAATAAGAAAAAATCGTTTTACATTCCTTCTGTCATTTACAATGTAAATTTGAAAATGATTGTGCATGTCCTGAAAATTATAAGCAAATTCCTCCGTCGGCATCATAGGGAGAATCCTCGTCGTATGGTTTGAATGTCTGGATAATTCGGAAACTGTTTCTTTTTAGGTTGTTGTAGATCCAGGAGCAGAAAGAAGGTGAGCAGGTGAGCACGGTAGATGATTGAGGACTAGAACTCCTGTACAAGCTAGAAACGCTTTCTTGATGAGGATTGAATATGGGCTAAGATTCATAATGGACAAGGAATCAATAGCTAGCCTGGCCGCATTCTGATCGTTCTTTAAAGTAAATCTCCTAGAACATACTTCTGTTAGCATTTGTAGTTGATTTTGCTAGTTAACATCATCTTCAGTTTTTAAATGCTTTCGTCACAACAGAATGTCGCAGGCGTAGCACTTCAAGCAACATCTTCACTGGAATCCTGCCCATTCGGAAAGCAATTAAACCATTCATAAACACATTTTAAGGATGCGGCTTCATCTCCGCGAACTTACTTCAACATTCTCAGTTTTAACAAGCTTTAAACATACCTTTAAGTTCTTTCTCTACTCCCTTTTTATCATCTCATCAGTACGGAATATGACTCAGAATAAGCACAATTGATGAACGCTGAGTAATCTTCAGTTTAATTTAGAAACTGTATTGAACTGTGAACAGGCTTTGGTCTTCCATATACAGTTGCTTAGTATTGATAATTTATGATTTTTATATGCCTTATGTGTGTTTTAATTATATTTATAGTTATTAACATTTTTATTTTATGTTCTGGCTTTGCAATATATTGCGTGCATCCTGTGTGACAAATAGCCATTGCATCGTCATCTAGCCCTTATATGGCCATTTAACATACGTAAGTTCTTTAATTCTCCAATAAACGCTGGATAGTGGAGAACGAAATGCATATACACCTGCTTAGCTCTGGTAAACGCCAGGGCCCTGTCCTCCGTAACCTGTCACTGCTATTCCTTTATGAACTAGACTGTCTCTTCTCTCAGCTCTCACCAGAAGGTAAATTAATACCTTGTGTGTATATAAACTGAAGTTTTTAGATTGTAAGATATAGCTTGTTCTGCCTTTCGAGGCGGCCATGTTACTAAGTTTTTCTAGTCAAATAAGATTTGCAGTCTTTGACCTTGCATTGTAATTGCCGATATTTGAATATCTATTCGGATTAGATTGTGAGCCAATTTCTCGTTAAATTGATTTACCTAGTCTTTGACTACTAGCTTATTTAAACTTTAAAACTGATATTTAAATTATCGCGCTGTAAGTACTGGCTGAGTTGTAAGCACCAGGTGTGTCTCATATTCGTCTGTAGTTTTAAGAAATTTTTTTTTTACAGTTTTAAAGTTTCAGTTGTTATTTTATCCTTAGCGATAATTCGCTTATGGTCTATTAAGAATTGGACACTAACTAATGATTATTTAACATACCAAACTTTACACTATTAGCAACTTATGACGGAAATTTTATGACCACTTTTATGCCGACGTCTTAGGGTTGTATCTTAGACGAGAATGCAAAGTAACTTACTTGTCGAAAATGCCAATCTGACCTAAGTAAATATAATGTCAATTTTTGTGAAAAATGTTTATTTTACGTAACTTTTTATAATGCAGTTAAACACAGAAACGAGATGAAAAAACGAATTTAAAGCTTTGTAAAGCTGTGTCGAGGTATTAGTTTTTTCTTAATCTGGAGTTGTTAGAAATCGATTAATTCTCTGTTAGGATTCAAATTATGGATCCTCCAATGATAATTGGATGCTCTGTCACTTACATCACGAAAGTGCACACACAGGAGTTCGATAATTCTTTATACTTTCTCCTACTTGAAAGGAGATTAGGAAGAGGTTAATGAAATCAAGGTCGTGATGATGTAAAACTCTTATGGTTAACTAACCAGTTGTTATGATTTTGAGATTGACTTCTTTCTGCGTTCGTGACCAGAATGCAAATTAGCTTCTTGTGTACAAGAAAAAAGAAACAAGAAACGTGTATCAAGAACTCACTCATTTTCTTTAAGGCTTTTAGATCATTTTAGGCATAGGGCTTTTAGATCTTAGACACTAAGTTTTTGGCACTCACGTAACATTACTAGAACTGTGCCAGCTTTAGCTGAATATAATTACCTCGGCTTTGCATACTTTTGCAGCCGACACGCAGCGCTGGTAAATAATCTGAGTCACTTTGTAACTTAGTATTTAACTGTCTGTATAGGTCATATGACCATGCTCAACGTTTGAAGTCGTTTGAATGTTACTATTTATTTCCATCACCACAAGTCGTGGTTATATGTAGAGCTCGACCAGTGCCCTTTATGTTAAAAGTTCAAATTAATAAAAGGTTCTTTAAACTTTTGCAAGGTCTTATCCTGCTATTTTAGACATACTGATAAACATATAGCCTTATAATGAATCATCATGTTCAAGACTAAATATAATGACTTTAATTTTTCCGGGTCTGGAAGTAGGAGAACTACAAATCTTCCACTGTTAGCTGGACGTACTACCATTTACAACCCAAGAGAAAGCACAGATAAGGCAATAATTCGTCATAGTCTTACACATTCATTTCATCAGAACATATCAAAATGTCAATGGGCTATATTTTACCACTTGAATTTCATATCTTTTACTTAATTTTTACAGCCCAGAGTTGCTGTACATAATCATGCTCCTTAACACAGGCACTTAATAAATGTTTCCCTATCTTCACACTCTTAAACAAAAGTATTAAGCATCATGACCATGAGTGAGATCGGTGTGATATCTCAGAACCCTAAATTCTATTTTAAGTTAACAGTTTCAAGTGCTTATCTCTAACCAGAACGTCTCGAATATACACAAACGATAGTGTTTAACCATTTGAGTTACAGTATTTGAAAGACAAATATTTTATCTAAATTTTTATCTTTCAAATGTTTCATTTAATAATCTTATTTTTCGCTATCTTTCTACACCGTAATTTCTAAGATAATGAAGCTTTTTTTAGTAGCGGAAGAAATATCTTAACCCATTCCTCTTGAACAACATTCTAAAGCCCAAGGAGGGTTATAGGTGAAATCCTGGACAATCCGCTTTTTAAAAGACCAAAAGGGCAAATAATCCGTGGATGATACATCAAGGGATTTAGATGGGAAATGAGTCAAGAGATTGAGTGAGTCCTTGATACACGTTTCTTTTTCCTTTTCTTACCAGGAAATTATTAGTCGATTTTGACGTACAGCTGCCTGCTTTGCCTTGATGTAGTTCTACTTATTGATGGCGCTATTGGTAAAGTGATCGTATTTCATATTTGAAATTTGGGTATAAAGTATGTTCCTGATAATATACGGAGTGGACCTTAGCAGTTTTCAGCATTCTTGTTAATTTTTATTTGTTGTTATGTCAAAAACAAACAACAATCATAAATCCTTGTGTAAAACTTCCTTTAGATTCTTCGAACCATGCTCTAAGATTTTTTTCTTTCCTTTGATAATAATAAATAGATCTTTTTTTATTACGGTCAATTAAATATACCCAAGACTCATGTGCTGTGATCACATTTTTCCATTTTTGGGCGAATAATTGTTTTTAATAGAACATTCTGCAGCGCATTTTGCTCTCGGCGATATGTAAAGCAGAAAGAGATGCACATTTTTTTGTCTTTTTTAGATTCAAATAAACATTAATCATTCTTTTTACAGTTGACACCGAGCATTCATGATTATGCAGCTGCCCTTTGAATTCGAAGATTTTCTTTTAAAATTAAAGTTCTTAACTTTACAACAATCGAAACATTCCATTTTTTCCTTGGATGCATATTTCGAACAATGTTTCTCCCGGGCGCCAAACTTTGACTTTTTTCCCCTTTCTTATTGGAAATATTATCTATCGTTATTTTAGATACCGAACAACATAGCAAAGGAGAATTATCTAAAATATGCGAATGCCCTCTGTATAACTTGTATGGTGGAAAACATATAGTCTTACCAAATAATGTCTAAACCAGAAATTAATTAAAGCTTTGGGGAAGTGTTGCTTCTTGCATCTTTAACAACTGAATGTGAAATAAATCTTAACCTTATTGACCACTAAAGTTTCGTTTTCTAAATTAAAAAAAATATAAAAAAGAAAAATAATAAAAAAAACGTAAAATCTGAAATGTTTCAGATTTTATTTGTTGTTTCTACTTAGATTTTTCACTTGTTAGCAAGGGGGTTCGAATTTTTAGTCTCAAGTTTTCGCAGGTGCTACTGTAGATAATGACTTTATTTGGATTCTTTCGAGGGGCTTGAATTTGTCCTGTTAAATTGTATTGAAAAGTCCCGGATTGGCAAGAATTTAATTTTATGTGTAACCTTTGACCAGTAATGTTTAATGGGAGGAGAAACCGAGTTTTCCTCGGTTCTTGCCCGAGTTTGGAAGTCAGGTTTTAGAGAGAGTTTTTTGAGTGGAGTTAAGTTTTGATACAGAGAAGAGAATTAGCAAAGCCCTGCGCAGAGCTCTTTGGCCTTGCTGAGTTTTTACCCTTGCGGGTGGCTCGCACTTGCTATCCTGCGCCGGAAGGACCGATTCAAGTTTTGAAGATGCGATGAACTGAGAATTTTCCGGAAATTGATGCGAGATGTAGAGCGCTTAGAACGATCTTTTCCGAGCCCTGTCCGAGGTGTTTTTCCTGCGAAATGGAAGTTTTTGCCGGTCCTGGTTGAAAATCGGGAGCGTTCGTGAGAAGAAAATATTTCAACATTCTGTCGTCGCTCGTACAGTTTCCGTTGTCGTTGACAGCTGAAGCACCTGTGTGTCACTTGGTTCATCCTCTTGGTTTCTTTTATCATTGTATATCCATATTTTAGAATTTTTGATTACCAAACTTCTTCATTATGGTTCTACAGGATGTCATTTTCCTTGAACTTCATTTTGGAGCTGATTACTTACATAACGAATTTAACGAAGGGATTTCTTTCGCCGACGTCACCTATAGCTTCTTATGATGTTGGATTCCGGTAGCTCAACTGTGAGTTATATTATATTTTCTTTGCTACCTTATATATTGGTCTTAATTTAATCTTACGTAACTGGTAAAAAAAATTTCATACCGAACACACAGTAGTTTTTCAAGACTAATAGCCTATTCAGGCTAACACCAATTTGGACTAATAAAAATAAAAATTGCCGTTTTATGCAAAATTTACAAAGCTATGAATTATTTAATTTTATTAGCTTTATAAGTTTTGCACGAGACTCTCTTGATTTGAAAATTCCAATGGTATACAATAATAAGCTAAATCTTAAATTATAGCATAGGGGTCGATATAATGTAAGGAGCTTCTAAACAATTTACAAAACGTAGCCAGTAACTCTAGATACATCCTTCACAATTACTTCATTCAAATTGCGAATGCAAGCCGGAAACGAAGTGTTTGATTAGTATCCTACTTTTAAGCTATGACGCTTGCGATACAGTCTGCGTAAAAGTTTCTGTATAAGAGAGCCCCCCCCCCCCGGATTGACTCAGGAGAATTCCTGGGAAGTCTGGCAAGGATCTGTACTTAGGCAGTCTCAACCACGGGGGTATATAAGTTGACATCACAGGACTAGACCCCGAGTTTATTCTCAGGTTGGTTCAGGCTTGGCAGGGACCGTACTGGTACTGTCGTGTCTGTTCCTCTCTCTGTGGTGAAGCTATATTGTCAAATTTTGTTGGTCGTCCGAGGGGAAACGCCCCTATTGGGGGAGTCGGTGATGCTGCATGATGTTTTATTTTCAGACTTTGTTTAACTGACATTGATTTTCTTCGACTTTGTAGAGCTCGTCGGCTTCACCGGTTGGATCGCGGCCGCGAGGATTGCCTCTGGGGCCAGGATGACATTCTATGTAGGGTGAGCCTTGTGAACGCTAGGTAATAGAGTCCTAGTTTTCCGGTGTTACTGTTACTGTATGAGAGAGCATCGTGACAAACAAAGAAGAAGAGGATAGAACTGAACTTGAAACTAACTGCTAGAACAACTCACAAATAATTCTTTCAAAGTTAGTGGTTAGAAACACACAACTTATACTTTCCCCGAAGAATTTGAAATCATGTGTGTATTTAGCGTTACAGAGGCCAAAAGTATTTTCTGCTTGATTTAGAAAGGGTTATTAGCAACAAAAGCACTCAAATTTAGGAAAAAAATATAAAAAATTAGTTGAATTTTAATTAAAATATATTTTTCCTTTATACATTATCTAACATATTATAATTGAAAATATTTCTACATGATAAGGCAAATGCGATTAAATAAATTCTCTTTTTTTATTAAAGCTGCAAAGAATTTATTCTTCACGCAAAAAAATACAAATTTAACAGTCCGTTTAATTGCATCAAATATTTGCAAAAGTGAAAAGAATTGATTTACTCTCAACAAATGGACACTGATATGAAACCTAAGCCATCCATACAACTGGGAAAAAAGTAAGAATTTTAATTGAAACGGAAACCCCAGATTTCTTCCTTATTTTGCCAACATATAAAATACTATTGTTCCTGTTTTTTAAAGATAATTAAAGTAATTTGTAAAACAAAAGACAAGATATAAGTAATTTTCGGAGAAACAAAAGAGAAAATAAGAAAGAAATTAAATGCGAAAAGAAATTAATTTTGAACAGCTTTTTTGAAGTTTGCGGAAACTATGTGCTTAAAGAGTACTTTAAATCGTCAGGCACTAGAAAATAAAATGCGGAATTCAAATTAAAAAGAGCAAGAAAGTGGAAGATCGGAATACTTATATTAACTGCTTTTGCGTTATTTCTTTTTTTCTGGGAATTCTTTCGCATGAAAAAACAATTCAATATCACGAAATTTATTTTTCCAATATGCAGTTCGTGTTATGCTTTGTTTCTTTCAAATATGGGCATATGAAAATTAAAACATGCTCTACGAGGAAGCATAAGGAATGTTTCGTTTTACGAAAAGTCCAAGTTTCCAATAATGTGCATAGATATCGCAGGAGAAAAAATTGCAAGAACGAAGTAAATATCGTTTTACTACCCGGGTCTGCTAAAAAATAAGCAAAAGAGACAAAGCATGGAATAAGAAAAGGGATATCTCTGAAATTGATTCAAGAGTTTCGTGTGGCATTCCTAGACCACGTAGCAAACAAGAAAACAAAGGCATGCAAAAACACATGTAATGCGACCATCACATCGCGAAAGACCAAATGGGTCGGAAGAATCCGGAAACCCTCAGGTACACTGAGATACCCTCTAATTGAAATGCTTGCTTGAAAATTGACAAGGACGAGGCAAGCTGGAACTAGTGTCGTTGATCGCTTGTTCTGGTGTGACACCTATTCCTGTAGTCATACATGTTGAAGCTCGTGGAGGGTGCCTCGCGACACACTGCGACGTGCTATCTGTAGTTCCAACATGCCCTCTATCGGATTATTCAACATCCTGTGTGAGAGTCATGTCTGGTGATCTAAGAAGCCATCGCGATTGTCGGATGTTTTCACTCTCTAGTTAACTTCGCACCACCACTCGACTTGTTGCTGGTGGCGGTTATAAGCCATAAAAAGAGCGAGGCGAATTTCGTGGGTGCATTGAATGGCTATGATGGAACCATCAGGAAGCACGCAGGAGGCAATATTTACAATATGATTATTAATATTAACCCTTATAAATTTATTTCATATCTTTGGTGTCCTAAACGTTTTGGTGTCCTGTCACAATCTATAGTAATTACAATGATTTATACAACATTTTCTTACATATTTTAACCTAAAACCCAATTTCAACACAAATTTCCGAATCTGTAAGATGTTTCGTATCCTTAAAGACGTTCTCAGAGTACCTTATAAAAATATATTAACCATTACGTCCTATTAGTTCCAGAATTATGTATATATGAAATTTAAGGACAAAAGAACTTTGCATTGACAATTGCATGGAAGAAAAAATTTAGATTGTATAACTGTTGAATTGATAAGTTGTTTGTTTACGAATTTATATAATTAAATAAATTTACATTTTTTAACAAATCATGTTCTATGGTTTCTCTATTAATTTTAAATTACCACATTATCAAATTAACAGTAATAAACTGCTGAACAGAGCTTTCTCCCGTCTGAGTTTTAACTAGAAGTGTTACAATTAAGCTAAATGTTTAAATTAAAATATTTATTAAATTGTCAGCCTGATAATAATACAAACTAAAAATTTAAGAGGAACGAAATTTCACTAGCTTAAAAAATTCAGCAAAGTCTACTCTAAACTTCAACTAATTGCTTACGAAGAAATCAATAAAAAAAAATTGCCAGCTAAGTAACATCAGCGGCAGGAATCTAAAGTAGCGCTGAAGAAAAAGGCCAAACTACGAAGCCAAATGCTTTCTGATAAATCAATGCTTTCGGATAAATTTTAAACTTCATGCTTACCTACACTTTAATACAATTTGCATTCTGGTGGAAGTCGAGAAAACTAGAAGTTATAGCAAAGTCGGGATGAAAAGGAATCTGGGTAATTAAAATAAAAATCTTGCAGTATATATAGAAAAGTTTTTCATCTGATTATTACTCATGAAACCAACAAATTCCTTCTGTGGTTAAAAATCCTTTAACATTTAATTTATAAGGTTGCTTATAAAAGCAGAACTTTCACCTAAAGTTTGGTAATCATTATTTTGCAAACAAAACGTAAACATGCTGAATAAGAGTACATTTGCTTTACTAAAATATCTTAACAAAGAAACTAGAGGAAATAAAACCAAGGCATACCAGAAACGTTAGCTAAAAAATATATACATATATATATTTATAAATGGCCCCTATTGATTCATTCCCTATTTCCCTATTGATTCCCTATTTCAGATTTGTTAGATTGCGAGTTTGCTTTGCTTTAAAAAATCGCTTGTTGAAAAATTTTTTAACTGCAACTATATTTTTAAAAGTGTAAATTATCGTCTGCTATTTGATAATTTTGTTTTCACCGAAATTGGCGTTTTTAAAGTAGCAGTGAACGGAAGGCTATGTTTGTGCTCTTTCCGAAGAAAATTATTCGTATTTAGTTATTAAGAATGCTATGAAAGCCATGATGTTTGGGCATCTAAAGCAACGGTAGATAATATCAGCCATACGAAAGGAAAAATTAACTTAAAAATTTGGCATTAAGCAGAAAAATTGTTCAAATTACGGGACAAAAACGGGACTAACAACGGGAGCTTTCGAATCGTGCAAAGGTAAGAAAAGTGACACTCTTCGAAATGTTAAATGACAATCTTCGAAATCAAAGGGCAGTATCATAATCCTTATAATGCTCAGTGTCAACTGAAAACCAATTTATTAATGCCGATTTAATCTTAAAAGAGCAGAAAAACATAATATGCATCTCTTTGTCCAGGACACATCGCCGAAAGCAGAATGCGTTGCAGAATTCCCTATGAGAAACAATTATTCGGACAAAAATTTTAAAATGTTGTCACTGTAGATGAATCTTGGGTATACTTCAATGACCACCATAAAACGATATTCATCAAAGAGGAGAAAAACATTTTAGGGCATGATTCGAAGAATCTAAGGAAAAATTTTCAAAAGGATATATGATTGTTGCTGGTTTTGGATATAACGACCAGCAAAAATTACAGAGAGTGCAGAAAACTGTTAGGGTCAGTTCCACATATTATCAGGGATGTATTTCAAACTCAATTTTCAAATACAAAATATCTTGATAAATACGATAAAGCAAGCAACCGCACGTCAAATTCCACTGTTAGCTTTCTAGACAAAAATGGAACACAAGACATATATCAAGGCTAGTATTCCTACTAATTTCCTGATGTAACACTCAAGAATTTTTGCGCTTTTGGACTTTGAAGAAGCGAACAGGCTAAACGCCGACCTACAACCCTTCTTGGACTTCGGAAAGCTGTTCAGAAGAAATACGATAAAATACCTCTTTAGATAACTGAGAAAGGCTTTGTTGTCTTACGATGTAGAAAAACAGTGAAGAATAAGGGATATCAAATGGAACATTGAAAACACTAATATGTTAGGCAAAATATTCCTGTAAATGCAATGAAGATGCGAACAGCTTTAGTACAAAGGAAAAGTAAAACTTCGGCTTTTTAACTTTTAGGGTTGACTTTCATTTTTAATGCTAGGCTGAATTCCGCATCTGCATTCTCAAAAGTAATCTCACTTCCAAAAAATATTTATTTGACACTGATATTTTTTGTTTTCATTGAACATCTTATTTTTCTAATTGTCTAATTTTGTGACATTCCACGAGTTTTGTTTTTATTTATTTATTTTATTTTTTATGATTTCATCATCACAACCTTACAATTTTAAAAATATCTTCGAAATTAATTTTGACGCTTATCACTTCAATTTCTTCATTCGATGAACTGCAGTGAAGTAAGGCATCGACTCGGTTTATTCAACTGGCGGGATCCTTGAAAAGTAAGTATCGTTTCTGCTCTACGGATATATAATCCAGGTATTTAGCGTTTTTTACTTTGCAGTTAATTTACATACCCTATTAAATTTGTCTGATGATTGGACTACGCCATATTTAATGACAATTTAGCATGTTTATTTACATTTATTTAATACTTCAGTTTGATTCTGATCCTATGCAAGGCACATGTCAGGGAGAACTCCTTTCAGTGCTTTGAAGCCCCAGTTTTAATTTTGTTACTTTTATTTTGTTTTTGATTTATACTTAATGTCGTACTATTTTTCTCAAACTTATTTTATATCGCATTGGCATAGATTTATATTTATGTGTCAGGACTGCGTGTTCGGTGCATATTCTTTGAAAACATCTTCTTGAACTCCTTAAATCCTGATCTGGAACAGGGAGCTGAATGCAGCTATGTTTTGTGGTAGAATACTGTGATTAAGTTGGAGAATAACTGCACTTGAAAGGGACTTAAAATCCTCTTTTATTAAATCAGTATTACGTACAACCACTTCCCAACTCGAGAGGGATACAGAAAGTAGAGACCGCGCTTGGGTCTAAAATGAACAATCAAATTTAAGCTAAACCTAAATAGAAATTAAATTAGTCGTTGCTCGCAGAGCTATAACGCGAGGTTGGCCTCTAAACTAAATGGTGCGTAGCAAGATTTACTAATACTGACGCACTTAAAATTACTTCAATAAGCAATCATGTAAAGCTCTATGGCTTAGAATTTAAATGCTAACTAGTCAGGAGAACGTTGAATAGCGTGACCGTGGTCTGAGACTAAAAGCTCTCTCACCTTCGGTTTAAATATAACTTGGCTCTACTTCAAATCAGCATAAAGCTGAAAACGCGAGCTTTTTCTAACGGGAAGTTGAAAATGAGAACATATAGAAAAGAATAAATTAAAAGAAAACTTTGTTATATGTAGATTTTTCATTTGTAAAACAACTGTTGCTCTGCTGTTACAAGAATTAAACTTTTTCTATGCTGTTGTACCATGCACTTAATAAGGTTTACATTTAGTGTGTTTTACATATGTGTAGACAGAGTTGTCTGTAATTTAAACTCAACTGCTGGGCAAAACTTCATTTTAAGTTTTAGCGGATTTATGGCTTTTATGCTGGTTCTTTACAATTTCAAATCTTTTTGCAAATGTAATTTATTCACTTGGTGGCATTGGACTGATAAAGACACAGATTTCTATGATTAATTTTCTGTGGTGTTTTGAAGTAGCAAATTCTAAATTCTAAATTAGAATGCGGCAAGAAAAAAAAGTCACGCTTTTATTTTTTTTTCTTTTACTGTTTTCATTTTTGGTTTACATCGTTTTTGCAATGTATCATGCAGGTTGTTGCTCTACTTCTCGACTGTGATTCTAATGAATTTTTATGGGGTGAATATGGAATGCATTTGCGAGATTTATCTTACTTAATATTTTGCTGTATATGTATAAGTGTGAGTGCGTTTATATATATTTGTAAGAAAATCTGATGTAGACACCACATGACTTTCATGCACGGCCTATTAAATTATGAACATTTTTTTTGCATTTCATTTAAACTCATTTTTCCGAATTTCATTAGAGATATATTTTTCGTTCAATCAATTCAGTGCTCATTTCGCGGCAAGCAATAAGTACAAAAAACACAAAACATCCTAATTAAAAATTCTAAAATACAGAAAAACCTAAAACACTAAATAGAGTTAAAGATCGTGAAAAAACAATTTTTACAATTAAAATTAGATTTTAAACTAATTAAAATAAGGCAGAAAGTAAACTTTTTCAGCGCACAAAACGTTTGCCTCCATTCGGCAAAAAACACTGAAGTTGGCACAGAAACTGACTTAATTCACTATGGTACTAAGTTTCAAATATACACAAGATAAGTGGAACTTAACTTTTGAACTGTTGATAATTCTACGATTATAGCATGCAGACTAACTAAAGGTGTAAAAGCCTTATCCGGAATATAGGAACAATATAATTCAATCACATTTAAAGCAAAAGATTCACAATTTACCAACATATAAGAATGAAAAACGTAGCTCACAGAACTGGGCAACAGAGTGGTTATGTATATATATATTTATATACTTTTGGTGCCGCCGATTGTACCACATAATCTAGCAATCCCATATACAAAATTTCAAAGTCTGAGGCTACTCGTTTTTGTGTTATTCCAAATACATATATACGTAAGTATAGAAGTCAAGAAAAAAATCTCTTCTGATTCCATTTTAAATACATTTCACGATCTTTTGGAAAAAACGAGTCCTTTATTCTGTCCATATGTATAGATGTAACGCAAAAATATCGTTTAAATGGAATCGCGAACGGTCAAAATAGATATTTTCGTTAAATTAACGATACCCCAAATTTTTCGCGATTACAATACTTCCTTTACTTCGTACAAGAAAGTAATAAAAATGCGTAACAATGCTTACAATACTAAATTAGTATAATATAGTTCGTTATCTTACAAGGAATATTCATTTCCTGCTCTCGTGGTGTATTTAATAGCTTGTTCAGCTAACATAAGAAGGTTCAAAGGGATCCGTTTTTGTGCCACAGCTGTGCTTGCATGAAAAACGTCCATCTATAATAAGAGAAATATTATATTGACCAGAATTACATCTTCTTGTTTTTTCGTCGTTTGTAATTTTTTCTTTTCTTCATCCTGTACCTGTGCGACGTCACCAAGAATTGAATTATTACATATATATACAAATATCGTTTTCCTTAATCAATACCTCGTATTGGTTCCTTATCGAATTCTTCGCCATAAATAGAATTATTTCTGTCATTTATCTGGTCTCTGCACATTCATTTAGTGATTGTAGGCACCTAAATATAAAAGGAATTTATCGTAATGCAATATGATACCAAAGGAAACCGAACATAGAATCCCTTAATGTATAGTCGATAATCTTGCGGACCTGAAATAGAAATGAATAGCTTTTATATTTCCAGAATGTCTGGCGTAATGGGCATTCTTCACATTCCCAAGTTTTCCAAAATTCATTTGAACCAATCTAGTGGTACTAATTGTCATCCACAACAAATTCAGGTGCCATGAGTCGTACTTTTGTATAAGTATATCAGCTTCTGTCATTATTATTATATATATTCTACTAAGTCCATAAACAGCATGCTGAACCATATTTCGTATCATATATCCATGAGTAATTTCCAGAGAATGATTTCATATGTGGTTGTTTTTTAGTAAAACTATATTTTTAAATAGAGCATAATAACACTTATGTCACAAGGGTATATTTTACACTGGCTGCTTTCGCTTTCGAAGAAATTTACAGGCAATAGTTGTAACCGTAACCAACCAGATCTATGTACAATAAAATATACACCATTTATGCTTTCCTACTTGATAAATTTATTCAGAGAGAGTATTAATTCATTTTTGATTAATTTGGAATAAAAAAGTAAATTTTATGGTAATAAAGCACAGTTCACAATAATACTCTGCACCAGTAACCTCAAACGCAAATTGCAGATAGAGTGCAAAACAGCTGACGGGCAGGAATTTCTTTTAAAATGAATTCTACTATGAAACTTTTGTCTACAAACAAAAACTATCTTAATTAAAGTTTAAATTTTTCTTTTTAAAAATTTATCAGAACAAACATCAACAATAAATACAACGCAGAGAAAAAAAAACTGTAATTTATATTTCTGAAATCTAAAGCTTAGGAACTATAAGACTTTGTAATTGAAACATATTAACAGATAAATATTAAATGTTCAGACTAAAATTTATTTCAGATAATTCTAATATTATTAACTAATCCCTAAATAACTTAATTAAATTAAAATTAAAAGTGATTCATTTAATTATTTAATTAATAAACTAAATTTAAAATAAACAAAGTAATTGGTTTATTTAAATTTTTTAACAATTTTAAACAAATTAAATTTAGTTAATTAAGAAATAATTACCTAAATTAATTTAAACTAAAAATAAACAAATTATGAAAACTTTGAATTTACAGTGAAAGGAAGTTTCAATTGCGTTTGTTAGCCAGCTCTCTTTCAACTAACAAATCAGTCGGTGGCATTCCAGCTAAGACCTGTGGTGCTGCCTTCCATGTGATTCGATGAGCTCTGCAGATCATTAAGAACTGCTGTCTCTACATAGAAAGTATATAAGGTATTTTCTCCAAGATACTATATAGAAAGGATATAAGGTATTTCTTTCCGCATGTGTTCGTGGTGTAACGGTAGCGGACTCGGCTCTTATTCGAGAGGTCAAGGTTAGAGTCACGGCAAGGACATTGCTACTTTTTCATATCATTGTTAATTTTTCATATGCCCCGTTTCAATAACAATCCTGATGATTCTACACGGAGACTTCGCTGCATTTGTTCCGTTAGGTTGGTGCCCCATACGAATGAGTTCTCCGTTTCTATATAATACCACAGTTTAAGCAGTTTTGTAGACAATCCTTATTTAAATGAAGTCGCGCGCTTCATTGCATTTGTGTTCTTGCCTTTCATTTCACGTCTTTTACATGTGGTATCAATGACAGCCTAATATTTATGGTCAGCCCGATGTATTTTAGGCTCTAGACAATTTATTTTATGTCCATCTTGAAGTCCGAAGCTGAGATTTTTCTTCAGGACACTTTTGCATACATTCACTAGTGCGTGTGTTTTATCAACTCAAACTCAGTTTGTGTTACTTGGTCCACATTGCTGATTACTGGGTATACTTGCAGGTTTCTTGAAAGTTCTTTAATGTCATTTATGACTCGTAGGTTACTGCTATTATTCCTTTTTGTATAGGTGATCCTTTTTTAAATTTTGCTGTAATTTTATGGACGAGAAGGAACGTTTCCAAATTTTTTGACAGCGGACTTTCGAAAATTTTCTTTAGCAAAATGAATAAGGGTGGACTTTTCTTTTTTAGAGCCTCTGCATAGAAGATAAGGTTTGCTGGTGGGCCCTGGTGTGTCAGAAAATCACCTCGCCCTTTTAATGGTTTGCTTTCGTGGAATAATTTCAACTATAACTTGATGTGTTGCGAGATTTAGCATCTTGATTTTGTTTGGATGTAGTGCATCTGGGAAGTTTTTGATTGGTAGAAAAGAAACGATTTTCTGTGCGATGTGTGACAGAACGCAAACATTAATATCGGATATACGAGTATTGCATCTCTGAGTTTGTGTCTTAGTATCTCTAGGGTGATATAGTGGCTTCCTCTTCTTGTGTTAATTTTAGTATTAATTAGCCCGATAAACATTGATTGTTGTTTCCGAATGTCTACTGGCTGAAGGTCTTGAAAGTTCGAAATGGGATCTTCGACGACGGTGATCTCGTCCAGTGTTGGAAAACCCTCATTCATTGGATGGATAATTATTGACTCGTAAAACTTTTATTGGTATGTTGATGCCATTCTGGAAGTTATGTAGTAGTTGGGTGATCTGAAAACTCAGAACAGCCAGCTGTTGGCAGTGGTACTGGAGACCTTTGGTTTTATAAAATAATATTATGTCATCTAGGTATGCGTTCCATTTTAGGCGGAAAGATTTCTTTGTTTCAGTGACCACCTTTTGTTGCACTGCGTTGAGTCGTTGTGATTACTATGAATGGACTACCGTACACATAGTTATTTTTGCTTAATACATGAAAACAAGAATTTTGATCGCTTTATGTTGTAACTTATTTTGAATCATTAGAGGCAGTTAGTTGATAACATTTGGGCTTTCTGATGGGCTGCTGTTGATTTTAGGCTTTATTCTTTGGTTAGAATACCGAATTCTGTTTCAGTTCAAGAGAACTGCTAGCATATTTCAATAATTATTCGAACGAAAATGTGAGAATAAAGCGTTAGTAGTTTACGCTTATTTGCAGCAAACATAAAGTATAATCAGTAAGTTATTTGACACCAAGCACTGGACTTAAAACCAGGGATAACTGAGGAAATCTGATAGATGAGAAGGGCGTTTTGACTTGTAAGGTTGTTTTTTCTGCTTGGGACCTAACATAGCTGTAATACCGATTTACAGATGAGGGAGGTTCTACTTTTATTGCGCTAGACTCTAAAGATATGCTGAAAATTAAAGTCCGAAAATCACGTTAATTAGAGAAGAATTATCTTAAAGAAGTGGCTGGTTTAATTAATTATAAGAAACTCTGATTAACCTAGATGATGATAATAACCTAGAAGGACAGTGTGCTATGTTCAAACTTTTTTTCTTAGCCTACCATGTTACATTGTTACACTGGTCTGTCCATTTTCCAGATCTATCGCTCATCGAACATGTTTGGTCAATGATTGTAGAAAGCCCAGCCGAGCGTGCCGCATCTTCGGGTACACCAAATGAACTTTGACTACAAGTGGAGGTAGCATGGGCTGCCAGTCCCCAACAACACATTCAAAGCCTCTTTCACTCAATTCGACGTGTAGCAGCGATTATTGACAAAGGTGAAGGCAACATTCATTACTGATTTTCTGTCTCCTGAAGGCTGTTTTCAGATCAGTTAGCATTGATACAATGTGTAATCTTTAAACTAGACTTCCTCCGTGTTATATTTTCGATGGCCAGTAGTGTAGTGTATTATCTATTTGCAAGCAGGTGCGATCTCATGTAAGCAGATTTCATAGACAAAATAATAAAATAACCAGTTAATGACCATAATACCATACCTATTGTAGTCACTGTTCAAAGATTTTAGGTGAAAACATTTTTTTTGTCTGGGGAATAAAATTCTGAATCAGTACTCATTCATAGATCTAAACAGACTGGTAATCAGTGAGTTGGTATAAAACTTCAAAATAGTTTGATGTACAAATTCTTTTGATCTACATCATGTATGAAACCACGTAGAAATCACAATCTTTGATATTATTTACATAATTATTAAATTATTATATCTAATTCTTTAAAAATTGAAAGCTGAAACCAGAATTATTTATCAGAATAAAAAATCATTGAATTTTTGGAAGAGCTTTGAACCTGTTCAAAACTGTCTTCAAAAAGAGCAATTTTAACTTGTATATCATTATACACCAGTTGCCATTCATTTTAGTAATTTCATTGAATTAAAAATGAAGGGCAGAATTTTTTTAACAAGCAATATATATAAATGTCTGAAGTAATATTTTCATATAGAAATGAAGTGCTTGATTTGTAATATTATAGTAAATTAGCAGAGGTTTTATGACGAACTGAAGTTACATTCAGTGACTACAATGCCTTAAATTTTTATTTTGAATAAGAAATCTGAAATACCTTTCCGTTATACCAAGTAATATTCAATCAAAAAACATTTATTGCTCTGTTCTGGAAGGAGCAATAAATTTAAATTGGTCGCAGACATTTAGCCGACAACGACTTAACCGACGAGACACTTAACAACATCAGTGATTTGTTCTATTTCAGCTACAGTTTGCTGTTAACTGTTATGGTAGCTGCCCGTGTGCTGCATTATAGTCGGCAAAATTAAGACATTAAAAGAAAATGCTGCAATATTCCAAATGGATTTTCACCAGTAGCAACAATTTTAAATACTGATGATAGTTATCCATTAATTGCAAAGAATATTATTGCATCAAATTTTTCATACTGAAACTTTTTCTTCACTAAGCATTTAACCAACAGGGCATTTAACAGACACGTCAACTTAGCCTACACTGCCATTTAACTGAAAACATGTCTACAAGAATTTACGAAATTACTCTAATAAAGAGGTATCCATACTTATCCTTACTTATCCATTCGGCAGAGGCAGTTTCCAGGATCACCACAAGAAAACATAATACATAATATTATATACAAAAAATTAGGAAAAGTATTGTATGTATAATTATTTTACAGATTACAAAAATATGTACCATCGAATTTTAGTAAATAATATTCAAAATTTCTTTATTTATTTCAAAGAAACAATTCGGTTTCCCTCACGAGAAACTTAAACGTTTTTTCAATTTGTCCAATATATACCAAAATGGCACGATGCATATCAAACTATGCTAAATTCCACAATAACTAAAAACCACATCGAAGACACGAAAAATGAATTTTACTGATAGGTGAAAAATGCTTTATATATTGAAATAAGCAACAGGAATTTTGTAATTGATAGTAAGTTTAAACAATTATTGGGAACGTGCCGGCTTAATGTCCTGTCGGTTGTGTCCTTGTCGACTAAATGTCCTGTCGATTCATTGTCTATGTCCGCTAAATGTCCGTGGCTGCTAAATTACCTGTCAGCTAACTGCTGTCGGTTAAGTGTCTTGTCGGTTATGTGGTTGTCGACTAAGTGTAACGGACCAGATTTAAATATTAGTAACCCTTTTATTCATATTCAGAAAAATATTATTATCTACGCATAATTTTAAAAAGTACTAAGAATTATAGTTGTTTGACAAAAGTTATTTTAAACCATTAACATTTTAACGTAGAATACATAAATTATTTTTTCATTTACGGCACATTTTAATAGGCATTCGGAAAAGGAAAAGAAAATGTACGTAGGAACAGCTGTCTATTTTTATTATCGCTTAAGTAGCACATGATTAATCTCTATGGTGAACTTTAAAATACTTTCAATATCTCCTAGAGTAGCCATAGTAGCCATTCATCCAATACCCTCGTTTATCAAAACTTTATAAAAGCGCATAAAACCGTAAAATATATGATTTCCATAAGTGTAAAGAAGAAATATGTGGGCAAAAGATTATTAGCCCATTATTGTAAATATTTACTCAGATGATGAAACAGTATAATTTTACTTACTTAAATTAAATTTGCAGATTATTATAATTTCTTACTGTGCCCTGGATATGCGTACAGAACAAAATACTATTTTAATTCACAACTATTATTTATTTCGTACGTTATATTTTATATGAATACCTTTAACTGCATCAGCTTTTAAGTATACAATTACTAATCTTCCTTTTTTGTGTTAGTAAACTGAGTCCTGAGATTACGTTCATAATTGAGATGTCATGAGCACCGAGTCTAAACCTCGATCTTAAAAAGTTTTAGTTTTGGAGAAATAATTTTAAGTACTTAGTAATTTGGAAGAACTTTTTAAAAAATTTTAGGTAATATTTCTGATCATCTGATCTGTGTTTTCGGTATTGTAAGCTGTTGTCATACCGTGCTTTCTAAAAAGTCATGGATATTTGTGACTTTAATACTTTTGGTGAGTTGAGTGCTAAATATCTGTCTATTTGAAATCCTCATAGGGGTTTGGTAAAAAGAAAAATAACACAAAACTCTCACCTTCTGATGGCTAGTTTCTCTTGCCATGGAATTAGACAAATTTGTAGTGCAATTACTAGTGCTGACGATTCCAGTAATAGCACTCGTTTTGAGTTTGTGCAGAGATAAAAGTGAATAACAGACTATGTCACAAATCTGTCCAAAAAAAAAAAAAAACGCGAAATTAGTGATAAACCTGTAGATGATATGAGTACAATCTAACAGCAGCAAAACACTAATTCTTCGAATAACAAAGAACCTGAATGTCTCTTTTCTGGCATAATGTTAAACCAAAAATGTGTAGTAAAACTTTAACTAAAGCAAATACATTTGAAAAAAGAATAAAAATACATGAAACCGACAAAATACATTTAAAACGTAGCATGCCTTTGGTGTCGTCCAAAGGTGTGCTTTAGATACACAATATGTTTAAAACGATCAAACTGTTTAACTCATCACATGTTATTTTGTGTTCTTTTTAAAACAGACATATCTATATCAATATCCTGTTGAATATTTTTTGCCACTTTCTTCTTACATGCGTACCCCTGTTGTTATCTATAACTGTTCTTGTAAATCTAGAATCGCGTGCCATATACCACTCGCGAGCCATTTGTACTCAATATTTCGTCATTTAAAATCGCGGCTCACGTTCTCTAAATATTTTCTCTGGTCTTAGCGACAGCTGACACAATTTTCTTGCAAGTAATTGTGTTAAGTTTTTCTACCCTTTTGCTTCTTCTGTCGCTAGTTTTAAAATTACACAGATCCTGCATGTGTGATTACGAGAGGCCACTTAAAGCTTTTATCCCGAGAACATGTGATACGGTCACTTTGATAAAGAATGGGATCAATGTTTCCAGCAGCAGGAGGCTTTGTCTTGCATATGAGTCCTTTTTTCTTTCTGTACGAAGACTCTATTAGCATAAAATTTCTTTTAAAGACTTTAAAGTAATTAAGAACACGCATAAAAGTTCGTAAAGCGATTTTGAAGGAACCCATCGAGTTCTTCATGTTATTTAGCTGTTTATTCACCATAACAATTCAGAACATTTTTTAAGTTTGAGAGATGTCCATCGAATTCTTTTATGTAAATAGTTCAGTCGGTGTTGTCATCTGAATTTTTAAATTCCGTTAATGAGAATGAAGAGAAAATATTCAGTGTCAATGCTAAAACAACGAGTGTCATTTTGTAATTGAAGAGTTCAAAGCGAGTAATGAGATGCTAGAATACCTTCTTTTGGTTACATAATCACATTTCTCTGATTATTCTTAAGGAAGAAAGGGATTTGAAATGGGTTACTGAATAAAAAATTTAAGGTCATAGAAAGTTTTACTTTTCAAACTTCAGACGCTGTTTCATTACAGAAATGAATATATTAGATGGATTAAAAAATGAATACCTGAGACGAAATGAGCTGCATGCGCTAATTATAATACATTTATGAAACCTTATTATTCTCTCATCAATTATTTTTCTAGAATATCGGTTAAAAGGATCAATTATTTTTCTTTCTTGGAAACGTAAAATAAAGCATCTCTTAATTTAGCCATGTATTTTAATTTTCCTTTGACTTAAGTTAGATTAAAAGGAAATGGGGTAGAAAATATGTTTGATGTTCGATGATAAATAAATTTACATAACGTTTATGAAATGTAAACTTTTATGTATCGTTTGGCAAACGTTTTAAGAAAAAAAACTAATGTTTTAAATTGATATTCGCTGAGGAAAAATAAGTTATACAATTTTAAATATTTTAAAAATAGAATATTTGTTGAATGTTAACAAACTATTTACAGAAATAAAATTAAGAATTTAATTTTTAGGGTTTATATAAATAAATAACTATTTTATTGCCCAATTTTATTTGTTGCAGAGAAGGTTATATCTTCATTTAAATAATAAGAAAATCCCTTTTATGTACTTTTGTCAAAAAGGTGTGTTATGGATTTTGATATACGGAAACCAAAACGTTTTAGTGTATATGTCTTTTGTTTTATTAAACTGAAATAAGACAAATAAAAGAATAATTCAGAAAAGGAAAGAATAATCCTAAAACGTATCCGATGAACATAAAATGACTACATTACTTCTATTGCAGTATACATACATTTATCTCACAGATAAAGGGCTGCATTGTTATCCCGAGTATCTAGAATATTGCGATAGTTATAATTGGATATATCTCTGCAATTAATTTCCAAGAAAGCAATGAAATATTAGAATATTTTATTATATAATCAAATTTATGCCAATAAAATTAAATTTATTTATTCATAGATAGGATTTCAACGATAAAAGTATGAAACCCATAAAATGCATTAGTTAACCCAGATATTCCAATTAATCTATATTTTTCTTTCTTATTAAGAATATTTTATGCACTAAATTCCATTATGTAATTGAATTAATTTTGTTTCTGCCTTGAGGTTTATAATTTCATTTCAGGAAATCTGTCAGAAGTTTATTGGATTAAAAATTACTTTTTCAATTGTATAATCTTATTAGCAAAACATACTCTCACTTCCATAAGTTAAGCACGGAGAGGAAAATGCTAATTTCCGGAAGCCAATCGGAATTAAACAGGATGTAATTCGCTGCAAAGGTAGATGGAAGTATACAAATATGTTAGGTAACAGCCAATCGCGCTTTCATGTCAAGAAATACGCCAAAACGACAGTCTTATAAGAAGCCAGCTTTAAAAAGGGTAACAGAAGTTGATTGTAAATGCTGATAGAAGGTGTTTAAAACTTTCGTACGATTTGTTTTCAAGACATACGTGTTTCTATGACTTCCAGAAAACGAATGGAAAATTCTGAGCGCTGGCGTGCTGTGCGCCGCATTGAAGCAGGACAGTCGATCACAGATGTTGCTCTTTTCTTCGGCGTACATCATTTTGTAATTTCACATTTATGGAACCAATTCCAAACCATATGGATAATTGTTCGAAGCCCCGTAGCCGGTCGCCCAAGGGTTACGACCCCCGAGGAAGATCGATATATTGCTACTGTAGTCAAGCGGAATCGCAGAGCGACCTCTACACGTGTGACATCTATGGTTACAGCATCCATTCGTACGGCGATATCTGCAGATACTGTACACCAAAGATTACATATGAGTGGACTGTACGCCCGGGTACGTCGAGTTTGTGTTCCTCTACCCGTCCAGTCAAAAGGGGCAGGATTATAGTGGTGCCGGGAACATGTCAATTGGAATGTGTCTGACTGGGGCAATGTCATGTTTACTGATGAGTCAAGATTTGCTCTGGAGCCAGACGACAAGCGTACAAGGATATGGCGTTAACAACGAACACGCAATCAGCCCCAAAACATCACCGAACATTACGCATTCCGAGGCGGAAGCATTATGGTGTGAGCAAGGATTTTATTAAGATATAGCATCGACCTGCACATCTTTAAACGGGGTTCTTTGACGGCTGTCCGGTATCGAGATGAAATCCTAGAACCCATTGTGAAATTGTACGCTGCAGCAGTTGGCCCTACTTTTGTTTTGATGGACGATAACGCACGCCCCCATAGAGCTGACATCGTCAATGGCTACCTGGAAAGTAAAGGGATTGCGCGTATATCGTGGACAGCATATTCGCCTTACTTCAATTCCATTGAAAATCTTTGGGATGCTCTAGGTCGTGCTGTATCTTCACGTTTCCCATCTCCAGCCCCTCGTATTGAGCTGGAAACTGCGCTACGAGAAGAATGGCGATTGCTTAATTCTGCGGTGGTTGAACCCCTAATTGAAAACATGGTCACGAGGTGTAAACTTTGTATACAGATCAGGGGGCATCACATACCCTATTAATGTCCTTTTTTTCCACTTTATGTTGTTTTATTTCGTTTTATACATATTTCTTTTTTAGTCTCCAGTGTGTCATTATCTGATAACTTACAAAAATTTAATATTGTTTTCATTTCTGTATATAATTATTGATTTTGTTTTCTGAATAAATATATATGCTACTTTCCTGCCAAAAATTGTGTCAATCAAAGCAGTATTTATTGATTTTGTTTTGCATTTTACACCTTCATGCTTAACTTTGTACGTGAGTGTAGGTAAGCGGCCAATCAAATCTGCACAATATTCTTGGGTATAATGATCTTTACATGGAACGCTGCGCAGATTAGATGATAATGATTTTTATTTGGAATACTGCGCAAAATAGGGAAATGACAGCACGAGAAGTCAGAAGAAATACGTTGAGCCGTTGCCAGATATCAAATGTTATTTCAAAACAATAGTTGGAAGAAATGTCTATTAAATAGTTATGAAGGCATTAAGGGTTGTTAACTAATGTTCATTTGTATATTCTCATAGTAAATAAAATCACTATACATGTCGAGCAGAGAGTTTGACAGCAAAGCATTCGTCAACAAAACTGATAAATTTTAGTTTAAGTTAATTTTAGTTATTAATTTTTAAGTTTTTTCTTTTAATGAAATAATATTAATAATGTATTAAAACACGGAAGCATAAGACGAAGATATTTTTGTTTGTTTTTATTAACCCAAAGGGGCGTTAGCTCAGAAGGCCTATTAGTCTCGAAATGGCATTTTGCGTTTCGAAACGGCATCATTATAAACGGCTGCATCATCTTTCAAATTACTGCCACCAAATATTATCCTTTTGTATTATATTTAAAGAGATTAAATAATGAAGAATCTGCATATGTAAGATTTTCGCATTGTGATAAAACAACGGTACCTCGGGGCCATCAAATTTTGAATAACATAGTTCTCCACCCGAATATGGGTATCTGAAAGTCCCACTCTGGAATTTCTTTACTATCTATTATATATATATTTTAAACGTTAACGAATATCTGATTAAGAAACTCAGTGATTTCAAAGCGAGCAGTGGCATCACACTGTACGGAATAAAATATTTTTATCTCCAGGGTTAGAGGCTGTCTGTGGGAAAGATAAAGATATGCTGTTTAAAAATATGTTTAGCCCAAATGCTCTCGAAACATGTATGTGTAAATGAGATAAACGCCCCTTTGGGCACAATACAAAACCTAAAAGCTTTCAGATTTTTTTACTTATTTATTTAGTTTTAGAAATCATAATTTCAGTGCCTTCTTTTTTCTAACAAACTCTTTCATTCCTCCAACCTGAAAAAAGTAGCCTATTTATTCGGCATAAGACCCTCCTAGAAGATGACTCTCAGAGTTCAGAAATAATAAAGAGAATATTTAGGAAAGTATCCTGTCAGGACCCCTAAATAATAGAATTAGTACTGAGTGATTCTGCATTTAAATACGTAGCGAATTAGACTGAATGTACCAATGGAAGTTTTTTAAAAACATACGAAGGGGCTTCTGACAAACAGAACGTAGAAAACTACAGGAAGCTAGAAACAGGAAATGAAGCAAGAGACTTCAAAAAGGTAGAAAACTACAGGAATTGGAGAGTTTCTGGAAACTGTAAAGCATTGGGAGTCTAACGATATAACGATTCACTTAACCATCGATATGGCTAAATATTATACACGTGTACTATAGCCAGGAAAACAAGGTATACTGTATTGTTATTTGAAATACTGCATAAATGTTGATGTAAAAGTTCATCCGTAATACATATAATATTCATATATCTTGATGTTACGCATTTACAGATGGATTTAGAGGAGAGTTTACCAATAGCAAAATCTCGAAGGTAAGATGTCTGAAAGTATATTCTAACGCAATTAAAATTAACTCTAATAGTTTTTATCACATGAAATAGCAGTAAATTCTGATTTTTGTAAATACAGAAGAATCAATTACTCAAAAATAAGCACTTTAAGAAAACGTGGTTAATTAGTTTTAACTTGGCTTAAAATACTACGTGTTAGTGTTTTCGGAAAATCTATATCAAAAACGTATGCTAATGTTTTTAATACGAGTTACTACCGTTTTCTACACCTTTTTCTCAGTTAAATTATTCATTCTCTTTTTTTTCCATCAGAACAGAGATATGCCACCAAATTATGTAATTTCTAACATATTGTTTCCTGTTTGTTCTGAAAAATTAGTCGATTATGTAATTTTTTACTGAAACTCCATTTAGGAAAATTTAAAAGAAGTTGACACCACCAGCTGTTCTTTCATTTTATTTTGAAAGCTTACAATAGTTGCATGATATATGCTTCATACTATGAATATCTCCTTTTCTGAAAAGAGTAAGTTCCACATATTTATGCAACCCGGTGGCTATCTTATATGATGTCAATATTAAAGTTATTTTAATGTTTATGATAATTTTATGGTCTTCTAATGAAACGAATAATTCTAACTGTTAGAATAAAATTACACTTCTATCCTGAAGGATGGATATGCTACGTGATATTCTTTTTAAAGGTTTAACACTTATATATTCCACGTTCATTTTTTATAACGAAGCTTATTTTTGGATGTCTGTTGTAAAAAAGTTATGATCGCATAACCTGTGAAAATGTAAAACCAAAGGTTGTAAGGTGTTTCTCCCGCCTTCTTCGCGTGCCTTCGTGGTGTAGTGGTCTGCATGTTCGACGCGTAACCGAGAGGTCCGTGGTTCGATTCCCGGCGAAGGCATTGCTCATTTTTCATGTCTCCTGCTTCGAAATAACCTAATGTATCTACACTGGCAACCGAACTAAAAAGGTGGTGGATCATGATTCTCCACCACCGGGATTTGGCGATTGGGTCCCCAAAACCCCAGTCGCCCTTTAAAAGGTCGAGTATGTAAGGTGTTTCTCCCGCCTTCATCGCGTGCCTTCGTGGTGTAGTGGTTTGCATGCTCGACGCGTAACCGAGAGGTCCGTGGTTCGATTCCCGGCGAAGGCGTTGCTCATTTTTTATGTCTCCTGCTTCGAAATAACCTAATGTCTCTACAAGGGGAAATGTAATTCGTTTTTGATATGCAGCAGAAACGGTAAATGCAACTGGTAACCCGAATGCCTACTAAGAATCGTCGCTTAAAATATAGATTTTGCAATATATCGTCGAATTGCCACATTTCTGGCTCTTTAACAAATTTAAAGTCCAAAATTTGAATTTCCGGCATAAATTGTAAAAACGTTCTAAAACTTAATGTACGAATTTCAAACATCGACAGATATGGAAAATGTTAATTATGTATTATTAATTTTTACTAACCTGCATGCTGTTAGTTAAAAAAACTTAAACCTATTTTTAGATGTTAGAATTTTAAAAGCCTAAAAGAGAATATAATACTATGCATCACGTTAAAGCTAAGAAAATCATCGTTGGTCAGTGAAATGGGAAGCACACCACTAAACACGGAGTAAACCTTCTTCAAGCTCATCGAACGACCTTGGTGGACGACTTAAAGCATTAACCTGTTTCCTAAGATAGTCCAAAAGACGCTCTATTGGATTCAGGTTTGGAGATTGATTTGGCCATTCCACCCGCTCCATACCATGACCCTCAAAATATTCTTCAGCAATCTGAGGTCGGTGCGGTCGCGCATTGTCTTCCATCTGAAGAAATCCAGAACCAATAGCAGTGGCATATGCGCGGACATATTAATTAAGGATCTTGTTTCGATTTCTCACACCGATCCACGGAAGTTTCTCCATGGAACACATGCAGGTCAGTGTGACCACCGAGAGAGATCCCAGCCCAAACCATTATTCCACCACCTCTGTAACTATGTTTTCCCACAATGTGGGATTGTTTGTATCTGGTGTGTTTTTCCCTCTAGATCAGCTGGCGACCTGAATCACTCTCCAGTGTGAACCTGGACTCGTCTGTGAAGAGAACAGACGCCCATTGTTGACTGGTTTAGGACAGGTGTTCTCTTGCCCAACATAAACGGGCACCTTTGTTTCCTCGGTTCAAGGGGATGCAGACAACTGGTCATCTTGTATATAGGCCTGTATTGTCCAGGCGTCTGCGCGCTGCAGTAGCCGAGATTATTGTTTCCGTAGCTACTAAATGATCTGACACCAGTTGAGGCACAGTAATGTTATTTCTCCTTCGGGCCGAAAGAGCTACATAACTGTCTCCCGCAGGTGCTGTAACTTTAGGTTTGCCTGCAACATGCCTTCTAGACACAGAATCCTTGGATACAAACTGATTCCATAGTTGCTGGACCACACTACGAAAGTCATTAAGACGGCTAGCAGCATCAGTTTGTGACATCCACATTTCCTTCCATCCGAACGTCCGCTACCTCAAAAAATCGTGGAAATGACTTCTCCTGGACATTGATAAACTGTCCTGGATATTGTCCAGAAACTGTAATAACAACTGAAGACCAGCACTCAGGAACAAAAATTATAATTTTTGCATTTTTTCTCCAACTCCTATATAAGTATTTATTTCTATAAAATAAAAGTGGTAACTATTGTATTGTACAATATATTTTCGTACACTTTGTTACTGCCATGCATATGAACTATGAATTTAAACGTTACTGACATTTTTGTAATGGTGAGCTTTTAGAAACATGCTGTTCCTTAACTATCCTCGAAACCATCTTTTCAAGAGTGATCATGTTATGCTCTAGGAAGAAAGAGAATTTTCCCTTCTGCTTGAAGTCATACTGCAGCATATTTAATTTGTTTCTATAATATAAAATTACCTAATCAATATTTTCAATTTTTTTTAAAGACAAGGGAGGTAAATTCAAAAGACAAGTTTGTTTTATACTATGTGAAAATTTCAAATCTCTAATACACCTAAATTTTTCGATGTTAAAATTTATATAATGCACGTGAAATGGTCTCAAAATTCTAAAGACTTCTCAAGATCCCCCCAAAAGAAAATTAGGTTACAAATTCGGTATGAGCTTTATCAAAAATAGAATTTACGTCCTATCCGTACGAAAAAGAAATTAAAATTCTGAGGTTTTTTTAGTTTCTTCTGAAAGTGAAGGTACGTACAAAAAACTGAAAAAATCTTTTCGTCATTAAAAAAATCGAATTTTTAAATACTCACTTCGAGGTGTATGTCTTCATCATGTGGACAACATATGCTCTAAATTTTGTAGCTGTAGGCATACCTGGCTCTGTACTATGCAACAAACTCACATACAAATTATTCGTTTTGTAACATCAGAAAAGGTAATATTATATATAAAACAAATTCTTTTAAGCTATTAAATATGTTATGACCAGCGTTTTCCTTTTAATCCCAAAAGCCATTTCTGACTAGACTCTATTTCTTGAATTAGCGAGAATGTCACTATCTCTATTCTTTTCTGAAAGAAAAATGTTCAAGTCTTCTTTCTAATAAAATACTTAAATATGCTTACATCAAATATTGTATATTTGTAGCGACAGAATGAAATGTTGTTAAAATAACGGGGAATTTTTTGTCGTTATCTGTTACCACAAAAAGCATACTGACATTCAATACATCTGGCGCCATTTCACAGTTTCTCCCTCATATATCCGGGTTGTTTTATTCTCAACAGAAAAGAAGTGTTCGATTTCGAAGCTTTTGGAAAGTTCTTTTTGTCGATTACAGAGAGACCTTAAAAGCTTTTACCATCCAACACGCGATACGGTCACTTAGACAAAAGGGAAGAGATATTTCTCCCAACTTTTTCAAAGACCAGTTTTGCTTCATTCTAACTTTCAATGACGAGTGTTTTTTATTGAAGAGAACTGCTTTTAACTTAGTTTTCTTTAACAGATACTTCGATAAAGATGTTGTTTGATGACATTCGGAATTTTCCAACTATTCTTTCGTAGTAGATGTAATTAAATATCACTAAAATTCGCGGGCTTTCACTTTTTGTTTTTTGCATTTTTATAAACATTGGTTCTCTTGTAGTCCGGAGTTTAAGAATACATCATCTGTATTGCATTTCAACGGATTGTGTATCATAAATTAAAATATTATACACTATAATAAACAAATAGAACATTAGGTTAGGCTATTTGATTCTGATAAAACACACTAGGGTTATCTAAGAGAATGATGCCTTCGGGGAAGAATTTCGAAGGAAGTATTCATACCACACATGGAGGAAATCAGGAAAACTAACAATAAAGCCAGCTCGTTTTTCCTAGATTCTAATTCAGATCGAACTGCTAGCATTCAACATCCTTAACAGCTGGACTACTTGCGGATTTTAATTAAATACGTAAATAATCTATAAATAGGTAAAATTGTCATAAATTATTTTACTCGATTGATGCAATTTTGATTTTTTATTTAATTCATTAAAAAAGTGTTGATTCATTCCTTATTTGACACCAAACAGAACTTGTTTTTAATCTACGTCACAATCCATGCATGTTCTACCATTTCTGAGGTAAAGTTGGATACTTGCGTTGTTAAATCTCTAATGAGGTCCTTATATAAGAATGGCATCTGATATGATTTACATTCAGCAATATTAAATTTAACTGACAAGTTCTCTGAATTGGATCATCAGGAAACATTTTTGAATATTTATGGTGAATGTAAATAAAACAGTACAGAAACGTAAGGAAATTCCATCAAATCCCATAAGTCACAATTTTTATGAATTTTGGCGATCTCTCCGTTAACTTTAAATATCATTTTTCAAAAAAGTCATTAGGTTTATTTCTAAAGCCGTTAGAGAAGCTCTGTTTGACAGTCTTCAAAGAAATGAACTTCAGGGTGTTCAGAGAATTTTAGAGAAATGAAAATCTGAAGGGGCGAGATATACTGAAAATAGGAAGGAGAGTGATGCAGCCTAGCCATACAATAGGTCTTTGATTTTCATCGAGATATTGAGCCGAGTGTTATCAGTATGGACGAGAACGCTTCGATTTCTGCTTTCAAAACTGCCATTCGAGAACAGCACTTTTCCAAGTTTATAAAGATTTTATATTTTTTATCTGATTTGATGGCAACAATTCATAGCATTCGATTCCTTTGCAGTAGCATCATACCAAAAAATTACTTTTGGAGAATAGAGCTTCCCTCTCGATGTTATTAATGGAGGTACGTTCGGCCTAGCCCATGACCTTTTCCTTGTAACATTAGTTCATAGAATCCAATTCTTATCTCCAGTAATAAGACTTTTAAAAACATAAGATCTTTTATTTATACAAATATATATATATATATATAACTTGTAAATTAGCAGTTGCAAAAATTTTGGTCTTTATGAATTCAATAGATTTCTTTTGGTTGGAAAAGCTCTCCAGATATTTTCAAAAAGTTCTTAGATAAACTGTAAATAACAAATTCATTTTTTCTAAATTAGTTTGATGATATGATAGTATTCTTACAGAATTTCTAAGAAGATTTGGATCATCTGTACTTTATTCTGTCCCTCCTTTTCGCATGCTTTCGTGCTGTAATTGGAAGCATACTCAGCTCTGAACCTCTCGAGTCTCGGCGAGAACATTGTACATTTTCAGGTCTCCTGCTTCAAAAGAAACCTAATGACTCTGCATACCTTAAAGTAATACTTTTGATACACGTGAAAAAATAAATATAAAATTAAAACACTCAAAGTGCGATTTTGCTAAAGAAAGAATTAAATTTGTAAGATATGAAGTTCAAGCTGAAACTTATCAACTCAGCAATTCGAATATTAAAGTTATTAAATAGTCCAATAATTACATATAAATATTATAATATATTAAAGCAATTCCCTAAATGTGTTAAGAAACTACAAATATTTCTTGGAAGTAGCAACATACCCAAAAAATTACACAAATTGATTCCGTGCATCATACATTGATTCCAAATTATACGAAAGTTAGAGCCAATCTAGCAAATTTACTTAAAAATGATGCTCCATATAAATGGACAACTGAATATCAAACAGGTCTGTACAATTTAAAAGAGGCTTTCACAACCCATTATAACATCATTTTATGCACATCATCTATGTAGTGCATTTGCAGAGACATCTAACGTATCATCTGTTGAGGCAGTTTTGAAACATAGAGGACCACATGATAATTTACACCCTATAAAATTCCATTCTCGAAAATTGAGATCCTTATTATGCAATTACTGAACTGGATTATCCAGCCATTCCGTATATTACAAATAAATTGCATTACTATTTGCATGGAAGTCATTTTACTGTACATACTGAACATGCCGCTTTAGCTTGACTTAAGAATATAGAACATCTTGCAAGTAGATTATTTGGAAGGTAAACTAGCTACGTATGATTTTCATATAAAATATAAGACAGCTTCTATTAATGTTGAAGCTGCTATGTTAACTGGGATATCTCAATATTTGTTTCAACAAACTAATTTATTGTCATTAAAAGAAATTGAAGATCATCGAAATTTGGATAACGTTTATAACGTTAGTTATAAGGTATTTCTCCCGTCTTCTTAGCATGCCTTCGTGGTGTAGTCGTCAGGACACTCGGCGCCTATTCGAGAGGTCTGTGGTTCAAGTCCCGGCGCAGGCATTGCTAATTTTTCACGCTACCTTCTTTTAAAAATTACCTAACTTCTCTACAGTGGCGTCTGAACAAAAAAAGAGGGTGGATGATAATTTTTCAGCCCCAGCATTTGGGGATTAGGTCCCCTAATCCCCAGTGGCCCTTTAAAAGGGGGAGTTTACAAGGTATTTCTCTTGCCTTCTTAGCATGCCTTGTGGTGTAGTGGTCATCATTCGAGAGGTCCGTGTTTGGATACCCGGCAAGGACATTGCTCATTTTTCATGACTCCTGCTTCAAAAAAAATCTAATGACTACAAAGTATAAGAAAATTAATGATATGTTGACTATAAAAAGCAAGCTTTGTATCAAATTGTAATTCCACTATACCTTCGTACTAAATTACTTATAAAAGCTCATGTTGAATTTTGGCATACTAGTGTCTTCGTGTTAAATATGTTGTCACCTCAATGTTGTTGCGCAAGAATAGTACAAGATATTAGAAAATATTGAAAATATTTTGAAATATGTGAAAATGCTTTTCATTCGAAATGTAATGAGAAGAAATTCGGTATAATGCAAGCACTAGCATCTGTAAGTAAATCGTTTGAATTATTATCTATTAATATTATTGTGGTTTAAAGATTACAAGTCTTCTGAAAGGTATATTCACATGAGATCATACTAATTGTTATATGTGAACATTTTCTTCTAAAGTATGACTTTGATATATCTGGTATTTATTTCGATAAATTTCGTTTAATTAACTGTCAAAAGCAAGTAAAAGCGATACCTTCATCCAAAAATATAATTAATAAATAAACAAATTTCAAAAAACAATCCGAAAGCTTTCAGATTTTATATTAAGCCGAAAAGGGCGTTTTTTCATCATTTTGTGTATTGCCTTTATTTATTAAATATCATGTTCTTCGCACTTAAACCCATAAATTTTAATTCAACAGGAATATCACAAAATATTTAAAAACAGCATATCTTTAGAATTTCTGATACACAATCTGGCGCGGTGGAGATAAAAATGCTTTTTTCGGTACAGTTTTGCTATTGCTTACTTTATAATCGTTGAGTCTGTCAATCCAAAATTCTTTAAAGTTTTACAAAATTTGAAATAGATAATAAAACAAATTCGAAATTCAAAATTCGGTTTTCCAAGTGCCCATGTTCGGTTGGAAGACTATGCTATTCAAAATCTGATGGCTGTATGCACCGTTGATTTTCACAGTGCGAAAAACATTCAGGCGGGTTCTTCCTTATTTAGTTTCTTTAAATATAATCCATGGTCATAATATTTGGTGGTAACAGTTTGAAAAGTGAATCAACGCAGATGTAAAACGAAGCAAAATGCCGTTTTGAGACTAATAGCCCTTTGACGCCTCTTTGGGTTAATAATAAGTAGCACCTTCGCTTTGGAAAACAATAATTTCTTACTTACAATGCAGTTCACTTATTGTAGCATTCAATGTCATTTAACAAATTTATCTCTGTAAATGTACCTATGTATTCACAAGTGTGTAATTTATTGTTAATTGCTATAAAGCTATCTAATCACTTGTAAGTGTTTGTAAAGTTTTAAAGGCATCAACGGAGAGTGACTTTTGGAATGACGTCCCGATAGATTTGGCTTGACATGGTTCCAATTTGAACATGCAGGTCAGTTCTGGAACCCAGAATAACCTAATTCCACCCCAAACGAGCACTCCTGCACCACCGTAACGGTGTCGTTCAATGATGTTTTCTTGGTGGTAACGGGTATCTGGAGCTCTCCATATGAAAGTCCGGCGAGAATCAGACTGCAAGCTAAACCTGGATTCATCGGAAAACATCACACAAGCCCACTGTTGCGGTGTCCACAATGCTCTCTACTCCAGGCTAACCGCAAGCGACAATGAGTTGCAGTAAGTGGAATGCATCTGACAGGTCTACGAGCATATAGACCAATCTGTCCTAAGCGTCTGTACACGGTCTGCCAGTGGCTGAAGAGAGCTGACGAGACACATCTGAGGCTATGCGAGACACATTTGAGCCTGTTTCTTTTGGCAGTAACTGCCAAATACCGGTCCTCATTCGACGTTGTAACTCTGGGGCGATCTGTGCTGTAACGTCTACTCACATTACCATCATCTTGGAATCGGTGCCAAAGCCTGGAGATGACACTCTGGACAATTCTAAGTTCGTCTGATACTTCCAGTTGGATACGCCAACATTCCAGACGGCCGATAATTCTACCACGTAAAAAATCATTCAAATGCGTCCTTTGTGTCATAACTATTCGGTTATTGAACTAAAATGCTTGTAAAGGGCCTGCGAACGATTTTACTTCTTTGCCTGTGTTCCTTATATATCACTCTCTTACACTCTCGTCATTGTGACGTACCATCGATGTCATCTGGTTACTTCCTGAATTTTGCATATGATTCTTGAAGATGTGTGTAGTGATTTTACCGGTGATATATTTATTTTAGAGTTCGATTTCCGCGTGACTCCGAATTATCCTTAATTTATCGACATGAGCGTATATGCACGAATATATGTTATCCATTTCAACTGGAACACATTTTAACTTAAATTTCTTGTTCAGAGCCTATTTATTACCTTTGATAATATTTTTAGCACAACAAATTTAAAGATATCGATAAGTATTTCCGTCAGAAATGTAATGACAGTAATTTTTAGTTCCATTTTTTTGTCTTACATATATACATTTAGTCAGAAGGAAGTAATTTTGGTTTGCACAAATAGATATAATTATGCTCGTTTTGTTATTCTTCAGTCAATCTTGTATTTTTTTTCTTTTGATGTTTGCAGCTGACACTTTAAGGTTGCTATGGAATTAAATTACTTGTATTCTATTTACAAGTGATAGTTAAGAGTTAATTTTAACATAAGGTGCAAAAGTAAATATTTTCGACATACTTCAAATTTTACATTCATAAAGGCAAGAACGTAGCTAACGTTCATAAAGGGAGATGTGAAATTTTTGGTAGAGATTGCTTAAGAGAACGCATGCTTCAGAAGAGATTCGGAAAATTTCATTCTGGAGCTGTTTCACCTGAAGATAACAGACATTCTAAAGTTGAGGTTGGCAAAATTAAAGCCATAATTGAATCGAATCGTAATATAACTGTGCGAGAGATTGCAAAAAGGTTAAATACATCACACCCAACCATTGAAAATCACATTAAATATCTTTGAATCGTTCAGAAACGTTGTGTTTTAGTTCCACATGAATTGAAAGAAACTCACTAAACACAACGGATCAGTATTTGCGATATGCATTAAAAAAGTAATGCAATCGACTGTTTGTGACTGGTGATGCAAACTGGATCATCGAAAACGAGGATGTTCCAAGCATGATGAATCAACACAAATCATGTCGAAAGCTAAATTGCCCTCCGCCAAAAAGAAAGATCATGTTGTCAATTTGATGGGATTAGGAAACTGTTGTGTATTTGGAGCTGTTTCCAAGCAACTAAACGATAAACTCAAATGTTTACTACCAACATCTTATGAAACTGGAAGAAGCAATCGAAGAGAAAAAGGCCAGAAGTTGCAAATCGCAAATGAATCGTATTCCACCAGAACTATGCAAGGCCTTAAATATCTTTAGCAACACGTACCATATCACTGGATGGGAAGTGATGTCGCATCTGCCATATAGCCCTGACCTTGAACCACCGGATTATCATTTATTTCGAAATTTAGAAAATTTCTAGAATGGCAAAAGTTTCAGGAATGGCAATTATCTCAGTTTGCGCTTTGTTGAGGTTTCCTAAGAAAGACCAGAAGTGCGGAATCATGAATATGCCAGAAAGATCGCAAAAGGTAATAAAAAAGGGGAAATATTTGACTGATTAAGTTGATTTTTTGCATAGAACAAAATTGAGTTTTTTTTTTCGCAACAAAAGAATTAAATTGCTTCCTTGCCAACCTGTTATATAAGTATATATACACATATATAAAACCCCGAAGTTATTTTCTTGCAAATCTCATACGAACATACTTCATCGAATAACTGTATAGGGATCAGAACACACACAAGTCCGATTGAATATGAATATTTAATAGATATTATCAACAGTTTTTATACACTATGAAAATAGAGGGCAGAAATATCAAAATTCACAGGAAAGTTTTCAAAATAACAAAAAAAGAAGATATCTCATCTTTATAACGTCTTACACATCTTTTAACGTCTTATACCTCTTTTTATTATCATCGCGGCCTCTTTTTATTATCGTCTGCGTTTAGTTTCACAAAAGCAGTTCTTAAAGATGGAATGTAAAGCCATCTATGGATCGTGAAAGATGGCATCTCACATATGCTCGTCCATCTTGAACTGCATGGTAAAAATAAGGTCACCAGCATCTGGATATCTGTAAAATAAGAAACAGAGAGAAAAATGGACTTTTAAGTTTCACTGAAGGAAAAGAAAAGTGAATGTTATCGTTATGGAACTCATTTTCAACGTCGCCTGGATAAGTCCGCCTGAATTCCTCTTCGTACATGCCTCTTCTTAAAAATTGTCTGGACAGGTCATCTAAATGCACCTTCTTAAATATCTTTTTAATGCGTCTTCTAAATCCGTTTCTCAAACATCGCCTTCCTTAAGCCGTCTTTTTTAAGAAACTTCACTTTTAAACATCTTCATTCTTCTTAAAATGGTGCATGTCTTTTAAAACAATACAGTGCACACCAGCATACTATTGGTCAGATCAGGAAAATTTGTCGAGAAAATACCTAAATCAGAAATCATCAAAATCACTGTTAGACTATCAAAACTTTTCTATTTTGTTATTGGATCTTCCGAATCTGCTTTTTCGCTTCTTTTTTCTCATTTTCTTTCCTTTGATTTATTCCAGCTTTGATTTCTATATCAGCGACTTTGTCATCAGATTTTCTGACAGTCTTCTGCTTTTTAGTCTTCTCCTCGTCTTCAGTGATCTCTGCAGATTCTTCATTTCCATTAATTTCATTAGATTATCGGCTGTAGGGGATGCTCTGAGTTTTCTCTGGTTGAGTGAGCATTCTATTTATCATCTTTAACTACTTCTTCCTCGCGAAAGTGCTTCTCTTCAGAATCTCCTTCGCCAGTGACATTTCTCCTCGATGGCTTCGAATCTGAGTGTGTTGTACTTTTTTGAGTTTCATCTGCCACTATTTCATCGATGACAGCATAATTTTCCTTTACCGAAGAATCAGTATCACTCAAGATGTCGTCAGAATGCACAGTAAGGGATTTATTCTTACTTGTTTGATTGAAATGAAGTGTCCAAATTTATCACAACCTATACTGTAACAGGAACTACAACAGGCGCAGTTTCCTGGTTTTTAGGTGAAAGACGGTAATTTATAACTTTCTTGAACCTTTCTTCAGACCCATGTTTATTGCACTAGCATTTTTATGCCTTTACGAATCACTCTCACATTTCTTATTTTTTGCGATAACGCAAATATTTGATCTCGATGAAGAGTTATAAATTTCGAATTCACTTTCAAATCTCTCTATAGGTTTAATTTTTCCATTCCTAAATCCCGCTGAAGTAGATTTTCCGGCTTAAATTCAGGGGAATCTATGTTCTTGAATTAGCGTTCTTGTTTACAATTTTCTATTAAAGCTTCGATTCGCAACTTACCTATATTAACAGTTTTGTGTATTTATTTCTGACAAGTCTCAGCAATTGCAGTTAAAGTTTTGGCATCTAGGATATTTTTAGGAGACGTTTTGGAACTATATAAGATTTTGTTTCCAAATAAGTAACATTTAAAATATTTAAATTCTTTTCTCTTATTATTACGTGAGTTCGATTTATGACTTACTCTTCCACAATTATAACACCTTGGTTCTTTACTCTTACTTTACTTTGTGTGTTCGTTCTTGAATAATCCTTAGGGTTTGTATGTAGAGCTGAATTTTCTAATAATGTTTAATATCAGTATAAAATCCGAAATAGTTTTCCACCAATATAAAGTAACTTTGTTGCTATTCGAATCAGGTATTGCATTAATTACATAATTAAGAATAGATGAATCGTGAACAGAGCCATGGCTAGCTATTGCTTGAAATCAAATACTCAGGAAGGGATTCACCAGGTTTTAAATGTCATTTTTGTAAAAACTTATAAATTTAGCCCTATTTATTTTCGAACCTAATTCAGACAAAAGATTTCTTTTAACTTGTCCCATGATATGATACCTTTGAAAGACCGAATATATACCTTAGTAGAACTAATAAGCATTTTTTTATTCTTCTCGATCTTTGAAAGATTCTTCTCGATCGCGAATGAATGATCGATCTGATATGTACCAGATCCAGTAAATTTTGAAACAATTTCTAAAATGTCCGGAAAATGTCATGAAATATTACTAGGCTTCATAATGTTATAATGTACTGAATTATTTACGACTCTGACTTAACAGAATCAACATTATCATCATTAAAAGAATCATGAACATTTTCGCTTTCGGATAAATTGTTATCGTTATCAGTTTTGAATTTCAAAAGCTTAAAATCATAAAGTCTCTTTAATATTAAATCACAGGTTTTATCAGCATTTGGCTCATATTTAAGATGTAAACATTTAACATAGAAATGAAATCTCTTGCAGTGAAAGTCTGAAATAATTTTTGTTTCGTTTGTGTGACATTAAAATCGGATTGAAAAACAGAAACTTTACGCTACCTAGATCCATTTTTCCTACCACTTAAAGTTCCAAATATAATTTTAGGCAAAAGTTTAATAGACTTTGTGGGACCAGCTCTTACAAAATCAGAAATTCTAGAAATAGAACAGAATGTAGTCATTTTCACTATTCATACATGTAAAAATGTACAAATACATAGTTCCAAACAAACTTAACTCGTTCCAAAATCATAATCTTTCATTCATCTTGGTGATTCATTTCGAACCCTGGGCTCATCTCGGACAGAACCTCCAAAATATGTGTAGAATGTATTTACCTTGACGCGTCAGAACATACTTCATGAAATGACTGGAACTTTCTAGTTGTCAAAACACACACTAGTCCACTGATATTTTAACTTAAACATTTAATGGGGATTATCAACGGTTTTTACACTCTATGAAAATGGATTGAACATGAACATTTACAGATAATTTTCCACAGAAAAATAAAAAAGTTATTCCATCTTTATAATTTAGTCTTATATATCTTTTCACGTCTTCCATCTCTTTTTCTAATCATGGCGGATTCATCTGCGCATTCTTTCCCACAAAACCAGTTCTGACGCTGTCGTGAAAGCTAACATCCCATACCCACATAATATATACATGTACATAATTAGGTTAAATTAAAACTAAGCAGGCAAAGGATGATCTAGAAAATTGAAATGCAATCAAATTTTTAAAAAATCAGTAAGCAAAGGTAGGAATCTACTGAGTTATCCTGGAACGTGTTGGAAAAGTATCACGTTAAATTATAAAAACACACAATAATAAATATAATAAGGAAAAAGCTGTACTATCCCTGTCCGACTCAAACTGCTTCGAGAGATAGACTATCTAACAACAAAATCACGTATTTTTCTGACAAAACCTGAAAAAATATTTTACTGCTAGTTGTCACACTGGTTCAAAGGAACACCTAGTTCGAAGGAAAACTTTCACGATACGAATTGATTTAAACAATATTGTAAAACAAGTGAAAAGCACTGTAAATTGAAAAGTATTTAACTGCACTATTAGAAGATATGTCGTAAAATATTTTAATACATGTTTAAATATCATTCGCAAAATATTGTATAAATACATGTTTAAATATTGTTCGTAAAATATTGTATAAATATAATTAAATGCAAAAGACTCTATTTTTTATATTTAAAGACTCTATCTGATGAACATTTGGTGATGTGATTTTGAATAAAAGAAGAAATGTGAAACTTTTGAATTTACTAATGTAGTAATGCCTTTCTTGCTTTGTTTCACTGACATAATCTTATTCTTGATATATTCGAAGGTCGTCCATCCAGAGCATTCCATTTCGACTAAGCGTAAAAACGGCAACTTCACGCTTGACATACCATGGCCATGAAAGATATCCATCATCGGTATAACTGTCTGGCTGCTTTAGAACCGCATTACGAGACACCAAGAAAATCATTCGAAATGTATATTTTTCGTGTCTCTGGGTATTAATTTTTCTAGCATTGATTTAATCTACTTTCGCGATAAATGAATGTTATATCAAATTTAATTGGAAAATAAATTTTCTCCTTGTGATAAGAATTAGAGCATCATAATCTTGTAAGTTCTATCTAAAGTTTATTAACAGTTATTTTAAGTTATGCCTCTTTCCTATTCATTCTAATTTAAGCCTATAATTTCCTACCTGAATGTAATTTCAGAAACGCAATGAATGCAAATGACTAAGAGTACTATTTAAGTCGATGTTTCGCCAACTTCTAGAGAGAGAGTCTGATTTTTCTGACTAGCGCGCGTTTGCCATTTGGCTACATACTCTCTTAGCTACTACGCTCGGCCATACTTTAGACCCTTGCTTGGCTTCGCCGATTTAATTAATATTTAGGAACCAACTTCTTAGAATACTGGTAGCTTCGGCTATACCTTTCAAATAGCTTTAGTTTAGTTTAGTTTAGTTTAATTTCATAATTATTTAAGTTAAAGCCCAAGTAGAGACTTTGTGTAAGTTCCGAAATAGGAACTGATTGTAAATATTCTGAGAAATAAAGGGTAGTTAACCCTTCTTAAGTATTACTTGTTTATTCACACACTTAAACGATTATTCGCTTGTTAGTGTTTGTGTGGTTCTGAGATTGAACATTGGAATTAAATAAGTAAACCCTACAATCTAACATTTTGCTGATTTGGTAGAAATTATTACTGAACCACAAAGGAAGATCTGCCTCTTTAAGGACGTTTCTTCCGAATTTTCATATAGTCATTCGTTTTATTTGATACTCATCATGAAAATATCTCTTTCAGGATGAAAACAATGACACTACAAATGAAGCAATAAGATGAAACATTTGGATTGTGACTGCAAAAGTATTTTTTATGTACATAATTCTGCTTCTGTGAGGTTTTTAAAAGCTGAATGCTTGGCCTTATATTTGATGATACACAGAAATATTAACTGGAAATGAAGATTTCACATACACAGGTTTTGCAGTTTTTAAGAGATTCAGAAAGCTTACTTATATTTCTAATGAAAATGGTTTTGATGGCATCTGTTATGAAATATCTAATATTTACTGTAAAGTTTTCTTTCTGTGGACACTTTTTAAAATTTGCGTCTACTGAGAGGCGAAGGCAGTTGTGGGTGAAATGAGGGAAGTACCTGATACCTGCTACTGAAATACCGATTGGCGGCGTATGTGCAGAGCAGGATAGAAAAAGAAAATGCGTTTTGATACGATGTAAATAACCATGTATTTATTTTTTTATGTTTAAATTTAACAAAGATGTACATAGTAATAACGGAGTAGTAGTTGCAGAGAGTTCCTAATACGGCAAACATACCTCAACAAGAATCAAGACTCAGATGATACTAACAGATATTATTTATCTCATAAGGTGTATCTACATATATACATATATATATATATATATATATATATAAATTATCTCGGAATGTGCTATAGTATGTACATATATATGTATGTATGTGTACAGAAATAAATGTCTATAGAAATAGAGATTATCATTTCTTAGGCAGAGATATTATAGGTGTCATTATTTCTATACTTTTAATTTTACGAAATAATTAATACCTCCCCATTCTGCTGAAAAGATTAACCATTTGACATTTCCTATCTCAAGCAGTGCAGTTAGTGTAATAACGCAGAAGTTTGCTCTTTGTATATGAAGTGGTCCGTAGTCATTCAAAAAGCACAAATATTTTCTTAGCGTCGATCTAAAAATGTGTTTGCAATGATTTTACTTATTTTTGTCACCAAAGATATACCCTTCTTGTTCCAAAATGGGTTCAATGCATACTTAATGCCGATACGGAATGCTGTAATGGAGGTATGGAAGAAGTAACGATGTTGGAGAGCTAGTTTCGACGTTTCAAGATAAGGCTTAATCCGCCGATGGTGACAAAATAAGTTTTAAACAAATTTACAGTGAATTGCTTCGTATTTATGTAATTCCTATGTAATTTGAAAAACCAACAAGACACCTTCTTAAATTCAATGACTCAACAATACACACTTTAGTCTGGTACTTCTTTACGAAAATATGTTCTTGCTGAATTGATCAAAAATGCTTCATAAGCGCTTATGTAGGAATGAGAAGTAGGCAGCTGTATCATGATAATTTTGGCCGAAACACTAAAATGGCCCTTTCGAAACCAAAAAAATGATATTGATACTGACAACAACTTCCGTATTTATGGTTTCTGAAAGGCTTTTAAGTCTACTCTCCAAACTGCACTGCGCTCTCACAAAGATTTTTGTAAAAGTACTACCATCGAGAAAATACTAAACCGCGAGGGTGGGAATGCAATGGTAACATTTATACCTATTTACCCTTTCTCAACCCCTCCGGGGGTAATGGCCGACTGCGACGGGCAACCCGAGCGACTGGTAGGTAGCAAATCGACGAACAGTGGCGCCCTGAGTATGGTGCGTTGCGCCGATCCCTCCAAGGTTCCGGGAAAGGGGTTGAACTCTGGTCCCGGTTCTGCGGGGGGGGGTGAGAATTCGTAGTGTGATTTAGTTCACGGAGCGAGGAATGCCAATAACTTACTTACCCTTTCTCAAACCGGAAAATTCAGAAGAGATGTAGATGGTGTCATAACACATAATTATCCGAAATAATTTCCTTAAAACGTGAATTTACTTCTTTGAAATTCATTCACATATGCAAAACACAAACTGGCAAAGCTATATTTAAGCGTTTTGATTTTTAAGCTAAATTACTAGGTTGACAGCTGCACACAATCTGTGTCATATTTATTTTAACTCTAGCTATTATATTTCAAGCATAAAACTGTATTTTCAAAAACGAAGCAAACTTAATTTTAAACAGTCAACTATATTTGACAGTTTTAAATAAATTATCGCTTATTAAAAATAAAAGTTGGAATAAAAAATAAAGAATAGTAAATAAATACTTAAATATATATAATTGAAAAAAATCCATTCTAAAAGGGAGGAGAAAAGAAAGAAAGAAAAACAGAAATAGATAGATGGAAGTCATCTGAAATAGGAATAGGTTATTTAGGGAATTTAAAGAATATTTCAGCATTTGTAAAAATAATAAAAATAACTGCTGGCCAACGTAAATGCAACACACTGAAGGAAGCATGCAAATAACATGAATTTACAACATGCATTAGCGGAGGTGAGATATGCAAATGAATAGAATTTCAGAGCAGACGCACATCACGTACGCCTGTGGCGCCATTTCAAAGCGCTATTTAAGACTTGGAGTTTTCGACGATTTCAAGTTCGGCAATTGTGTTTTTCTTGTGGGTTTTTTAAAAAAAAACGATCAGTTATGCCTCGTAGTAAACAGCGAACATCGTTTGATCAAGTATCCGAGTTCGATAGAGGAAGGATAGTGGCCTACCGAGAGTGTTGATTATCTTTCAGGGAAATCGATAGTCGTGTTGGACGAAACCAAACAACTGTAAAGCGAATATGTGACCGTTGGATGCAGGAGGGTACGACGGACCGACGTGTTCGATCGCGTCCACCTCAGTGCACCACTTCACGTGATGCCAGGAACATTGTGCGCATGGCAGTGACGGATAGCTCAGTCACATTACGAACCATAGCACAGCTCATTCAGTCTGTAACGCATCATCCAGTGTCTGCGCGTACCATTCGACGCCGTTAACAGCAGAGTGGTCTGTCCGCAAGACGTCCATTGCAACGTTCCTTGACGCATAACCACAGAGTCTCCACCGCCGATGTTGTGATGAAAGAAGGATGTGGACGGCAGAATGGAATGAAATTGTCTTTATTGACAAGTCACGCTTCTGTCTGCAACACTACGATAGTCAGATTCGAGTCTGGAGACACCGTGGAGAGAGGATACCGAACAGCTGCGTTATGCACGGCGACACTGGTCCTGCACTGGGTATTATGGTATGGGGCGTCATTAGATATCACTCTCGCACTCCTCTAGTACGCATTGCCGGTACTTTAAACAGCCAACGCTACATCTCCGAGGTGTTGGAGCCAGTTGTCCTTCCTTACCTTTAGGGCTTGCCCATAGCCATATTTCAACAGGATAATGCGCGATCAGAGGTGGCACGCATTGTCCAAGGGTTCTTCGTCAATCGCCAGATTGAATTGCTTCCTTGGCCGGCTCGCTCTCCGGATCTTTCGTCGATAGAAAGCATGTGGTCCATGGTTGCTGAACAATTGACCCAGATTACATCCCGAGATGCCACACCAGATCAACTTTGGCAACGTGTGGAATCTGCTTGGTCTGCTGCACGCCAAGAACACATCCAAAGTTTCTTTGAATCAATGCCGAGGCGTGTGGCAGAGGTGATCTACAACAATGGCGGCTACTCTGGCTACTGATTCTGGAAGGAACCACACTTCACAGAAGTCTATAAATTTAATCATTTGATACTTGGTCAACATGGTATCTATTATAAAAATTTTGTTGTGATATCTCTTGTCTTTCTTTGTGTTGCAATTTGGGTGGCCAGCAGTGTATTTTAAGTTCCTTGTACGAAGGAAAGACAGTATGGCGCTTTGATTTATGCACGCCATTTTTGGTTGTGTGTGTTGTTGCTGCAGGTAAGGCGATGATAGCTTGGCTCGCTGATATTTAACATTTTTATTTAATGCTAGAAAGAATATATATTTCAAGACAATTTCACACATACACAGTCGTATCGTATTCAGTTCACGCAATGAGCATTTTTACAAGTAACAAGTCCACGCGGCAAGAATATCGGAATCGTAATTCAGCTACGAAGACATCACGAAAATGGAAGAGAGGTGAGCGTATGCTCCTCCGACGGCAGCCAGGAACAGAGTAGTCAGTCCGGATTTTCTTCTAGTGGAGAAGAGGGAGAAAGCTGGTAGCGCCCTCTCTCGGGTAAGTGGACGATTAACAACAACAATAATAATAATAAAGTTCTCCACAGTATTCCCCCCCGAGTACCAAAGGTACGATGAAAAAATTCAGTTCACAAATATCTGGTGTTGAAGCGAACACGTCTTCCTGACCGTGTGACGACTGGTGAAGCACTGGTAGGAAGCGTAAGGTCTATCGAAGAAGGAGTATCCAGAGAAACAGTTGGATCTGGGGGATCAGGAGGATCGGTGGTCACAGGAACCTGAGTATTTGAAGCTTCGAAGAAAGCAGGTTTCAGTCGATCTATTCCCAGAACGGTTTCCTTGTCGCGCACGAGAACGGTAAAATGTTTATCGTTACGTGCACAGACCTTGAAGGGTCCATCGTATGGAGGAGCGAACGGTGGTTTTACCGCGTCGTTTCTCACAAATACGTGAGTGCAAGTGCTCAGTGCATGGTGTACGAATGGGGTGGCTTTGTTGTGGCATGATGTAGGAGTCGGAGACAGCTTCTTCATCGCCTCTCGGAAAGTCTGGAGAAAGGATGCTGGGTCGACTGGAGCAGAGGATGGCTGAAAGAACTCAGATGGTAATCGAAGGGCTGTGCCGTAGACAAGTTCAGCGGATGTACCTGCGAGGTCTTGCTTGAAAGAAGAACGTAAACCAAGAAGCACAAGGGGGAGTGATGTAGTCCAACGGGTGTCATTATAGCACTTCAGGGCTGCTTTCAGGTCGCGGTGTAAACGTTCCACTAAGCCGTTGGCGGAAGGATGGTATGGTGAAGTGCGAATTCGGCGTATTCCAAGCAAAGATGTCAGGGAAGCGAAAAGGTGTGACTGGAATTGTCGACCTTGATCAGTTGTCACAACTGATGGTACACCAAATCGTGCAATCCAACCGGAGATGAACTGTCGAGCCACAGAGTCGGCAGAGATGTCCTGAATGGGAAAAGCTTCTGGCCAACGAGTAAATCTATCAATGCAGGTGAGTAGATATCGATAACCGTCAGATGGTGGCAGAGGACCGACAATGTCTATATGGACATGGTCGAATCGTTCGGAAGGCATCGCGATTTTTTTCAAAGGGCTGTGTGTGTGCCGAGTAACTTTTGAACGTTGGCACATGATGCAGGAACGAGTCCAATTGGCAATGTCCTTTTGCATGGATGGCCAAACGAATCTCTCTTGTATGAGCTTTTTGGAAGCCCGGATACCTGGGTGCGATAGGTTGTGGAAACAGTCAAAAACTTTCTTCCTGAAGTCGAGTGGTACATAAGGTCGCAGTCTGTTGTTATAGGTATCGCACAATAGTTGGAGGTCCGGAGTAAGTTGCAATGGCTGGAATTTCAATGAGCAGTTCGGGTCTTCACTCAGACGTTTTAACTCCTCATCAGTGGCTTGCGAGTGAGCAATAAGCGTGAAATCCAGTGGTGCATTGGCATCGATGCCCTGAATACGCGAGAGAGTGTCTGCGACGATATTGCTGGAACCTGATATATGCTGAATATCAGTGCTAACTGAGCTA
>KK112703.1:133874-150892 GCA_000611955.2 Stegodyphus mimosarum | reverse complement strand
GTCAAACCGTGTTTATTCAAACGATCAAACACTTGACGAAGATGACGGATGTGCTCTTCTTCACTAGTTGATGCAATAAGGATGTCGTCAAAATAAGGGATGCAAAAATCCAATCCAAATAAAACTTCATGTATAAAACGTTGGAAAGTTTGGCCTGAATTTCGTAAACCAAACGGCATAGCCAAAAATTCAAAAAGACCAAAAGGGGTAGTGACGGCCGTTTTCGGAATGTCTGCAGGGTTAACAGGAATTTGCTGATAGGCACGGGCTAAATCAAGTGTTGGGAATATGTTCTTTCCTGAAAACATTTGAGTGCAATCCTGAATATGGGGTACGGGATAACGATCCGGAATTGTAACGGCGTTTAAACGACGATAATCCCCGCATGGTCGCCAGTCGCCATTAGCCTTACGAACCATGTGTAGGGGGCTTGCCCAGGGACTTTTTGAAGGCTGAATGATGCCTTTTGATAGGAGAAAGTCAAACTCTTGACGTGCAGCTTGAAGTAATTCTGGAGATAATCTTCTAGGTTTCGAGAAAATAGGAGGTCCTTTTGTTTCGATGTGATGGAAAATTGTTGACGTTGTTGCCCTCTCAAAAGTTTGCGAAGGATTTGTCAAGTTAGGGTAATCGGCAAGAATTTTGTCAAATTTTGAGTTACCCATCAAAATATGGATGCTAGTACTGAGTGGGTTCACACTGGGAAGTCTACCACAAGAATATAGTTTTGTTTGCCCATCAATTAAACGGTTGTTTTTAACATCTATAAGTAAGTTGAACTTCGTGAGAAAGTCAACACCTATGATGGGTTGATTGACGTCAGCCAGGACAAAAGGCCAAGTAAATGAGCGACGCAAGTTTAAATTGATGGTCAAAAGTTTGGTGCCATACGTTGCAATTTTAGTGCCGTTAGCGGCGAAGAGTACCAATGCAGCTGGTTTTTTGGCATGCTGACTGTAACTTTTGGGAATGACAGATAAATCGGCTCCGGTGTCAATTAAAAAGGTCAGCTTTGAGGATGAATCGGCCAAAAGAATTCGATTAATTTGGCGGTCGCAACGTTGGCCGACAAGCGATCGCCGATCTAGTTTTCCGACTGCCGGAAATTGCACGGAGAAACACATTTTCGTGCTTTGGAACCAAAATTAGTATGGTAGAAACAGATGTCGTTGCAAGGTTCTTTGTACTGTCGATAGCGTCTATTGGATCTACTACGCCTACTGTTGCGTTGGGGATAACTGTCTCTTCGTTCACAGGAACGCTCACGGCTCTTTTTGATTGCTAGCGAAAGTTCATTTACTTGCTTTGTCAGCTCTGCAACTTGCTGTTCAATGGGAGAGGCAGATGCCGTGGCAGCACTATTTATGTGCGGGAGAGTTGTGAGATCTGTAATTTTATCAGCTACAACTGCGAGTTTTGGGAGGTCATCACTTAAGGCAGCAAGAATACTTTGTGTATTCTGCGGGAGACGAGATATCCATAGGGATTTCAACAAGGGTTCTCCAACGGTCTCTCCAGCGAGGTTTCGCATGCGGCAAAGTAATTGTGAAGGGCGCTGATCGCCAAGTTCTAGCCCCTGAAGAAGTGTACGTATCTTTGACTCCTCACTTTCAGAATGCAATTCAATTAAGCGTGTTTTTAGTGTATCATATTTGCCAGTCACTGGTGGGCGTAAAACGATATCACAAACGCTATTGAGAATATCGGATTCAATTGCAGATATCACATGATTGAATTTCGTGGAGTCGACAGTGATTCCGGCGATATCGAACTGGGCCTCTAGTTGTGCAAACCACAAAGTGGGGTTTACTTTCCAAAATGGGGGAGGTTTGACGGAAACACGTGAAATATTAAGACCGTCTGCGATGGGTTGTGGTGGAGACATGATTCACAAAACAAATATATAATGTTAATATGACACAAATACACAATAATCAGTCACTAAAAAGTTTACATACGACACTAGTGTAAAATAAATAAAGTTAATGTAAACATTAACGTGAGAAAAACACTTTTGTAGGTAAGCTATCCGAATATAAGCATAAGTATTACTAAGAATTTGCGTGGCTTACCTCCGAATTATACGAGAAATATTGGCTCAGTCAGTAGCAGATTCAGCGTAACACAATTCACATATAGAAAAAATATTCCAAGAAAAACTCATTTTGCAATATGTAACCACGTTGTATGATTTATATGTAGAACACTTCAAAGCACTTTGTCGTTTCGCATGAGAATTCACAAGCACGTTGTTAAGCAAGCACAACTGTTTTTCACACAATTTTGACGATAACACGAAAATAATGATGGATTACGCTATTAGTTGGCATGAACAGACGATATTTCCACTTCACAGCACATTATAATCACAGAACTGGACGATGCAAGCAGGTTGTAGGAGGCACGTGCTCACTAACTTGACGGGTCACCATTTATGGCGCTTTGATTTATGCACGCCATTTTTGGTTGTGTGTGTTGTTGCTGCAGGTAAGGCGATGATAGCTTGGCTCGCTGATATTTAACATTTTTATTTAATGCTAGAAAGAATATATATTTCAAGACAAGTTCACACATACACAGTCGTATCGTATTCAGTTCACGCAATGAGCATTTTTACAAGTAACAAGTCCACGCGGCAAGAATATCGGAATCGTAATTCAGCTACGAAGACATCACGAAAATGGAAGAGAGGTGAGCGTATGCTCCTCCGACGGCAGCCAGGAACAGAGTAGTCAGTCCGGATTTTCTTCTAGTGGAGAAGAGGGAGAAAGCTGGTAGCGCCCTCTCTCGGGTAAGTGGACGATTAACAACAACAATAATAATAATAAAGTTCTCCACAACAGTATTGTGATAACGAAAAATACAGGTATCATAGTTTAACGGAAATATCCATTTTGACCATTCGAAACTTTCATGAACGATTTCTTGTGTGACGTCTGTACTAACGTACAGAATAAAAGGCTCCTTTTTCAGAAACGGAGTCTAAAATGGATTTAAAATAAATTCAGAAGGGATTTTTTCGTCACGTTTGTACGTATCAGATCTTGCATAATTCAAAATCGATTATACGTAGAACGTGTCTGGGATTGTTATAACATCTAGTTGCGCACTTCCATTTTTTATTGCAATCAGAGTTACCAAATGTACGTATATCAACAGAGGTACCAAATATATAAATATTTTATATATATATATATATATGTAAGAAAAATAAAGAATATGTCTAAGATTAAATTAACAACGTAAATTTCCCTTCTCAATTCTAAAAATAATAACCTCAATACGTACTGCGTCATTTCTAGATTGATCCATGCCATATGGCACTTACATAATTCTGATGATGTAAATGAAACTAAAAGTCAAGTAACCAATAATAATTTTACAGAAGTATTAACTATCCAATCAAAATGCATTGTAAACCAAAACTAACTCAGTCTGAATTGGGATTTCACCCTGAACGTAACGCACTTGCTCTTTACGCTTCGGTCTATTTGGACTGCTGTCTGCTGTTTTCTTCTTTCTTATTGAAAATTAATCTAAAATGTGAGCTATTTTGGAATAGGCACATTTCATGTGCCAAGTTGATTGTGGCCACAACACGCTGAAAAAAAAAGACGATTTAATCTGCCTTCGCCTACAATTTCCTATTCGTTATAGATCAACACTTTTTACTACAGACTTTTTTTATTATTACACACACACATATATATATATATATATATATATATATACTAAATATGCATATATAATGAAAACAAATTTAGAGAAATACTGAAGTAGGAAACTTGGCAGATGAGGCAGATTAATTCCATTTTTATTCAAATTGACATTTGTGGCCGCAGTTCACTTGCCCTCTCATCATGTCTACTCAATAATATTTACATTTTTTAATACTATTGCGATAGGAAGAAAACGCGGAGAAATCGCATCCAAACAGCACATAGAACGAAGCTGAAAAGTACACAATTATCCAAGATGGAAGCTTACCAAGACAAGGTTTGATTTTATGTTAGAAATGTTTCAGCTTTCAGAGTTCAGGTTCCCATTTAACTACATATGCCATAAGGTTACGCAAGATGTGATCTTGAAATGACGTAATCCAGAAATGTTATTAATTTTCTTAGACTAAAAAGGAAATATCCAGATTATAAACGAAGAATTAAGAGACTATTACTAGATACCTACCCCTTCCACGGCATAAAATCTATACTCCGCCTTTATTTTCGCAATTAATGGTAGTAGACATATACTTCCAATAACAGAAGTGTTGAAAATGATGAGAAACTCATGTTTTGAAAACACTAAATTTAAAAAGGAATTACTTTCAACAAATAACAAAATGCAACTTTTAATACCCTCTCCCTGCTGCAGTAGTTACATTTAGGAAAGTTTACACTCATTAGGAAAATATATAATACGACAAAAATTGACCGACATATTTAATTTTAAAATCTGAAGTTTTTGTTGTCATTTTCAACTTGCCTGGGGGAACAATTAATTAAGTTAGAATAATTCGACGAAATAAGTTTAAATGAAGCGTGCAAAATTTTCATAATTTAATACGTCATAAAAGGGAGTCGTGTAAGGTCCATATAACATTTTTTTTATTTAAGTAACAGCTTTATAACGTAATTATTAACAAGAAATTCCTTTCATGACGTCTTTGCTTTTATGGCGTTTTGTGAATGAATAAAAGAGGGAGGAAAAACTAAAATGAGCCGCTCTGCGAACATAGCGCTGCCACCCGCACAAATTAAATTCTAGTCCTTTCATTCCGTGACGAATAATGGATCTCTAATTAAATCTACGCTTCCCCAATAACTATTCAAAGCCAGATGCCTATCTGAAGGCTGTGAACTATGCCAACGATTCAGGAACTTGTGGAATGGTTGGCGATGAACTATGCGCATTATCCCAAAAGGACCGGAGCCATCAATATGGAAGGAGTTTTCCCAAGACTGAATATTGAGAACACAAGGTTTTAATACTTGTTTTAATATAGCAGTCTTTTAACACTTATTCGTCAGCCATTATAAGGAAATCCTAGAAAATAAAACCAATTAAAAAAGCTAAATTGAAGCAAATTAAGATTAAATCAATGAACGTTTTTTAATTTGTTCCCAAACCTTTCTGTTTAGAAGCTATTTTGATGGTCTTTTTTAACTTCCATTTTCGCAGTTTCCATACGCGTCTAGATCTACGAAATTATAATGCAAAAGCAGGTTCTGTTTACTCAGGATCCTCTCTGGTTAGCTCATATTTCTGCTTCCATTTTAAGCCATAAAATATTAAAAAATCTGATGTGGACCCTACATCACTTACTTTTAAGGCATATTAAATTATACACATTTGTTCCTGCACTTCATTTAAACTTATTTCCTCGAATTTCATTAGAGATATATTTCTCATTCAATTAATTTAGTTCTCATTTTTTGGCAAGGCAAAAATATATAAAAACTCAAAGGATCTTCATTAAAAGTTGTAAAATACAGAAAAACATAAAACGCTAAATAGAGTTAAAACCAGTTAAAAACAATTTTTAGAATTACAGTTAGAGGTTATATGCTAAAAGAAGTAATTCTATCAAAGGGTAGAAACGCAAAATTTTATATGCAATTTATATGCAAAAAATATTTTAAGTTAAGTTCTGGTCCCACTGGTCAAAAGGACACCGAAGTTGGTGAACCATCTAACTTATTTCAGTATACTACTAAGAATTACAAATGTAAACAAACAACCACCGTGTTAAACCTAGCGCCACTTTTAAATTATTGATGATTCTACAGCTATTGCATGCAGAATAACTCAAGGCTTAGAAACCTTAATTAGAACGTGAGCACAACTTAATTCAATCACTTTCTAAGAAAAAGGCGCACAATTTACCAAAATATAAGAATAAAAAACAGAGCTCACCAAGCCGGGTAAGAAGTTCGATCAATATATATATACATATATATTCGCCGTGTGTGTATCTAGTGTTTCCGATTGCAGCGAAAACGAAAGGGCACAACTAGATGTTATAACACTTCTATACATAAAATTTCATCGTTCTACATCCAACCATTTTTGATTATGCGAAATGAGTGTAGTATATGTACTTACTTAAGGACATCACGAAGTAGTTACTTTTGAATCCATTTTACAATCCGTTTTGGAAAAAAGAGTCCTTTATTCTGTCCATACTTACAGATATCACGGAAAAAAGTCGTTCAGATAGGGATTCGAGAGAGATCAAAGTACGTATTTTGTTTGAAATATCGTACCCAAAATTTTCGCAATCACAATACTATCTTTAGTTCGTGAGAAGAAGTAAAAAGCAGTATGTACTGTTAATTAATATTTTAATCCGAAAATACACTCATGGACAAAAAAAATTAGCGCACCAAGAAATAATTGCGGGATCGTAACTAAACTTGACATGAAGGTACATGTCGGGGAGATATGCGAATGATTAGAAATGCAGCGTAATTGCGCATTACGTGTAGCCGGTAGAGGACGTTGAACGTCGTACTCTGTGGAGTATAAAACAGGTAACCACAGCTTGTTTGAGTGTGCTGAATCATTTACAAAGGAAGAGCTGAGGTAGGCATGCCAATATGCTGTGTTCGAAGATAATATGAGCAGTTGTCGCAGTTTGAGAGGGGGAGAATCGTCGGAATGATGGAAGCTGGGTGGTCAGCGAGGCGAGTAGCTCGTCAGTTAGACCGCTGTGATTGTGTTGTGAGGAGGCGTTGGGACCAGTGGACCCGAGAGATGTTATGTACAAGAAGACCAGGCTCAGGGCGTCCTCGACAGACCAATCGCCGAGAAGACCGCCACATCGTAAGAAATGCACGCGTACAGCCAACTGCTTCATCGGCCGCCATCCAGGCACAGGTAGCACCTTCACTAGGGGCCCCTGTGTCTTCTCGAACCATACGAAGGCGCTTGGCGGAAGGACAATTGTTGTCGTGGCACCCATTATGTGTGCTGTCCTTGATGCCCACCCATCGACGCCTTCGTTTGGAGTGGTGTCGAGCACGAGAAAACTGGACTACAGCGGAATGGAACCAGGTCGTCTTTAGCGACGAATCCAGATTCAGTTTCGGCAGTGATGACAATCGTGTTCGTGTGTAGAGAGCCCATGGTGAACGTCTGAATCCTGCCTTTGCTGTACAACGACACAGCGCTCCCACAGCTGGTGTGATGGTATAGGGTGCCATTGCTTACAATACACGATCACCCCTAGTATTGTTCCGTGGCACCATGACGGCTCATGAAATACTGCAACCACATGTGTTGCTACTCATGCAACGGCTCCCAAGAGCCATTTTTCAACAAGACAATGCTCGGCCTCATACGGCAAGGGTGTCACAAGACTGTCTCCGCACTGTTACTACCCTTCCTTGGCCTGCCCGATCTCCAGATTTGTCTCCAATCGGGCATATCTGGGATCATTTGAGACGACGAGTTGGGCATCCCACGAGTTTGAATGAACTAGAGACAAGGTTACAGCAAATATGGAACGAAATGTCTCAAGACATCCTACAGAACTTGTATGACACAATGCCCGATCGTATCACATCGTGCATTCGCGCTAGAGGGGGGTCCAACGGAGTATTAACTCCTCCGTTCTTTTGCCTTTTTCTCTGAAATAAATTATCCTTTTTCTTTGATTTTCTTATCATTTACTTATATCAAAGTAGTCATTGCGTATGTAAAATTTCGTTTCCTTTTGACGACTCCTTCTTGGTGCGCTAAGTTTTTTGTCCATGAGTGTACAAATATGACTTTGTTAAAACTATAAACTCATATTTCGCCTCATAATTTTCATGCTAGAAGTCTATACGTAAGTAGATTTTGTAGAGATATCAGGTACTTTTTGATGGCAACAGAGGTGAAAAAGGAGCAGTACCCTTGCTGGGACTCGAACCACGGACCTCTTGAATACGTATCGAACGTGCTGACCACTACACATTAAACAAAGGCAAAGAAGCTGGGAGAAATAATTTATATTATACTTTATTTTATAATGTCTCTACAGTAGCGCCCGAACTAAAAATGTGGAGAATCATCATCCATCACCCTTTTAGTTCGGGCACCACTGTAGAGACATTAGGTTATTTAGAAGCAGGAGCAACGAAAAATGAGCAACATCTTCGCCGGGACCTCAAACCACAGACCTCTTGAATACGCGCACAGCGTGCTGACCACTACACCACGAAGGCGTGGCAACTATGTGGGAGAAATACCTTATAATTTAATTACCTTTCATGGATGTATAGTAATAATAATAATAATAATAATAATAATAATAATAATAATAATAATAATAGTAATATAATTAAATCATACCCTATACATGTATGTAGATAGATGCAAGCATGTCTGGCCATATATGTTTCTAAGAAGTAGACAACATTTTCTTTCTTATTTTAAGACGGGATCTCCTTGTAATTTGATACACATTTCACATCGTTCGACGAGCAACTCTATGTTTATGAAAACGTAATTTGAAAGTATGTTTCAAAATGTTGCATAGCTGGTCTTTTCTGTGCCATCCTCATCATCAAATCCATTTGCTTTAAAGTCAGATGTCAGTTTGGGGGTCAGATAGCAATCACTGGAACTAAACCTCAGCTATAAAGGGAGTGATTAAGCTATTTAAATTCTCACTGCTAGTTTTAATTTGACTAATATGTCGCTGTTTTCTGAGAAAAGAAGTCTCGCCACAGATACTTTGTTCATTTGGAATGAACGAAACATTTGTTTCAGATTGATTTAATCTTGTTGCTGTCTCCTTAACTTCTAATTTCTTGTCACTCATTATTTTCTCCTGAACATGATCAATATTTTCTGATGTCAGTGCCTCCAGTGGTTGACTTTCACAAATATTATCAATGGATTCTCTCCTCAAACCAAATTGTTTTACTCATTCGTTCGTTGTAAAATCGGTAAGAAAGGAATCGACGTATATATTATCCAAGCGGGCTTTCATTTCTTTGAGATTATAATTTTGAATATTCAAAAATTTAATTGCATAATTGTGTTCAATTTAAACATTTCAAAACAAAGTGCTACTTTGTTTCGTTTTGCTTCACCGCTTTCACAGCTTCACTTCGTAAATATCCGGGAAAATATGTATATGAATTCGCTAAGAAAACTTTCAAATTCATTCATTTATTATTTTCACTACACGTCTGCAGGAGAAATTTGTTGTCAAATAATTTTATATATATAATGCTTTATATATGTACATGCTAGATTTAAAAAATATACTTTTACATCAGTTATTTGTAGTTCATAAAAAATCTTCAGTTTACAATGATAAATGCAACAGGCAATTTATATCCGTATGAGCCGTATACGAGGACATCATTTCATTTTCCAATAAACTCTTTCTTATTGCTTTCTACTTCGCTTATTCGATTTATTCATTTTCACTCGCCTGAAGATTAAACCTAAGGTTCGGTTCTCAAGCGTTTTGAGAAGCCGTCATGTCATAATTAAATTTTAAGGTACGTCGTTATTGCTCTACTTTATATTTTGGAATAAATCATAAGAGTTTTCTTAATATCTGAGAAGTTTTATTTGAAAAATAATCTGTGAAATTTTCATTTGTATGAAAGAAATTAGTTACAATATTTTGTATGATTCTGGTAATGCTTAAAAATGTGAGATGAGGCACATGAGATGAGACACAGTTTTACAATAGACAAAAATTCCGATATTTCGATGAAGAATATCAGATATACTGCATTAGTCTACCCCTGACTTCTAAATATTTTGGAGAAATTATTGTTTTATCCGTAAGGTAGTCGAAGTTAAAATCTGGCATTTTGGGAATATAATATTTCGTAAAATAAAACCTGAGCGTTTGGCAGGATATATTGTTATCGTAGCTAGAAGCAGGGCATAATTCGCATCCCTTCGCAGAACTATTGTTATTCGTACCCAAAGCAGTTTATATTTAATATGAGGATTTTATAAATATTTTGTACAAACATTAGGTTTTTTTTAAAGCAGAAGACGCGAAAAATGAGCAATACCTTCGACGGGACTCGAACCACGGACCTCTCGAATACACGTTGAGCGTGCTGACTACCACACGAAGGCATGCGAAGAAGGCGAGAGAAATACTTTATATACTCCGGCTTTTAAAGGGCGACTGGAATTAGGGGACCCAGTTACCAAATCCTGGAGTTGGAGAATCATTATCCACCAGCGTTTCAGTTCGGGTGCCATTGTAGAGACACTAGGTATTTTTTGAAAGCAGGAGAGATGGAAAATAAGCAAAGCTCTCGCCGGGACTCGAACCAAGGACGTGCTGAACACTACACTACGAAAACATGCGAAGAAGGCGGGAGAAATACCTTATAACTCTCACAATAGTTTGAACTCGAAACTTAATGACACATATCGATTTTAAAATTGACTGAAATGCTTTAATCAATGTTGCATTTAACCTTCACAGTTTTAATATATGTATCTGTATAAGTTAATTTATGTCATATACACTGTATATACTTAAACATAACTGTAATAGCAATGCGAATATACTGAAAATGCTTAGAGGTATTACAATTCTTATAGTATAATACAAAACAGAACTTCGCAATAGACGTATTTATTGTGTTCATGATTGATAAACAAAAATAATCCTTTAATCAATGCACACGCCTCTTTAAATATATCTATCACTTTTTTGTGCTCATATTAAATTGGTTTCCAAAAATTAAGGAAAAATCACAAAAATAGCGATAACTCATTCAAAAATAAGCACTCAGCATATAATTTGAACATGTTACCAAATAGGAGTTCCTGAGTACTACTTCAGTATGCAAATTAGTGGCCTTGCAGTCAGAATATGTTATCTGCAAGGAGCATAAAATTGTGTGCTTCAGAGCAAGTCTGCAAATTTTCATTGTGTGACTGAGATAAGAAAACTATGACAGCCAATTCATAACCATGACTTCCAGGCATCATTTGCCCGAAGAACTGTAATGGAGCGCTATTATGGGTTTAGAGACAGGACAACGTCAGATGGAAATAGCCAGAGAGCTAAATGTGAGACCTTTTGCGGTTCATAGATTTTGGCAACAGTTTCTAAATAAAGATTCGGCGTCCAGGAGTTTTAGCGTCATCCATAAGGTTTCAAGAAGGTGGTCTGTACGCGAGGCGACTAGCCATTTGGGTGCCGCTTACGTCCCGTTATGAAAGGGAAGGTTTGATGTGGGCACGTGAACATGTTCACTGGACGGTAACCAATGCAGGGCTGTTCTCTTTACGGATGAGTCCAGTCTAGCCACCAAAGAGACAGTAGGCGTTATTTGATTTCGAGAGGACATGGAATCAGTTATCATCCATCAAATATCTGTATGAAAGCTGCATACGGAGAAGACAGTGTCTATGTTTGAAGAGTATCTCTTTTGGTGGACGCACAGACTTCCGTTTCTTTCCTCGTGGAACTGTGAATGCTCAGACCTATAAAGATGACATCCTTGATGCTCTTGTGTGCCCTTATGTCGGGACAATATGTGATGATTTCCTGCTATAGGGCGACAATGCTAGACTGCACTAGACTCGCATCGTTGATGATTATGTTCGGGAGCAAATAATTCACGCATGGACTGACCAGCTCTATCACCAGACCTGAAAACTATCCAGCGTGTTTCGGATGTTGTAAAAAGACGTATAGCTACTTCCGTTCTCCTCTTTAGACTATTGCCACACTTGCAACGGCTTTGCAAGAGCAATGGCTTTCACTTCCTACGAAACTAATAGACCGCATAATTGACAACGTCAATGCATCACTTTATGTGCCGTATTTCTTCTAGTGGTAGATTATACTCCATATTGAAAGCAATTTCCATATACCAAACTAACTTATCTGATTTGTTCATTTCATACATATGCTAATTTCTATCATACCATTATTGTCTGGTAATTTCTTTTCCTGTTATTTTATACCTTACTATGTGTTGTGTACTACGAGTCAGTTTCATTAAATTCTAACATTTAATTTTTTAAGTACTCACCATTTTTCTTAGTTTTTCCATACTTAACGTTAACCAGTAGATTTCACATGGCACATTGCTTCGTAATGAAGGAATTGTATTCTCAAGAAAAATGCATTCTATCTCAAAGCAAGTTTTTCTGCCAGCGCTTATCGCATTTATTCTCCCTTAGTGTTTTACTACTGCAGCTAACTTGCTCATATCCCTCAGCTTTGTTTTTAACTCTTTCTGAAATCAAAAATTTCTTTGCCGTTATGCTTACCGCTGCTGAAAACCTCATAATGCTTAAATACGTTCTTTAAAAATAATCTTCGGATAAATATAGTAAGTGCTACATATTTCTTAAGGATGTTCCGATTCCAAGTAGAATGTCACTAAATTTCTGTTTCAAACAAAGAGATTTATCGTAGACGTATTTAAGTAATTTTGATATGGAATTCATTTTACTGGTTTACAGAATTAATACATTTGCCATTGTACTTATTGGTATTCATTGTAATTAATATGTCTAATGCCTCTGCCTGAATCTCATGCTAATTATGTCTGTTTCTCAATTGATAATATTTTTCTCTACTCTAGTTTATTTTATAAATCATGAATTTATTTAAAACGCATGTCGAACCTCTGTAAATGTTCATATAACGGATAATAGTTAACATTTGCTCACAAAAGAATTATTAGCCTTTTAAATCATTAATAAGATGAGCGATTTATTCATTTTCTGCATCTACAGTTTATTAATAACGTAAAATTCAGGTCAGACATTTCTTTAAAAAGTCTTCGGGGAAGTGCGATAGGAAAAGGTATGCACAAAAAGTTCTGTACGAGATAAGAGTTTCATTTACACTTGCAAGATATTACGAATGGTTTGTTTTTGAACTGGAACAAGTGACGTACGTCATTCATATTTTTGAAAGGAATGCTATATGGGAAACTCTGTGCATGATGATTTAAATTACTCTTTTTCATTGCTTTAAAAATATTTCAAATGTAAGACATTTGATGCTTTTTTTATCTTTTTAGTTTGTAAAGTCTATGTCTCTTTGTAAACATAAACTATATATTTTAAAAGGACTATTGAAGAATTATCTTCCAGCCTTGCGAAACAAAACAGAAGAAGGTGTATAAGTCCCTTTTACTCGAACACAACAAATGTCTCAACTTGTGTTTACATAAGCCACGTACTTCTGGATTAACAGAAATACATAACAAATAACAATTTCAAGGTGTGGTAACAGCTCACAGAATACTTTAACTGGCAGGAAAGACTGTGGTTTGTAGTAAACCGGCGAGACAAAGCCAAATGGCTAGAAAAACTCGACGCCTCTAACTCAAGTCGCTAATAATCAGAGCACACCGTGGTTGGAATAGGCAGACACACTCTAAAACCAACTTCCGAAACCCTTGCTTAAATAAAACTTCTTTCTACCTTAATCTGAATAAACATTCGTCATTTCCTTTACATTCTGGCATGAAACGCGTGAGTGAAAAGAGAGTAATAGGAGTAGTCAAACTTAAAATGAACTAATAGCTAAAATAAATAGATAAACGTCACAGGTTTATTGTTTGAGTCAGTTCTTATTAAAAGGATAAAAAACTGTGTAAGCCTAATGAAACGTTACATAATTTAATGCAATAAACATTTTGAATGAAGAGTGAGTTTTATTTGTGTGGAAGAATTTCTGAAAAGTTCTTTTTTTATACAAAGGAGGAAATAATGATGTTCTCTTTAATATAGACGAGAATAATATTTCTTATGATTCAAAAGCGAAAATAATACTGTTTCATATAATGCAATCAGGGAACTTTGGACTTTTAAGATGAGAAGAAAATTATCGATAAATTGTTTACTCTTAAAAATTTTATTTAGCTAGACTGGGTTTATTTAAATTTTCCTTAACAATTATCATACCAAAATCTTAATTCTGTCAGTACCTTCTCTCGTAGATAGCGGTTTCTTGACAGGAACCTGAAATTACGTAATGAGGTGCTTATTTAAAGCATCCAAGGGAAATATTATGATTCGTCAATTGACGGGATTGATTGATTTGACATGAACGGTGGATTAGTGCTTTTTTAACTAACTATAGCTCCATGTGTTAGAAGTTAGGGAGAACACGGCTTGAAAACAGGTGTTCTATTTCAAAGACGTTCTATTAAAGCTGTAGTATATTTATGAAGAATTTAAATTACTTGTAGAGTAAATTAGCTTCAAACTTCTAGGTTAAGACCATCGAGTAGTTCGACACGGTTTCAAACCCAAGCGAATGACCTGATGGGTTTTAGTAGTTCTCCCCATTTTTTACGCGAATGCGCCAAAATTACTTAAAATTACTCCATGAAGATACCTTCTTCCATTAGTCCGATAACCCTCGTAAAAGTTTCACAGTTGAAAAACTTTAACATAATCATCTACATTCCCAGCTTTAGTTTTAGAACCCCTCGTAACTTTGGTAAATACATAATGTGGCTTCTCAAAATTTACCTACAATTTATAGTATGATTTCTTATGATTTAATTTGTAATCCGTGAAAATCTACAGTAAATTAAATTTTCGTTTTTTGTAATTGTGTGTTTACTTAGTGAAAGTTGAAGTTATGATTCGGTTGAAAATATGATAGTCAGCTTTGGATAATTTATCTTTTCAAGTAGTTATTTTCTCTTTTTACATGATTCACTTGAAACTTGTTAGATGGTCTTATACTTCCATCGCATATACCTTTACCATTATCTATATGGTTCATTTGATATTACATTTTGTTTAACTAATGGAATATTTTTTATTCCGATATAGGCGTTGCAGTATCCACAAAAAGTTATTGTTGTTGGATTATTATTGTTTCAATATATTATAATGTTAGGACAGGCTTCATTTGCTAAACAGAACTCAGAATTCGGCACGGTTCAGACGTCAGTTTATACCATGTCTCTGATCCCAAAGTGTAAAATGTTATTAGGAAAATTTCGAAACAACAAATACATATTTCACTTACGTTTTGCTATTATATGCTCATTGAAATGAAAACAAGGTAATAATTCGTTTCTTAAGCCTTCCGAGTTCTAATTTCTTCCTGAATCGTTGCATAGCAAGATAATATTCGGTAGCTATTTTTATTCGATCTCAATAACTATGATGTATATTTCAAAATAAAGTTTTAAAATTTTTAATTCGAATGTTTATTAAACATGAATACATTCGATTAAAGATTTCTCGTGCAGGGAATTCATCAATATTCGGAGTTCCTGAAAATATTGTAGGACATGTGTACGTTTATTCTAACATATGTTCTGCATCAAGGCATTTTTTGCAGTTAGAGAATGTTCTTGTGCTGTCCGCTTAGATTTGCATTCTCATATGAAGCCTAATTTTTTATCTTATGATAGGCTGAAAATCAAGAACGAAAGTCTGTTTGTTTGTCCATTACTATAGTACTCAGTCATTACTATAGGTATCGTCTCCAAAGTTCCTGCAATTCTTTTCCGGGTCCTGGAAAAGGTCGACGTCCACTTTTTCCAAAAAAAAAGTAGCTAAAATCAGAGATATTAATTAAAATCTCAGGAAAAACGATAATTTTCGTCCTCATTTTTTTGAGTGGCAAAAGTATCGCAAGCTGGAGATGAAAATTTGCTTTGTTTCGAAGATTGTTGCCACTGCTCGCTTTCAAATCCTAGACTTTGTTAATAAAAAATTTCTAAGATTTACGTTGAAATGAAAATAGTATTGCCAAACATTAAATACATTTATTCCAGATTCCAAAAATTCGTATAAGCCATCTCGGCTATTCCCATCTTTGTACGACTTTAGTCAGCCGAAATATTAATTATAAACTTTGAAAACGCTAATTTTCGCTCTCATTTTTCCAAGTGGCAACAGTCTTGGGAGTTGGAGATAAAAATGCTTTCTCGAAAAGTGTTGCTGCTGCTCGCTTTTAAATCGTAAAGCTCGTTAATCAAAAATTTGTAAGTTTTACAAAATCTATACACATAAAGGAGAATGTTTGTGTGCGTATTTGCTTGTTTGTACTCGTTATTAATTTTTGATTAATTACGATAATGTTTTCCACATTTAATCGACTAAATTGAATATAGGAAAAATATTGGATGGAAAATGAGCTTTTACAACCATTTGATTAGAAAGACGAAAGTCATTAAAAACTGCTGATGTAATGAAAAAGAATTACACTATGAAAAAAATGTATGACTATGAACGGTATTTATTGCATCGTTATTAGAGAAGGATTATAGAGGTATCTTTTTCTCTGTTGTTAGATGCATTATTCTCAATCTAACTTAACTGGCATTGGGTAATTCCGCTAGTTTGTTCTAAAACAAATTTTCTTCTGATAATTGAGTATTTTAATAACTGAAATTTAAGAATAAGAGGCAAGAATTTAATAACTATTCTACAAATAATAATAAAATTATTTAAATACTAAGTGAATCACATAGATCATTGTCGCATGCAGTTACTGTTATGCATACCATTAATTATAACAGCCACGTCCAGTTGAGGGATTTCAGTTTAGAATTGCATCCAATAAAATGGTTAATGGTATATTTGAAAACAAATCAGTAATCATGTAATAGTTTCTGTCACCAATTTCCCTTTCCAATTGGCCACAGTAAAATGCTGTATTTTCGGTCAGGTAGCTTGCCTTTCATTATAATTAGAAACAAATGAAATCGTCATTAAGTAATAACCTACAGTTTTATTTTTTAGATTTTATCCTAAAACATAAGGAAGATCTTATTTGTGAGTAAATAAGGTAACAGTATGTCATATTTGCCTCAAAACTACTACTTACTAAATAACATATATATAATGATATAAGAGCTGAGCAGCTAATGAGCAGAAACTACATTTATTGATGGGAATAATTTTAAGCTGGTTACTACCGGATAATTCGTCACAGTACTGTTATGACTAAAAGATGATATCGTTTGAAGATTATGTGATAATTGACTGTGCCTTCCTTTCAGTAATGATCCAAACAAATTTGAAATTAAATGCAATTTAAAGAA
>KK112703.1:100267-133795 GCA_000611955.2 Stegodyphus mimosarum | reverse complement strand
TCTGGATATTTTAATAAAATAATGTGTATAATTATAATGTTACGCTTCTTCTATTCTAGAGTTTGAGTCTATTCTTGTTTATATTAAGGCTTAGACTTTATGTATTCCAGATCTGAATCCGCTAGAAATCTGTACGATCGGTATCTCAAATAGGATAATTTCAAGGGATCCATACTTCCGTAAAAGTGCGAAATATAAAATTTTAGTAGAATCAAACCATTGCTTAAAAGGCTTATCGATTCTGTATTTAACAGAATATTTCATGCACTTTTATTAAATAGCTATAGAAAGGTATATACTCGAAGGGTATTGGACTGAAGTTTTTAGACTGAAGTGTTTTAGAATTAATCAATAATTCCGATTAAATGTTACAGAAAATGCATCAAAAAAGTAAATCTATGTAAATAAAATTAAAAGCTCTAAAGAAAATGTAAAACTTTGAAATTAAACTTTTTTTACTTTTGTTGGTTTCGAGTTGAAACAGCAAAACCTTTCTTGTTGTTGTTGCTTATGCTGACTTGTCTGACGTAGTCAATCCAAGCCACGAAATTCCTCGTGGCAAAGAACACTAGATTATGCCTTTCGTTGGCAACAGCCTTGAGCATCTAACAGGTGACAGTGCGTTTTGGCTCATATCCGGCCCCCAATTTTAATGGAGAGCGCCCCGGGGGGAACGGTTCCGAGGGTTTACCACACTTTCTACCAAACCAGACGAGAGGGCTTTCAGCTCGCTGCATATTTAGAGTGCCTCCATGCCGCACGGACACTATACATTTACAAATATCCATGCCTTCTCCGGGATTCGAACCCGAGCCCTTCGGCACGGCAGTCAGTGAAGCTAACCACTATAGCGTTTGGGCGGCACCTTTCTTGATCTTGGCATTTATGATCCGTAATGGAATGCTATTAAAATGACAGACTGCCATTAAAATTATTGCAAAGAAATTAAATTATGCCATTAAAATCTTGCAAATTATTGCACGATTTGCAAAGCCAAGCCTTCAAATCATATTTTCTAATATAATTATAAAAATCGGGACGAGTAATCTATCTTTAAAATCCGCACCAGTCTCTTCATTTTTATATAATTTGTGTCCTAGCATTAAAATTATAAATTCCTATAAAATATAAACAATTGACTGAAAATATATACTCAATGTTAAACTTATCGTAATAAAAGGTGTTCTTCGCAGTGTTTAATAATAGTGATGTTTTTCCTCGTCTTTTAGGTAATGTATGTTCATTAATAAACAGCCATTATCCTTGAGATAAAAATTAAGATTTCGTAATCCTTAATTTTTTATTAACTAAAAAGCTAACCTCTTAAATCATTATATTTAATAATTGTTCCTGCTGCTGAATACATCTTTAGCGTAAATAAACAGCGAAGCATTATGTCCTTTCAGAATTCTTCTCTCAATATAGCTGCTTATTTCAGTTAATTGAATGTGGTAATCCACTTCTTAATAATTAATTACATTATTCGTGTAGCAGCTTGCTTTCTAGCTTTCGAAAAGGGGCTGATATAAATTCTTTTGTAATAACGAAATGTAAAGATATCCTAATTGATATGGTGTTTCTCTGATTGGCCAATTCTAAAAACTGCAGTCATAGTTCTTATTTTATGAGCGCATTACTTAATATAGTTTAAAAGTGATTTAATTAATTGAATTGACACAAAAAGGTATTATAATATTATTTATTATCTGAATATGATAACGGTAATTAACTAGCTTTTAATAGCTTAACTTTTCTTAGGTTTTAACGTTTACTCTATATGTATGCTGACATTTTAAGTAATTTTATCGTAGACTTGTCTTTTGAATACCATCAAAATTAGATTAAAATAAATACACAAAAACAAAACATTATTCATAATAATATATGATTTTAAAGATAGACAAACACCATATGCTGTGATATAGTTACGGTACATATAATATTGAATGATTTGTTATTTTGACAGTGTAGCTGTATAATATACACCTTAATTTACAAAATAATATTGAATAAAAAAGAAAGAAACAGAGAACATACAACTATTATTCCTGTTTCACAGAAAAAAAAAGAACAAATAGCAATTATTCCTTTTTCTGGCAATTACCTGCTATTTCAAGCAATTAAATCTTTCTTCGAATAATTTTTATCACGGTAAAATATCTTAGTTTTTTTTTCAGAATGCGATATATATGGTGCCCAATTAATTTGTCCTTAGTTTTCGATTACATTTTCCCCAAACAATTAATTTCTTCATCGGCAGCTCAGCTTATTTTTCTATTTCAATTACTTTATCATCCTTTGTAATAGCATTGTGTTTTTATTTTGTCTTAAATATAGTTATTCGCTGTTATTCGCTATTCATTTAGCTCCATTTGTTATCCGCTTTGAGTGTCGTTTTTTTCAATTAAATTATTTTTCAAATTAATGCACAAAGAAAGGGAAAACAGTTGTCATAACAATTTCTTTGGTGAAAAATTATCCCCTTCATTCCGCAGTTAAAACGTTAGAGCACAATATCTTCATGGAATTACAGATAGCTGCTAAGACATATATGACTATATGAGTTGCCATTTAAACCTACATATTTAAATATATTTTGTGTTAAACACAAACACCATATATGAACACCATATATGAATATATTTAAACACAAACACCATATATGAATGGCCATTTTGTTAACAGCGTTATCTCCGTTTTATGTAATCTCGATTGAAAGCCATCAGTTCAGCATTCATTCAGTATAATTTGAAGCTGACTGCATCACAAAGATAGAATCTAAGTAATAATGCACCTGGATTTCTGATATTCTTTTAAAGCTTACTCCATACGTGATAGCAAACATGCCTGAGTGAAACGGCAAATTTCACGTTGCTCTATACATGCTAAAGAATTAAGTAATTTAGTATAGTACACAACAGTACGTCGTCAAATCAACATTGGTGCAACTGCAGAACTTTTAATCATTCCTCAGTCGTCTTTACTTAGAATAAAATGGGAGAAATTCAAGCAGGGCTATTAGAATGCTCGATAATGCGGGTTGTCCGGTGATACCAAGTTTGTGCTAGGGAAAGGGCATGGCCTATTTTTCTGTGATGCCACACTACAAAAATTACATATTTGTCAGGTCAATATACTATTTTTAAACTTATGATATAAGCTTAAACTTTATTTGGCTTACTTTAAAGACTGGTTTGTATTTCTCAGTATGCCACAGAATTAACATCCCATCTTTATTTTCAAACCCAGAATGCTAAAGCAAGAACACAACAGATTAAAAAGTAAGCTGAAACACTTATTTGCACTTCAGTTCGAAATTTTAAAAATCTAAAGTAATAAGAAGATTAACTTCTGCTTGTTTCGGGCTGGACAGGCAACAATAATTTCAATTACTTATTTATCATTTTTATTTGAAACCTCACAAATCTTAACTGCTAATATAATTTCAGTCGAAGACAATGCCACCAGCTTGTAGTGCAGCACTCTAAACAAGAAGCAACAAAGTAGTTTTAACACAGCAGACTGAGGCTGCTAGCTGTCTTTAATTATTCTCTAAACATAGATTCCTAATGTTATTTAAAACTGCATTCATTTACACATTCTGAGGAAATAGATAAAGCAACAGAAGTGCAGAAAAGATTTAAAGTAAAACTAATATACTAATAAAAATAAAATGTATTATATTATTATCTTCTTTTCTGTTTAAATGATAAGCATAAATGTATAATTATCTACATTACAGAATATAGCAAAGGATTAGCTCTTTTTTTCAACTGATCCTATTCCTTACATAATGTGTGAAATAGTATGGCATTTCCTAGCATAAGTAGTTATCACATCCAACTCGCAATCCATGAGAAACTCGCAGCTCGATTATCGCTAGGATACGCGGAAAGTACTCTTCTTTGGAAAACAGCAGTGGCATCCCAACTGAATAATAGCTTAGACAATAACTTGTCAGACCTGAATTTGGTCGACTCAATCTCATGTTTCCTTCGCATCTTGATTGAAGTCTGGACGAGAGTTAGGAACCACCATAGCCCCCATGCATGATTTCATGATGTGAGTCAAGAGTACGCTCAGAAAGAATTGGAAAATGTTTGCGTTGAATCTCGACTACGGCGCAGTGGAGTTTCCATGTTTCCTGCTTAAAACAAACTAGCAGTTATACAGTTATGCTATCAAATGTAAAGCTCGATGTAACAACTCAGTAACTGTAAACTACGGTCAGATGGTGCTTTGTCTCGTATGACGTTTCTTCTAGAAGTGCTATAACTTCACTAAAATACAAAAATAAAGGTATTTGTTCACATGCTACTTAGTCGTTAAACAAATTGAAAATTAACCGGAACGTAATCTCGCGGGTAAAATATACTGCTCAAAACAATTAAAGGATATTGCGGTTTTAGGTAACTTTTGTGGCTGGGAAACTTTTTAGCTGATTGATGCATAGTCCACAGACGTAGTAGGCTATATGAGAATAAATTACACATCTTTGGAAGAAAAAAATGCATTTTATTGCGCATTTGTGTACAAAAGGAAAAAAACCGGTTTCGGACAGTCTGAGTTGAAACCGTCCTACCAGTAGCCGAGCGAAGGTGTTGTTGGAGAAGAGTAGCATTCATATTTCGGTGTCTTCGATCCGTTAACACTAAATAACGATCTTCATTGGGCGTTGTTGCCCGTCTACGACCTTGCCCTGGTCTTCGGCCTACACTTCCATTTTCCAAAAAACGGTTCCAGATCCTGGAAATCACACTTTGTGACACTCCAATGGTTTGCGCTACTTCGGCTTGAGTTTGGCCCCCTTCTAACCTACCAACAACTCTCCAAGCTTCTGAATCGGTTAAATGACTTCGCTGAGACATCGTACTCATCGAAACAAAGCAGTCACTGAATGCCGATCATCCTTGTCTTCATTGTCTTTCATTCAGTTGAAAGTCAAATTTCATTCGCTGCCACTGAAGCGACGTTTTTGACGTCGAACTCAAAATTAGCATACTCCACAGTTTGAAAATCAGAAAAATTTGCATTTGTGATTCTCTTCTTCCATTTTCGGCAAAAAAAATTCCCTTATATCTTTATTTTATATAAAACTTACAATATCCTTTAATTGTTTTGAGCAGTGTATTAGTTTTTCAATCCAACTAGAATGTAGCAAGCAATATTAGCAAAACCTAATTTAAACTTTGGTTCCTTCTGATGAACCTCTTGAGAAAATCTATCGTTAGTATTTATTGTCCTATTACATTTAGGTTACAAAGCTGTTAAAGTAGTATTTCATCTTCCTCCTTAAACGAAATATTAAATGCATTGCAATCCGATGCTAAAATTTCGTTTGCAGGACGACATAAAAATAATTAGGCTGATTAAAATCATTATAAGATAACTCTACCGCTCTTAAATTATAAGATATTTTCTCTCTTCTTTCAGTATACGCCTTGTGGTGAAACGGCAACACACTCGGAGCTTATTCGAGAGGTCTGGGTTCGAGTTTCAGTGAGGGCATTGCTCATTTTTCACGCCTCCTGCTTCAACAAAAAAGCTAATGACTCTGCAAATTATAATCAGGAAATTGCTTCCCAAATTCTGTGTAAGTTGACAGTTTTCTAAGATAGCATTAAAGTATATATTTTTGTAACGCTAACAAAATAAGCGTTTAATATGCCCAGTTAATTTGATAGTAGTTTTTTTCAGTTAGCATATCTTTAAAAAGTTATCATTCTCGCATTACTTACATTCTCGCATTAAAAGCGAAGAGAACCTGACCTGAAAAATAGTGATTTTAACTTTTACTAATAAAACAAGGGCTTTACGCTGTGAAATATTATACCACACACGATCACTATATGGTCGAAAATCATTTCATTATGTGTAAAGGTATAATAAAGAGTCACATTTCTGAGAGAAATTTTGATCTCATATGGGTTTGTGTAAACACCTTTATCTAAAACTCCAATTGAACAAATGCGCCTGGTTATATAAAATCATACTTTTCTAACTTCCTTAAGTTTTTTGAGTAAATCAAAGACAATAGAATGAAAAGTAAAGATTTCTCCATAACTCTTCATACCTGAAAAGCAAACTTTATTGCGCGGATTAAAAATTTACTCAATTTATTCTGTAGTTATTCTTGTGAAGCTTTCAGATATGTCCTGAAAGAAAATATGCATATTCGATTTTCATTCGACAAGTATTTACTTAGAATCAAAAACGTTTTTATGTAAACATATTTGCTATTCGAAGGATCATATCATGTTCATATTCTCAAAATCGTATTTCTATTCCAGCGGAGCCCCTTCCTGAATTATCTTTAAAATATGAATTCGCTCTAGTCACGTTAACATTTTGAAGAAATAAATACAAACTCTTTGAAAATGGAAATTATTCTTTACCTTGGTTTGAAAATTTCTTTGAAAAGAATTGTATAAACAGAGATATCGTGAATGAGATCAAAGTACTTTAGTGTCAACATAAAATATTGAAGTCTGAGATCGGAGAATATACCCCGATTCGAATTGTTCCTCCAGCAAACATTTCCATTAATCACTCCCGAAACAAGAGCTTATTTTGAAAACTCTATCAATGGATATTCAAAGAATTGTCTATGTTCTCGACGTGCATAAAGATATTGGTAAAATAGATATGGATCTGTAATAATAACGGAAAAATACATTTTCTGGATCATAATTTATCTTAAGCAAATTTATCGCTCCTTTTGCGTGATGTGGAACTAAGGAGTACATTCTGGAAGAATATATGGCGAATGACAGTTAAGAAATGATCCTTCTAGCCTGGACATAATTCAGAATGACAATGATGCTTGCGTTGTGCAGGAATATTTGAGGAATATACCTTTAGCAAATAACAAATCTTTATTGAATCTAGTTTAAGGATAGAATTCTTTATACAGTTAAATAAAGATTCCATTTTATTGTTAATTCTAATGAAGAAAGAAAATAAATTTTACTCATTGATAAAAGTTTTACAGCCTTCCCACAATGTATCTTCAGTAATAAGATTGATCTTTTTTCCTTTCTTATTCCCGAGATGATGGATAGAGAAGCATCAGAGGAAGCGACAAGTATTGAAGATATACACAGTCCAGTCACATTAATGTGACCACCACGTACTTTCCATGTCAGAGTTAAATAACCAATCACAGAAGGCAGGTGGCAGCACAGTGCAGTTGAGCGTATATAAAGGGTGTGTGAGGGCTTCGGAAAACATTTCAATCGTTGGCGTAATGCAGAAACGAAGCGATTTATCCGACTTCCAAAAGGGCATGATCATTGGCTTTCGGGCCAAGGGTGGAAGCATTTCCGAAACGGCTGAGTTTGTGAACTGTTCGCGTGCCGCCGTGGTAAAAGTGTACCATGCATGGCAAAATGGGACTGTCCAAAATCAGCGACGTGGCAAATGTGGTGCACCACGGGCCATAGATGACAGAGGCGAACGACGGTTGCGGAGATGCGTTCGGGCAGATAGACGGGCTACCGTTGAGCAACTGACCACCAAAATGAACCAAGGGGCTACCAAAAGTGTCTCCCAAAGTACTATTCAGCGAACATTGCTGCGTCTGGGCCTCCGAAGCAGACGCCTGGTTCGTGCACCTATGCTGACTGCTGTTCATCGACGGCGAAGGCTAGAATTTGCACGCCAGTACAGCAGCTGGACGTCCACTGAGTGGCGACAGGTTGCGTTTTCGGATGAATCGCGTTTTATGCTCCATCGGACAGATGGACGTTGGCGTATAAGGCGTGAAACCTCTGAAAGGAACCACCCTGCAACCATTGCCGGAACGGTCCAAGCTGGAGGCGGGAGCATTATGGTCTGGGGAATGTTTTCCTGGCATTCTCTAGGTTCACTGATCATTGTGGAAGGCACAATGGATCAATACAAGTACGCATCTGTCCTTGCGGACCATGTTCACCCCTACATGCGCATTGTTTTTCCTCAGGATGATGGCATCTTCCAGCAGGACAATGCGAGGTGCCATACAGCTGCCAGTGTACGTGCGTGGTTCGAAGAGCACCAGGATGAGTTTACCGTCCTCCCCTGGCCAGCAAACTCACCTGACTTAAACCCAATCGAGCATCTGTGGGACCATCTCGATCGAGTTGTTCGCGCCATGGATCCTCAACCGCGTAATCTAGCGCAGCTGGCCACGGCATTAGAGTCGGCATGGCTCAACATCCCAGAGAACACCTTGAGGGACCTATGTGACTCTCTTCCTGCACGTCTCGCAGCAGTCCGCTCTGCGAAAGGTGGTTATTCTGGCTTTTGACAGATGGTCACATTAATGTGACTGGACTGTGTAGGAAATAACTGTTATATTTATTCTAAATTACTTGCGGCTGTGAGCATTTAAAGTAAGAACTGCAACTAAGCATTTGCTATTTTTCAAGCAAATATGCTTTCAGCCTGCATCTATGAAGAGCAAAATTCAGCTACATAATAAGCTTTTTTTAGGGCATATTGAAAGACCTTTTTAATTGTTTCTTGAACATCAATTATAAATTCCATCTCACACTGGCATCTCATGTTGCCGCCTGCAACTATTAATTTAGATAAAAGCATAAACGATTGATTTAAAAGGAACTTATTTCCATTTTGAGTTTACATCAGCTAAAGTCACGACACGCACAACGTCGAATTACCAGTACACAGTATTTAATCACTTGGACACTGTCAACAGCTGCTTGCATAGGAGGTTTTGTGGTTTCAATACGTAACATGTAATCAGAGAGAGTTTCGCTTAAATCTCATCCATAAAGGCAGATTGTCCTATGTGTTATAATTTACGTAATCTAATCTAAAATAAGCATATAAGATAAGAAAATGCTTGAACACTGGCTACTTTGCAAATCTTTTCCTAGACTATGATTTCAAAAGCTTTGTTTCCGCCAGTCAAAATTTCGCTGTTGGCTGCGATAATTGTCGATATCACATGTTAACCCAAACAGTTCACATTTTCACTGGAATCAGTAGTTGATTCGGAGGTTTATTTATACCACAGCCGTCCCACTCATAGCGTAATCCAAACTACTAAAGATTATTTTAAATTCATTGTATAAGCTTTCGCTTAAATCTGCATTTCTAAATTACTCATGCATTAGTTTAATTTAATTTCATGGCAAGCTGTGGCTTCGCAGGCTGTGACAAGTTGTACAGGTTTTAGTAGGTTTTCGATTTAATACTTTATTATCATCACAAAGCGGAGGAAAAAACATTCACAATTTTTTAGAAGTTAGGTAACTTTTGTTATACAGTATGTATACTTGTTCAGATTTTTTATTACGATACATACCTTTAAATGCACGTCCATCAATTAAATCATTCCTAGAACGTTTGTTACGCTTTTTTTAAATATTTCTCTCGATTTGAATTATTCCTTTGCTGTATAAAAAACTAAAGCTAAAATAACATGAACAAGAAGGTATTCTTGCCCTTCGTCAGGCAGCCCAGGTATACTTTTTTAATAATCTAACAAACCAAAAAACCTAATCGAATGCAATGATATGTAACTATAAAAACTAGCTTAACTTAAGTTTTTCAACATTTTACTACAAGAGAAACTATCAGCTACGACCTTTAAGATCTGTCTTCTTTCTTAAATAAACAGAGATTCAGCCTGAAAATATCGTTCAGTATGTTCCCTCTCAACACTAAGCAAGATTTGCTTGAGGTTTCATGTCAACTGCTTCAAACATCACAAGACCAACAATGTAAGGCACCAGCAGCAATCATCGGAGCTAGAAAAATATCACTATGGTTTGTTGGAAATAATAGTTGACAAAAGGCACATCTAAATTTGTTTATATGGCAGTCATAAGTTTGGATGTGAAAAACGTATATGATACCCTTTGACAACTACCCATCAAAAGAATCGCAGCGGTGCCAATGACCAATCGGATACTCGCATCAAAAAGCAGATCCAAATAGTATCTGCAAGGAGATACTTGCTTTCGCTTGTTGGTAAAATATTTGGAATTTAGGTAACAGACTCAACTACAAGTTTCATCCACAAGTAGCGATTTTCTGTAAAAATCCATCTCCCTCGCGACAATAATCGGCCAAATGTTTACGAAAGATTTCCAACCTTTGAGCCATATGTCGCACTGACAATTCTTTCTTAATCCACCTTGCACACACTTTTCGAACATTTAGCTTGTCGTGTAAGATGGAATACACTGAACCACGACTTATATGTACTGGCCATTTTGTCCACTGTGATTTATCCGTTTTCCCTCACCATACCGTCAACGACTTTCAAATTATCCTCAGTCGTTGATGTGGATAGGCTGCTCGCTTTTTTTCGCTCTCCTCGCCTTTCGTCGTCACATAAAAAAGTTCTTCCCTGTTTGAAGAGCTCTAACCATTCGTAGATTTTGCTTCGCGATAAACAACTGTCACCATACTGAGCTTGCATTCGATGAATAAATTCCGCAGGTTAGGCAACTTCTGAAAACAGAAATCGAATCACAGCTACAGCCTTCATTCCTCCTTGATGCAGATCGACAATGGAGCTTCCATGTTTAACGGTCGGACGCAATAAAAGAGAATCTAATGCAGAATTTGCAAAAGTCCCTTTACTTTTTGACGTTCCCGTGTATAAACAGTTTTCTCATACAAAGAAAATTGAATTATTTTATACATACATATTACACCATTTTACATTTTATGATCTAAATATAATTTATTTCATCCACTTTTATAGAGCTTGATAGGTCTTAAAATTTATGTCTAGGATTGCTCCTAGCTATCTAAAAGTCGTGTACATCAAAGAAAAAAAATTGCAGGAATTATTTGAAAAACTGTGGAAATTCCAAAATGAAAGTTAATGGAAAATTATGATAACGCATGTCACCCTTAATTTGTTAGAAGTAACAAATCATTTGAAGGTGTTGTTTCAGTTAAGCTATTAACTTTAAGAAACCGTTAATTTGTTGCAGAAACGGGATTTTTCCAATAACAATTAAATATTTTTGATCATTTCTTAGCAAAGCATAAATTTGATTTCAATTATATCTCTTTCACGCTGTTTGATGTTGATTGCAGTGTTTTATTAATTGTCTATTTTATTTTGTTTATTTGATCTAAATGAGACAGACAAGTTCTTCACTAAAGGAATGCTTCCGATGTCTCAAAATCAAGTTACCAAGCACAAAACCATATCCTTGTTACACTCACGAACGCTTGGGAAAGTCTTTTTAAAAGATTCAATCATTTTCCTTTAAGAATGCTTTGCAAATAATCCTCAGTCATAATTTGTCGTCATTCTATATATTCAGTATCCTCGGTCATCATTCTGTATTTTGTATTACGATAATAATGCATCATCTTGCAAAATAACATATTACAACACTACGTTTCATATATCAACATTACATTGAATTAAATTACTGATATGTTCGCTTATACTAGATAAATTCTGATGCAACACTGTTCAAAATTCGGCTGCTTTCTGTCTTTCATAATGTCTCTATTTTAATAATATTATTTCTTCTTACATCGATTTCCTTGAAGCAAAAATTAATAAACTTCATATACCAGAGTTTACTAAGGTTGCAAAAGATAATAATTACTATACAATGCAAACTAAATGTGAGCATAAATAATTTTATAAATCTATTTTTCCTTCATTTTTTATTTCGACGTTTCTCGCAATATGCAAATATTCAGTATTGTGAATGTACAATAAAACTTTTCTGTTAGAAAAGTCTATGTTGGCAGTAACTGGACGCATGCCACTTATCTTTGTATTTTCCTTCCTAGTCTACGCATTTAAAGCAGAGAACTTTATTTCTGCATCGCACTTTTTAAACTCTTGTCCCTGTATACGACATGTAACATTACACTCTTGGGAGGGAACCTTTTTGGCTGGAAAATTTTATTCGCAATGATATCTGACAAATGTAAACATGGGAATAACCGAACAAATGTTTAGAACACGACTCTGCTGCTCAGCCTTCTACGAAAAGAATAGTTGCCGGATTTTTTTTTGCAAGACAGTTCTTCCCAGTGCTGCTGACCTTTGAACATTGTTGCTTCTTGTAGATCATGCATGCTACTTCTAGGAGAATGTAGTTATTTATTTTGCTATATATCGTATTCGTTTCGTCTTATTTGAAAGGTCTCTGTTACTATTGGATTTATTTTACATGTAGATATAAAAACGACAAAAACTGACTGAGCTCATGAGCAGATGCAGTTGTTCATTTTCGCCTGTTTTTGTGAGTGCATTTTAAACTAAATAACTGCTGTTAAGAACAGTGTCATCGTTCATCTTTTTTCTCGCTGGGATGCTAAATGTTATTAAAATTTATATACCTACACAAGTCTATTTAAGGTAGTTTCTAATTCCTTGGAGGAAGTAAAGGAACTATTTTAATCGTGAAACATTTCACGTATCATATTTCATTGAAAGTTTCCATTTTGACCGCTCTCGAATTTATTTGGACTACTTTTCTCCGTGTGACATCAGTACGTACGGACAGATTAAAGGACTCTTTTTTCCAAAATGAATTGTAAAGTGGGTTTAAAAGGATTCAGAAGAGATTATTTCGTGACGTCTATATGTATGTATCCTCCATAACTTAAAAATGAATAGCCTCGGAATTTTGAAATTTTTTGCAATGTGACTGCTATAACGTGCAGTTGTAAACCTCCATTTTTGTTTGAAATCGGTTAGAAAGGTGGAAAGTCTTGAGTTTTAATGAAGGCTTTAGCAAGCGCCCGTGCTTTTAAATTTTAAAAATTCAAAAATTAAATTTACGAGTTTCACGTAGATGCAATTTATTAACAAGGAAATATGAATTTTTATTTTTATTTATTTATTTTTCTTTTCCTTTTTTCCATTTTATAAGTGTATATAAATATATGTATGTACATATATATATATAATTACAAAACATTTTATTAAAAACAAAACACAGCCATGCCTAGATTTTTTTTCGCGTATTAAGCGGCCGAAAAATTATATATACTTACTCTGTTACCCGGCTGAGTGAGCTCAGAGTTTTATTCTTATGCGTTGGTAAATTGTGCACTTTTGGATTTAAAACTGATTGAATTATGTTGTTCTTATTTTGCAGTTAAGGTTTTTATGCCTTTAGTTAATGTGCATGCAATAGTTGTAGAATTATCGGCAATTTGAAAGTCATTTAGGTGCTACAAAGCCCAACGCATCTGCCATTTGTTTACATTTGAAATATGTAGTAAAAAATGTATCAAGTCAGTTAAGTCAGTTACTGCCCCAACTTCGGGCCAACGCTTCTATTCGGTGCTATGTGGTGCCCTGTTAACAGAAAAGAATTATAAAATAAATGCACCCATTTATAGCATCAATTTATAGTAATGCTGCACGTTCTGTGGTAGAAAGTTGTGCTTAAACCAAGTGTTTAGCCTAATGGATAGCTGCAGAAAATTATATTGTAGATGAGTTATCATCTTAACAAACCGTCTAATTGCCAAGATAAATGTAAAAAACGTCAAATAAAGTTATTTACCTTCACTCTAGTGGGTTAAGACTAAAATGAGAACACAACCTAAAACGGACATATCGTAAAACAAATATTATAAGACTAAAATGCTCGTAAAACAAGCATTACAAGATTAAGGTTGCTAAGATTAAAATTATGTATAAGTGTGTATAGGCATTAGGTTATTTCGAAGCAGGAGAGAGAAAAATGAACAATGCCCACGCCGGGACCCGAACCACCGACCCATCGAACACGCCCCGACCACTACATTACGAATGCATGCTAAGAAGGGGGGACACACCTTACAAGTGTTTAAATTCAAAATTAAAATTCTAGTCGGCTACTTCGTATCCAATTTCATAAAGCGCTCAGCGGGAGGTTTAACTAATTTTAGTTGTTCCATGAGTACAAGAGAACTATTGCCGAACAAGACAAAATTAGGATATGATGTAGGAGTCTTACGGTTACGTAAGCCGTGAAGGATAGGATAAAGTTTAACCCAAGCCTAATTATTGGTAAAACGTAACAAAAATTGTGAAAAAGATATTGTGTCCTTTAAAATAACTGATTAGCTGACAAGCTTCCGAGTGCTAAAGTCGCTAAACACTGGTAGTTCGGTCGCGGTTTCGAATAACGACAAACGGCTGCTGCATGATAGTTTGTAAGGTTTCAACTGTAATCTCTTGATCTTCTTGCTAAACATACGCTGTGAAACCCTATGTGGAGGACAGTGAGCAAATCTAGGCTATGTCCTTTAGTGTTGAAGAACTACAAGTCAGAAGGAGGGTTTAAAGGACCCTTTAATTCAAATAATTACAACTCTCCGACTTGAGAGTAAGCCACTACTTGAGCTGAACTAAAATGATATAAAATAAAGTGTGTTAACAATTCAATTACCTAAGTTTAACTTTAAGTAGGACGGCGAGGGAAGCCTAACTCTCAGTGAAATGCAATAATGCGAATTTCATGAGTAAGAACCAGTAAATGCAATTGCCTATGAAGGCGAACTTTCACAAGACAGAGGAAATATTTGCGCGCACAGCCTCACGGCGGTAAATCCAAGACTCTGTGTTTTTTCCTCGTTAACTCCTGCCTTTTAAACTGCTATCAGATATCTGCGATTTGCATAAATATCTCGCTCGAGCTAAATTCGGGCAGCAACTGAAACTTCGAGATATCGATAGGAAAGTTCAAACTCAAAATAACTTGGTTAGTTAAAATAATGAATGCTACAAGTTTTCGTGGCTTTCTCCATACGTAACGTGTATAGAAGCAAGTTTTCTTTCTACAAAGGCATTCTTCCACTTAGACAGATAGCCCTAGACTGGTTTAACATAATTACACATACAATAACATAATTACACATTTAAAATAACTGATAATAAGTAAAATTTAATTAGCAGTGTTAATAATTAAAATTTCTCATGCATTACGTTATTTAAAATATCAGTTACTCAAAACGAAGAAACAAGAATAGAGAAATGGTATTACTGAAAGCATAAGTAAGAATGATTAACATGCTAATTGCTATTTTTTTGCATTAAAGTTTACTTAAAGCTCCTGGTAGCCCCGTTTGTAATTGTAGTAATTGTAATATGATTGATAATTTCCAATCCTGATCTGATACCTAAGGAATTACAATAGTCCCATGCAACAGAATATTTCTATTCCATTTACAAAAATGTATTTTTTAATCTCTGGTATTCTTAGTGACTGGAATTAATTTATGAATTTCATCATACTGCACAAACGTTTTTCCATTAGTTGTTTAACTTCTGACTGCGATGAATAATGTATGAATCCCGAGGAAAAAAGACTTAAATTTTATTATTTTTAAAGCTTTAATTCCCTATTCCTTTTTTTAATGGAGATGGGATATGGCAACATTAAAATTTCAGCCCATTTAATGATGAGAAACAGGAAACGGCTCGCTTACAACGTCTGAAATAATATTGAACCGATGGAATTTCAAGAGCCGCGGTTGGTGGTTAAAATTAATGACTAAGGTTCGCTTTATTTACTTTTAGTTTCGTTTATGCATTAATAAAACTCATGAGAATATAACGCTTTGAAAATTAGAAAAGAGGAAAGACCTGAGTTTTAATGAAGGCTTTAGCTAGCTTCCATCCTTTTAACTCTAAAAAATTTAAAAAATTAAATTTGTGGATTTCATGTAGATGCAGTTTTATTAACAAGGAAATACGAAAATTTCTATTTTTATTTATTTATTTTTTTGCCCTTCTTTCCCTTTTATTATTTCCAGTAACGGAAAAGAAATTAAATAATTTATACTAATTTGTACAAATTTGTGAGACTGAACACGCAATGAATTACACGCAATTATTTTGGTGTTAATAATTAAATAAAAATTTAAATATTATGAGCTGGGATTTTCTACGTCTTCGTAAATTTTGAATAACGCGCAATAATTTTAATCGAAATATTAGAAATTCAGAAATAACCGAAATGCAAGTAATGTGCAACGTACGATGTATACTAATAAAACCCAAATTCCATTTTAAACAAGCCACATGAATGTCGCTTTCTCTTACGACAACCTCACCTTTAAAGCGATAGAGATACAGTTCATCCCCCTCCAAAGACAGAGTCTTGTAGGAAGGGTGCCAGGAAAGTTCGATTCATATTTTAATGGAGAAAGGAATGTTTCAGATTTGCCCTTCCACGTAAATACTGCCATTTATTCTTTATATTTACTGGAAAGTTTTTGACTTTTTATTTGTTTGTATGCTTTAGTGCAATGTAGTATTTATAAAAAGATAGACTACGGCAAGATCTTATAAAAATATTAAATAAACTGACGTATGCGTTAAAACTGACTACCCCTTTTTCCCAATGGAATGAGGTTTTTGCCCATGAGCTTAAGCATCGCTGGGAGCAGCTTAAAGTGGGAGGAAAGTAATCCGCTAAAGACACTGATTTTAAAATATATTTTTAATATTTTGGTGTTACAGAGCATGAATCATAATAAGAATATCTAATATTGAGGTTGGTAGCTTGAAACTCTCCAGACATCCAGCTTGAAAAAAGGTTCAAAATTGCCAAGAAAAAGATATTATTTTATAATTCGAAAATGAATCTGATGTTCTATAAGTGGGATTTTTTTGTTTTAATGAACATCCTTAATGTTTTAGACAGATTTCAATGCTCAAGTACACACAAGTATGCGTAAAGCCTGCTCGGTTAGAGCTTTGGTGCATGAGTTAAACATTAAGCTCATAAATATGCGTAATATATCATATATAAGAGGGTGATATCACAGATATCTTTACGTACAGCATACAGAAAGCAGATATAGTGCTGGTAATTTAAAAGAAAAGTACTAATTTCAAATCATTTTACTTTCATTGAATTCGGCATATCGTACATTCATGCGCCAACAATGCGATATCAGCTTTATCATTCCGCATAATCTAATGGTACCATCTATGATGGAACCAAAATATCATTATCGTAGCCAACCTTGAAAAAATTCTAAGATTTATAAAAAAGAGGAAAAACATCTGTCTCCAAGTCTTGGCTGCTTGCACGATGATCTACTTACTACGTATCTATGATGATCTACTTACTACTTACCTTATTTGAAATTATATTTTAATGTGAGCATTTCTTGCCAAATTTTTTACCAAATTTTTTACTTATGCCTTGTGTATTTCAAAACGTTATGAGTGAAGATTTGATATTTCTACTTCTCTTTTCAGTGTTTCTGTGCTATATTGCTTTGAAAATTCTAAATTCACAGAGCGTCACAGACATCGGACTATTTCGTAAGGACATCTTAGGGTTGTAAATAGTCGAAAATATTTACTTTAGGTGTTCCTAATACTGATTGCACATTGATGTATATTCTTCACTGAACATTTATTAATGTACCGTACATTAATTTGGCATTTTATAAACACATTCTTTTAATTTATTTTTATTCGTTAAATAAAACGTCAAGTCCATTATTTGTAGATGCGCATTCACATGTTTTGAAGTGACTGGTTTACATGTAAATCGCCATATTACATGATATAAAATTTCTTTTATTCTTAAAACCAGGAAAAGCCTTTCTCACTGCTTCTGACGAAGACATTATGACGAAGATCGTTGTACCTTGAACTCCCGATTTTTCTGCAAAATATATATACAAATCTACTTGTTTACTGGAAGTGCTTTAATTATCATGCTATATGTATTTGGAGTAGAGAATATCTGTGGAAAAGAACAATGGGCCGAAAGGTGTTTTTCTCAGAATTTTTCATAGATTAAATGTCGATCAGTTTTCAACGGACTTTTAAATTATTTCAATTTTTGATTTGACATGGCAATTTTAAGAGCTACATAAACGGTTGCTTTAAGAGCTTTGTGTAGCTGAGGTGGCGGCGCTGAAGGTGTTAAACATGAAGATTCTTGAGTGTTTTCATCATGTCCAGTAGAAGAACATACTTAAGGCACATTTGAAAGACCTGTTTTGTATCTTGGTCACTAATGTTTTTGTAAAGTTTTTTAGACTAAAGACACAGTTTTTGCTTTTTGGAATTTCGTTCTCAATTTAGATTATTGGATTCTCTTTATTTGATCAAATCTTTATATTATTAGCCAAACAGGGACGTCTCAAATGGGATATTGGTCTTGAAACGTCTTTTTGCGTCGAAGCACATAAATGTGTTATATCACTTTTCGAATTGTTGCCACCAAATATTATCTCCCTGTATTACATCTAAAGCAATTAAATAATGAAGAGTCTGCATGAATGTATGCGTGTTTCGCACATTTTGAAAAAACAATGGTACTAGATCCATTAAAATTTGAGTAACGTAGTCATCCATTTGACATGAAAACTTAGAAGCCCGAATTTTGAATTTTGAATTTGTTTTATTATCTATTTCCCATTTTGTAAAACTTTAAAGAATTTTAGATTAACAAACTCAACGATTTCAAAAGGACCAGTGGCAATACTGTGAGCAAGAAATAAAAGTACTTTTAACTCCAGTTCGCGAGAATGTCTACCGGAAATTCTAACCTATGCCGTTTTTAAAAATTTTGTGATTCCGTTTCTAAGTTGAATTTTATGTGGCGTAAGTGCAGAGAATGTGATATTTAATATGTAAAGTTAACACATAAGAGGTTAATAATGAAAAGCCAAAAAAAAAGTGTTTTGTAAGCTATCTTACTAAGAAAACTAAGTATTGATATGATGAGCTAAGTAAAAACTGAAAAAGATAGAAAAAGGTGTGTCAACACTTAGCACTGCATCTGAAAAATGCTGAAAAATGCTGCACTGCTTTAAAATTTTTGTAACTTTGTTGTTGACTTCTGTATGATGTAAGTGCGGAGAAAATAATGCTTATGGCGAAGCTAAAAGGTTTTAAAAAATGGGTTAGTAGGAATGGCTGTAACAGCAGATTGGGAAACTGTGAGATCAGCTGGAGCGTAAAAACTCTTGACAATCCCTTTTGTTAAACCGTTAAAATCTGAAACCTTTTAGATTGTTTAAGAAACATTTTTTTAAATAATTTCTTCCCATTGCAGTTTGCTAATGTGCATTTCTTTATTTAATTTATTAATGGTATAACTTGTGTAAGCCTCGTAGTATACTTTGTGGAACACGAGGAGTTTGAATTAGATTTAATAAAAAAATCTTCTCATTTAGAAATACGTAACAATAAAAAATAGCTGCTAGTATTCTAGATAGAGACGATTAAAAATTGTAAAACGTAATGAGACTTAACGGTGCTGAGCATCTGATGACTTCTAAAATTTTAAAGTTTCAGATTTGAAAATGAGGAAAGTTGCCCTGAGTAGGTCGATCGCGCTGATCGATTCAGACAATGAAAATCTATTGTTACGAAATGCCCAGCTGTGGTAACATAGCTTCCTCGCAAAGCGGATTTAGGGTTGCCAGAAAACGGCTTGGGAGGCCAGGGTTGTGAGATTGGGCGGAAATCACCCATTTTGCGACGTTTGGCGGCAAAATTGACGCTATACCACAGATGGAGCGAGAACATTCTAGAACAAATTCTTATCGGTTATCATGATAATATTCTCGAAGGCAGGTCAAAAGCTATAAATACTCTGCCCGTACGCGGAGTAGAAATTTAGCTTGAAGGGCACCTTCAGTGTGTTGAGTTCGGTAGTAATGCTTGACAGCTATCGACCGAGTCGGGAGCTGTACTTTAGTGCTTGATAGCCTGTAAGCTGTGCTGCTGATTGTTTCAGTGTGTTTATCGTAGTTTTTTGACGAATGTAACTCGCCTTTGTAACACTAAAGAATAAATTGTGTTTTGATTCTTTGTCAAGTGTTGTCATCAGTCACTTCAAATCCCCGAACTCGTAGAAGGCAACAATATAAAGAAAGTTATAGAGAGGGAACAATAAAATATTTTGGCTGTTAATGCATATTAGCTTGAAACGACAGGTTAAATAGAAGTGAAAGAAATTTAATAGCCTCAAAATAATTTTACTGTAGATAAATGTCATATATTGTAGTTATTTAGCGCTATACTAAAAGCATACACTTTACGTAATAGTAAATAAGTTGACTGCGTATTGAATGTATAGGCCAGGAAAGGTGAATAAAATAATGATCAGAGTAGTAACTACTACTCTGCACAATTGCATTTAGTAAACTGAATCAAATTGCAAGTATCACAAATGCAAGGCCATTAAGGGCCGAGCGCTGAAACCGCTGGAGACACGTGGTTCGACGAGTGTTCAAATCATGACGAACGGGGGTAGCTATTTTCGAATTTTCGTAGTTTAGCTATGGTTAATGTGAAATGCAAAACTAATTTTCTTTCGTGAACCAGTTCCACCTTTTCTTTCATATTGTTTCTGCCATCAAAACACTTCAGGAATTCTTTCTCCCAATAATAAAAATTCAACAGATTTATCATATGCCTAAATTTATTTTGGACAGAATACGAGCCACATTTTTTTTTGTATTGTTTCGACTTACATTAAACCAGAATTTTATATCTTTGTTTTTAATCCCGTAATATATAATTGAGACTTTGGGCTTTTCAGATTCGTTATTTGGCGATACATCTGTGAACTCATTTTCGAATACGTTATCTGATACATTTTCTGAGTCAGTCTCTCAGTTGATAAAGTTAGGTTTTTCTTTACTTAGTCAAACTTTATATCTCTTGAACTTTCATATTCTTTAAAATCTCAGAATAATGTGAATGCAAATCAGTTGCCCTTAAATCATCTTTCGCAGAGTGATCCCTCCCCTCAGAGAGATAGTGTTCGAGTGCTTTGCCATAATCCAAGCAACGCAGTCCTTTAAAATCAGATATTTCAAATTTCTGAAAAGTATTTTAATTTAAGTATGTTAATTTCAGACGCCTAGCTGTAAATCTTGAAACAGCATACAGGCAACACTATATACATTTATATTTCGAAAAACATTGAAGTTTACAGGTTCAAGCCTAATGACCAACATCCTGAATTTCTAGGTATGGTAAATTAAGTTGAATGCAGAGTGAAATAAAGTTTTTTTTACAGCTTGGAAAAAAAAATTACAATATATCGATAGTATTTTATATTTAATTAAATACATATAACATGACATAAATAAAACGTAAAGAACTTAATTCTAATTAACTTCAGGGGTCCAGCAACTCTTTGAGAGTCAAAGATTTGTGAGCAGATTTTCTTGATCTACGGCTATCAAAAGAAAGAAATTCTTAAAGCGCGGCACATCCTGAGAGAAAGTTTGCCGTTTTGTAATTACTTCTTACTTGTTTCATTATTTTTGCTTCATCTACTGGAATGTAGTAGTATTTTCCTTAAAGTTTTCTTATTTAAAAGTACATGATGTTAAAAAACTTAAGTGTTGAACCATGAAAATAGGAAATTGAGCCCACTAGGTTCCTAGCGGTGAAATCGATGAACTTGATAGATCGAGATGGGTTAAAGTCCTAGCAAAACAGCCTGGTTGAAGGAGGTTTCACCTTTTCATTACGTATAATATGAATGTGAGCCAATTTACTTTAAAATGTCAGCCCCATCAGTGAACAAGCAGTTAAAGTGCGCTGATTACTGATGGTTCATCTCGGATTCGAACTCAGGCGGAAACGCTGAGTGTATAGTTGATTTTCGTCGCTTTTCCCTGTGCATTTGTTGTTTTCTCCTAGGTAACGCAATATGAGCCAATTTTTCTTTATAACGTCCTCGGTGGGGGCATCCTTCCCTTTGCACAGATGGTCCTAGTGAGCTTTGAATTGAAATAATTTAATTTTTAAAATGCCCTCCACGAAGTTTTATCAAACGTGATGTGCATCGCAGCAATCAAAGTTGAAAAATCGGACACTGACAATGTAAAAATCTAATTATATTTGGCTTCTGGGAGAAATTTCACAATTTATAAAATTTTCTCAGAAACTTCGCTATTGGGAATTATTGGGAATCAAAACATTTTATTTAATCGTTTGGATCATCTGCCGAAAGTCAGAAGTTACGGTTTTCCGCATGTGTAACCTATATACGAGAACGTTTTCTTAGAGCGACCTCCACGAAGGCATTCCTCCAGTTGTGCAGGTAGCCCACGAATGAAGAAGGAACACAACGAAGATTCTCTTGATGAACCACAAAGAAAGAAAGAAAATTATGTTACTTGAGATGTTATATGTGGTCAAGGGAAAAAGGCAGAAAATCAAAAAATATGTGTGTGAAGTATAAAAAAGAGCACTGTGAAATAGAAGCTTCATGTATAAACTGCAAAATATATAATGCTTCTTGAGCCTAATTGATTTGAAAGTTAATTATATAACTAATTGTTCATGTAATAACTCTGCATAATTTGCATTATAATTACATTCACAAATAAAAAAACAAAAATTTCTCATAGAAATCAATGATTTCTAGTCGTCTGAAAAAAAGGAAGTACTTTTGATTTATTTGTTATTAATTTTAAAATTAACATCATTCTTAAGCTATTTTATAAATTAAATCTTGTAATTAATATAGACTGCATTCTTTTACCGAATTGTAATGAAATGTTTCATTTGTACGTCATTTAATTGCTTGGAATGTGTTGACACACCATGCGCGTTGTAGTACAGCGCACGTCCTTCCGGGTTAATCTGCAAGCAATAGTTGTAGAATTATCAACAATTTAAAAGTTGGAAAACTGAGGCTAAACCTATTTTTTGTTTACATTTGAAACTTAGCAGAATATTGAATCAGTTTCCGCACCTTCATTGTCTTTTTAACCGAGTGGGACCAAACGGAAACTTTTAGGTTCGTGCACCGAAAAAGCTGCCTTTTTGCCCACTTGCCGAATTGCTTGTTTTTGCGTTAGCCCGAAACCGCAATTTGCCCATAAGGGCTATGAATTTCGTTTTGGCATTTGACATCGATTCACTTTTGAAATTGTTGAAAATAAAAGGATCGTGTGATCTCTAGCGATGGTGCGTTTGCAGTCGTCTGATATCGTTTCTCCACTAGGCCTTGCAATATATGTTTATATGAACAAATATTTAGAATTCGGAATGTAACGGATTCTAAATATTTTGCTAAAAAGGTTTTTGCTCACTAGGTTAGTTTATTCTTTATTTTTTTCCTCGGATTACCTGATTAATTATACTTGGATTACATTTCAATCTAATATGTTTACGTATGAGACGTGTTGTAAATAAAAATAAGAAAAGTTTGGACAACATGGTCTTCATGCGAGAATCATGCTTATTCTTTAGTGTGATATGATATTTTTTGTGATAATGCAGTTGAATTGAATTTTATGATTAAAGTGCAAAGAAAACCATATTTAATAAATAAAGGAACCACACAAAACATTAAAAAAATTTTGGGTATAATATAAAATCTGAAAACTCAGATTTGTTCCTTTTACATTTTTCTATATTTTTCAGATTTTAATAAAAATACTTGAAGTTTCGTGTATTGCCTTTTCGAGAAGTGAGAACTGAATTAATTGTATAAAAAGTATAACTCTAATGAAATTTGAGGAAATAAGTTTAAATGAAATGCAGCAAAAAATGCGTATAATTTAATGTTCCGTACAACGAAGTCATGTGGTGTACACATCAGATTTGTTTTCTTCTGTGATGTTTTTTATCGATCGCAGATATATATTGAGAAGTTAGACTACCCGTTCCAATGAACTGGCTCTTGAATTTATACATTTATCTTTTACTTCTTATCCTTTTGGTATGTTTTTGCGGTCTTTTTATTGATAGTTTGGATCTTTATTTTGCAACAAAGTAATAATGGCAACCTTAAAAAGGATTCTTCCAGAGAAGACAAAATTAGGTAGCAAGGAGTCAGACCGAAATAGTTGCGGCAATAATATAATTGACTTGATGCAGCACTTTTCTTAAAAGCACCTTCAAACCTTCTTAGTAAAGGTTGGCTTTATTAATGCAGTCACATGGAGCAGCTAATCAACATCAATGCGAGGTGACAAGAACGTTCCTTGTACAATAATTCAACACTCTAGTGATTAAAAATTAGTAGTGTAAGAATGACTAAACAGTATAAATGAATATTCAATGAACAATATAAGAATTAAAACCATCAGTTAATAAATCAAAATAAAAAATATCAAAGTTATTTTTTGAAATGTGTCTTCCAACTAGATATCTTAAACATTTTAAGCTTATTCTCTCAAATCAGAATCTCGCTAAAGATTCGCTTAGTCTCAAAGAGACAGCAGGAAACATTCGTTAAAATCCGATTCACTTCCTCCCTGTGTATGTTTGGACAGTAGTGAATGAAACGTGTACATGTACTGGGATTATTTGACCTAACTTCTTTGTGACATAATAAAGTAAACATTTAATATGTACGTGGCTTTGTATTCGTAGGATTCTGAATTAATTTATTGCGTTCTCCAAGCTGGTTTAATTAAATCCGGACAAGATTAGAAAATGCTGAGTATGTTTGCCTTAGAATCATAACGCTTCGTATGAGCGACAGAAAGTAGACAGCTTAATAATCATAACACAGTTACACAGCCGACGTATATAATTTAGAAGAGGAAGAAGATTTGGGATATGAAATGTTCATAACTTCATGATACTGATTATCTAAAGTTTTTCGTTCGCGGGGAATGTTGCATGAATTTATGGCAAAACCTGAGTATCTTCTGAAGTTTCTTCAGAGATGAAATAATTACTTTTAAAACAATACTTACTTTTAACACAAATGTAGTAATTGCTTAGTTGTATTAAAACAGAGTATCTGATATAGTATGATATCTAAACGCTTGCTATTGGAATTAATTTTATTATAATTATTATCAAATTTAAGTGCTAGTAAGATTACTTTAATCTTTACACTAAACAGTTTAATAACAATACGTTAGACTGTGTAATAACTAAATTACTATTGGATTTCAATCTATGCCTGACTGTAAATATAATATGGCGAACAATATCATGCTTTAGACAGAAGTATAACCAAATGCGGTACATTCTTCCCATTTTCATCCTTTAAGAAAAGGCATCAGCAGGCTCTTAAAAATTAGGAAAGTTACACCTGTTTATCGTAGCTGTACCGTAGTTTTATCTTACCTGTTTATCGTTATATGTTTATACATTGATCATATGTTTTCACACAAGTTTATCAAAATAAAGATAGTTTTTACCACACTTTGAAATTAATAACTAAATTGCATTATAATTGTAATTACAGCTAATTCAATATCAATACATTCAACACTGATGCCATTATAATACTAATTATAATTAATAAAATTACAGTATAATTTCAATTACACTTACTTTACTTTCAATTACAGTTACGATGTTAAAATCTAAGCAACTGTAACGTAACTATAATTAATTCAATTCGTATAAGACATTGATCTCTAGTGTATATTACAACCATGTTAAAGGGATTTCTCTGTGTTAGTGATATCCTAAACTTCCACCTTCTTAAGTATCTTCATGGTATTACATTAGATATTTTTCAACAAGATAACGTCACTCCGCGTACTACTTCGCTAATCCTAAATGAATTTTAAGCTGTGTATTCGTTCCTTGACCGAACATATATTCCGATTTCTCCTTATTTGAGCTCTGGAAGCCTGACTGGAGGTCGACTAAAAACCTTCACTCCTCCCCAAACTGTGGAGTCACATCAACCTCTTTTGTTTTCCTAACAGTTTTATATGGAAAAAGAAGAGAGGATCATGTATTCGTATACTGTTAAAACAATTAACTACTGGAGATCGTTCATACTTTCTTTGGCTCTATGCAACGATCTGTTTAAGAATGATTTGCCCACAATGGTGCCTCAGCATCTTATCGATGCCATGCATACCCTGTATATTGGATGTCCATATCAAGTACACCTTTGAAAGCTAAATCATTTATTAAGTGCTGCCTCTAAGGCACTCCAAACCATTATCCCAGTCGATGGGTTGTCTATCATTCGGAAATGGCATATGCACACATTCCGTGACTTCCACGCTGTCATACACTAATCTTCATTTGAGAGACAGAAGCATTCGTAGACTACACTCTCTCATTCAGCACTCCAACGAACTTTACGGCAACACTATTGCAAATATTCGTATGATGGTTCGTCGCTAATAAAATCGCTGCCTTCATAAATGACAACTGGATACTAAACCTGTGTCAGCCAATTGTTACGAAACTATCTGCGTTGTTGCTGGGTCAGTAGAAACATCATGCACACTTCGCAAATGTCTGCATGGGTAGATCAGAGGTCAGATATGCCGTAACACCTTATGAGGCAAGTAATGCACCATGGCGTTTGTCTCCTACCTCCAGAAAACCCATGGCGCTGCAAATCGCCTTTCTGGATCCATAGTTCCAAGAATTACTACATCAACCTGCGTTTCTTCCGCTGTACAGCGTAGGAAACAAACAACGGTGTAGCCCCAAACAGGAATGTAGTCCGTAAATTCGTTCATTTGCTGGTTCTGATCACGCTGTGAAAGTATTACCTTGTCGTCGTTGTTCGTTAGACTCAGTTGTGATTGACAGTCTGTAATTTTAGAAATGAAATCGCTGAAGCTTAAGGCTTCAGCGACCGTTTGGATATTTAATCTCACTTGATAATCTTCTAATTGTATGCTGACGTTCTCTTAAGAACATGCATAGGAAATGTTTGATTTTCATTGTGTAGCATTTGCTCTGTCAGAGATTCTATATTAAAAAATATACATTCTAGTTCTTTTTTTTCATACCAATAAGAAATATTATAATATAGAACATAAATCGAAATGGAGCAGTCATAACTCCTCCTAAATTCTGTATTTTAATTTTTGTCTCTGGGACTTGATTTACTATCCAGCACATGATTTTCTTGTCCAAGACATGATGTGAAGGAAATGAAAAAAATCACGACTGAAAAGTTAAAAAATAAGAAAGGAAAGAAGTTCCGTTTTTATATCACTACACAGCTTCGTCCTTTCGGCTTGCTATTTTACCATATTAGTAGTTTCAAACAAGATAATTTTTCCATAAAACGTCCTCCTGCAAAACGAAAACGTAAACAATTATAAAAAAGAAAGTATGGAAGAATTCAAATTTTAATGGTCTCCCAAAACGGCTTGTAAAAGTTTTTTACGCTCTCACTGAGCTTGCAATCTACCAGTCTGCCGTTGCACTCACTCCTGCTAACTGATTTCTTTTTGTCATTTTAGCTTTATTATTAAGCAATATTTCTTCGCTTTTACGCCATATACAATTCAACAGAAAAATTGCAAAAATTTTAGAAACAAAATAGCAGCATATGTTTAGAATTCCCGTTGCAATGTTAAGCGTTGACATACTTTTTTCTATTTTTTTTTTCAGTTTTTTCTCAGTTCATCATATTCATGCTCAGTTTTCTTAGTAAGATGTCTTACAAAATGATTTTTGTCTTTGCGTTATTTACCTTTCATGCGTTAACTTTATACATTAAATATCGCGCGTTTTGCACTTATGCCACACAAAATTCGACTTAACAGTAAAATCACATAATATTTTACAGCAGCATGTCTTTAGAATTTCCCATACACAGTCTCGCGCACTGGAGATAAGAATGCTTTGTTCCGTACAGCGTTCCCACTGCTCGCTTTTAAATCGTTGAGTTTGTTTATCAAAAATTCAGTAAAAGTTTGCAAAATATGCAATATAATATTTGAAATTTAAAATTCGGACTTCCAGGCGTCTATATTCTGGTCGAGGACTATGTTATTCAGACTTTGACTGCCTTAGGCTCCTTTTTTTCTCACAGTGCGACGAACATGCATACATACATGCAGATACTTCATCATTTAATTTCTTTAAAAATAATTGGGGGCAACAGTTATCATGCACAATAATCATATAAAAGACCCAAGTTGCCCATCATGATTTTGTTAATCAATTTGCATAAAATTACATTTGTCTATAAACTGTAGGAACACACATTTTTTCTACTTTTATTTTTTCTAGAAGTCAAATTGATATTTTGTTAAATAATTACTCAAATGCAAGTCACATGTGTTTTAAATAAACATATTTAATTGGGTAATTGTATGCATTTCTATTTTTCTAAAACATTTAATTTACTTGAGGCTGCAAACTTTTGGGACAGAGTGCACATAATAGGTAAGTATCGTATAAAGCCCATGGTATCATCTAACGGACTTCATGGACACGACAACAAACAAACAATTGCATTCTTTTGATCAAATATTTAGATAATCAGCCCACACACTAAGTAAATTTTATTACTAATCGTGATATTTAAGCTTAATTCCAGTGGCTACTAATTTAATGACTTTTTCTTGACATAAAAATACTCATAGAATAATAAATTATTATTAAAAATAAACTCCGCTGTAAGTAATGGATAAAAATTCGAGAAAATCGATGTCTGGAAATAACTAAGCAGCTGAAATTCGTATTAAATGTATCAAACATGCTATTATAGAAGAAATAAAAAATAGAAAACTGGTAGCAAAATAAACTGCTTTCTACCCTCTATCATAAAAGTTACCGATTGCCAAATCACCCTTCCGCCAGATTTCTAACTAAAGATACGAATATTCAAGTGAACCCAAAATAGAATGCTTTTACCCAAGCAATAAAAGAGCTTACAAAGTACTTCAGGAGACCTCCAAAAGATTTCCTGTACTTCCAGATGTATAAGGTGCACTCAATCGCCAGAAAAAGTAGTTTCTAAAGTATGTCTAATTTTATGGCGCACTTGTTTCGCCTCGAGATCGTAAAGCGAAGAATGATTGTTGTTTAAAAAAATGTGAATCCCTTTTCATGGCCAAGAGTTTATTTTTATCTTTAACAGAAATGATTATGCAGACGTTTTTATAATTCATAAGAAAGCGTGAGCCGAATTTTATGAATGGAAGAGTAACTAATGGCGTTGAGAAATTTCCGTTTAGTTTTATGATGGCTTTTGTTATCTCTAGGGGTAATCGAATTTTATGAATGAGATATAAATGAAAGATTTCTAATGATGCTATTTGCGAAATATATAAAATAATTTTTCTGAATATTAATAGTTTATTATAATGAGCCTATATAGACATTGACTGCATTGGCTGTGTTATGTAGGAAATGTTGTGTTGATGATTGTCTGCTAATTCAAAAAAAAAAAAAAAGAGTTCAAGTTAATTATTTCCTTCATTTAGAAAAATCAGAATCTTATTTAATTATCTAAATTACTAATTAAGGTATTTATATTTTAGTTTGGTAATATTTATATTTTTGTTTGAAATATATATATGTGGGGTAATACCTTTTTTAAAAAGACATCTAAGAAACTTCTTGAAAGGACAGCACATTTAATTACATTTAAAGTATTTACATTTCTTACAAATAAGTTTATGTAAATTTAGTTCGCTTCTATGATACACTTTTGTTTACGTCTTTAAATCTAGCGTCGTTATTCATTCAATACGTCTCGAGGCCAACTGCCACATTAGATGGAATTCCGTTCCCTCATCCAAGTCAGCGCCATCTGTCGTTCAACATAGGCACCACATACTTTCGGCCATCCTGGATTCGTCTGGTCCTCCAGGCGACACTGCAAATATAAAAAAAATACAAAAGCAAAACAGAATAGACAATAGCACGTCTAAAATTATAGGTTAGACTATTTAGAGTCCTTGATCGTCTTTCAGCTTCAAGAATGACAAAATGAGTAGAGTCGTCTTCAAACTTAATTTGCCATAGAAACAGTAGTTAACGTCTTTAACCGCAGTTTCTTCGTCTTTATGCACCTTTTCATGCGTCTTTAGGCGTCTTTCAATTCGTCTTTAAGCCTCTTTCCTTTCGTCATTAAGAGTCTCTATTTTCGTCTTAAACGTCATGATATATTTTTTAAGTTTTCGTCTTCTTACAGAAAATATGTGCAATATATTTCTTTTTCTTCTTTAATTTACTTCAGTCTTCTTTTCTCGTATTCTTCTTAACAGTTACTCCATGGTTTTAGAAATTCAGAGCAAGTTGTCGTATAATTAGGACCTTCATGACTTCCTTCTTTAACTACATCGTATGTATTGCCACCTTTAACTTTAGTTATTTTGTATGGTCCAAGATACTTTGGTTTTAATTTCAAATGCGGTCCAAACTGAGTTCTTTTTATAGCGACCAAATCTTCGACTTTGTAATCTCTTGGTTCTCTTCTTCTTAAATTATATGTTTTCCTGTTTTCTTCTTGAATTTTAAATATCTGTTGCTTCGCATGCTTCCTAAGTTCATTTCTTTTAGTTCAAAATTCGCTTGAAATTCAGCTTCGATCATTTCAATCAACTAATCAGTAGCTTCGATCATTTCAACCCCTATTATCCTTTAGCATTCATCTTTGTACCAAAGAGCAGTTCAAAGGGTGTGGTATCTATACTTCGCTGGTATGTCGAGTTAATAGCCTGCTGCAGCTCATTTGTATGTTTGTACCACTGAGTCGGATTTTCTAAAGACAACTTTGAAAGAATTGATATGATAGTCTGATTGATACGTTCAACTTGACCGTTAGCTCTATACAGGCCGGTAGTAATCAAATGATGTTTAATGTTCTCTTTAGAACAATAATCGGCGAATTCGCTGGAGGTGAAAGCTGTACCTCTATCCGAGATTATTTGAGAAGGACTGCCAAATACAGCCTTTTGTATCTCCAACTTCGCTATAACTTCAGCAGATGTTGTGGACTTCGTAGGATAAATCCATACAAATTTAGTAAATGCATCAATAACTACTAAGATGTACTTATAATTCTTATGTGTACCCTCCAAAGGACCAAGGTGATCTAAATGATACGTTTTTAACGGCACATCTTCTTTATGTATTGGGTGTAAGAAACCTTCTTTCTTTCCTTTCTTATGATTCACAAGAATACAATGAACGCAGTTTGCTATGATATTTTCTACTTTCTGTCTGAGTTTAGGGATAAAATAATACTCTTGGATGCTTTTCTCAGTATATTTGACTCCTGAATGTGCTTTCTCATGGAAACTTCGTATAATTTCTGTTTCCATAATTTCAGGCACAACCATTAATTCTTTACCATCAACAAATTTAAACAAAATTCCATTTCTGTCACAATAGTCTTCATAACTAGAACTTTTAAGTAATTCTTTTATCATTTTTATTTCATTATCCTTATCTTGGGCTAATTTCAACTTTGGTAAAATATCAACTGAAACACAAAAAATACTAATGGGAGATCTACTTAGGGCGTCGACATGAGCCATCCTGGTACCGGAACGATGCTCAATCACATAATTAAATTCTTGTAGGAATAAAGCCCAACGAGCAACACGAGTTGATAAGTCCCGTTTTGACATGGTCTTTTCAAATGCGGCACAGTCAGTCACAATTTTAAAAGGAATTCCCAGTAAGTACACGCGGAATTTCTTTAGTGCTTCTATGATTGCTAGAGTTTCGAGTTCATAACTAGAATACTTCTTCTCAGCGTCAGTGGTCTTCTTACTCATGAAGTAGGTAGGGTGGAAACTATTATCATATGGAGACCTCTGCAATAAAATTGCTCCATATCCCTCTAAGCTAGCGTCAGTATGCAATTCAGTCTCATAACTGGGATTATAGATTCCTAAGACAGGCTTTTCAGCTAATAATGTCTTTAATCGATTGAAAGAATTTCTTTCTTCTTCTTCAAATTTAAACTTACGATCTTTTTTCAAGAGATCACTCAAAGGTTTAGCAATAATGGAATATTTTGGAATAAACTTCCTGAAATATCCGGTGAGGCCAAGAAAACTATGAATTTGTTTTAAAGTAGTCGGTTCTGGAAAATTTAGGACTGCTTTCGTTTTTAAATTAGATGGAAAAATTTTACCTTCTTTGATAACATGACCCAGGAATTCTATCCTCTTCTTCAAAAAATGAGATTTCTTAAAATTAATCTCGAGTCCGTACTCACTAGCAAGCTTTAAGACCCGTTCAAGTCGTTCGATTCCTTCTTCAAGGGAGGAAGACAAGATTATTACGTCATCCATGTAGGGCAAAACAATACCATCATTAATTAAAGGTCGAAAAATAGTGTTAATGTACCTCTGAAAAACAGCCGGAGAATTGCATAATCCAAAAGGAACCTTAAGAAATTGATATTGCCCTTCGTGTGTTACAAATGAAGTATATTTCCTACTATCCCTATTTACGTCAACATGGAAAAACCCATTTTTAAGATCAATTGTACTAAAGACATGTGATCCCTGTAACTGATCTAGAATGTCTTCAATTAATGGAAGTGGAAATCTGTCCTTTACAACTATTTTATTCAATCTCCTATAATCTATGCATACACGAGGTGTTCCATTTTTCTTCTTAACGATTACAACGGGGCTACAATATTCTGAAGAACTAGGTTCTACTATTCCTTGTGCTAACCATTCAGCTACTTGAGCTTCGACAATTCTTTTTTCTGAAAATGGCAACCTGCGAGGCTGATGAAATATGGGTTCATTATTTTTTACCAGAATATTCATCTCTATATTCGTTGTTTTAGTTTTACGCGGTACATAACTCGAAACCAATTGTTGCACCTTATCTCTGAAAATATTTGGAACATCAGGTTCAATATTTACTTCAGTTTCATCGTAAGATAAATCAATTGGAAGAACAGACAAAGTGTTTATTTCTTTTGTGCACAGTGATTTATTTTTAATCGTAACTCCATTTTCATTTATTAGGGTTTCGCCCTGCATTAACACATTGAGTCCTATAATAACGTCACAAGACATAGCATCATTGTTTACTACACAAATGTCAGCACTACACTTAAAATCATCAATCTGAATACTTTCTTTAAAACAGCCTAATGGTTCTACTCGGCATTTCCCAAATCCCATCAAAGTAGAATTCGAAGGACTTAATTCTTTAACATTTAATTTATCAAAAACAGATTTTCTAAGCAATGTTGCCTGACTTCCAGTATCTATTAAAGATTTTACCTTTAAATTACCGATCATTACCAATTTGTTCAATTTTGATTCAACATTAACATTCACACTAGCTACTTCTTGTTTAGAATTTGTTTTAGAGCATTCTGAAGCTTTATGACCGAAAGCTTTGCATTTAAAACATTTAATTCCCTTATCTTTATGAATACAATTTTTAGAGATATGATTTTTTAAACCACAATTAAAACAAAATTTATTGTTACGACTTTCGAAACTATTATATTTAATATCAGATTTACCATCATTCTTTACTTTTACTCACATTTTCGTTTTTTAAATTAGCTCTATCATTAAAATCATGTTTCGTTCTATCGAAAGCACCTTCACTTTTTAAAAAATCGTCTTTCATTACAGTACTTTTCATTACTTCATCTTAGTACACTTTCAGTTTTTCTTTAAATTCGAGTAAGTTTTTACATCCATATAGTACCATTTTGTTTTCGTGTCTGTCATTTATTCCTTTTATAACATAATGCATTAAGGCAGCGTCATCAATTTTCCCAAAATTACATAATTCTTTCATCTTTAAGAAATATTCTTGAGCCGATTCGCCATTTTTCATTTTCGTTTGATTTAACAATTCATGTAAATTAGCAGAATTTATTTCAAAAGAGAATTCGTCAATCAAAGCTTTTCTCA
>KK112703.1:68083-99033 GCA_000611955.2 Stegodyphus mimosarum | reverse complement strand
GGAAAGATTGGTGAGGAACGAAGTTTTGCAGTGTCATTGTTGTTCGGGTAAGGATGAATCATCTTAGAATGTTCTAGAAAGATTTTTCTTTGTTTTCGTTGTCGTGGGAAAAGGGTGTACGTGAGAAGATTTAAAGGGTTGATGTTTTCACGTTCTATAGATTTAAAGGGTTGCTGTTTTCACGTTCTAGGTAGAATAATGGATATTTTCGAAGAAAAGAGACTGTTCTCACCGGAATCTTGGCTGGTCGCGCATGCGCAGTTGACTGTTTCGTCAGTTTTGGTGAAAAATGGGAATTTTTGGTCTTGAAGGTGAGCGAAATCCTGGTTTTCTGGCAGCCCGTATTTTTGGGAGAGCTGAGGGAAGAATTTTGAATGTTCATTACTTTTACTGGAACTCCGAAGGAGGAGTAACGACTTGGAGATGAGACTACTAGTTAACGGGAGCCAGTATTCTTGATTGTTCGTGACTTTTGATTGAAACGCCAAGGCGGAAGGGAGAACTTTTGAGACGCTCGTCACCTGTCTACTGTTTCTTGAAGTCGTGTATATCTTTGAGCGAGTTGAAGGGAGCTCAAAGGCTTGGAGTTATGGCTGGAAGTTTTTAGAATTTTCCTTGCTGGGTTTCTTTCTTCGCGGTAGCCCCTGATTTGATTGCGGCGCTTGTCTCGTCCGTGGGTCCACCGAATGTCTGCACTTCAGAATAAAGGAATCGTCCTCATGAGCTATCAAACCTGACCACCTGCTGCCAGTTCGAGGAGTGTTCGGAAGGTATGAGCCGTGAACCCTGGTTGTGTTGTTCTACTGAGAATTCCAGCGGAGGGCCGAAGGAAGAGATATGCCAGGGACCCGTATCCTGCTGAGACCAAGCCTCAGGGTGATGCTGTAATTTAAGATAAGTTTTTTTTTCTCTTTATTGCTCTCCCAATTTATATCCCTTTTGAGAAATCGCTCCCGTTATGGTTAGACTGTCAAGGACTCTGAGAATCCGTCTCTTTCGTTGACCTCATCAATCTTCTCGCCAAGTGCGATACCATTTTTGTAACTCTTGGCCAATACTTTGAGAGTAATGTATGTAAAATTTTGGTATTGGTAAAGGAAAATGATAAGGGTTAAATTATGTAATTAAGAACAAAAGGATATATTTTTTTTCTTTCCTTTCCTCCCGGGAGATAAAGATAAAAATAAATGTGATCAGACTGATTTGCTTATTTTCCTTGTAATTGATATGTTAGAATTTAAGGTAACGGAATAAATGATAATCCTTTAGAGATTAAGTGATTTCTTACTTTTATTTGGTGTTTCCTTCATTTTAGTTAAGATATGTTAGATATATTGGAGATTATATTTGGTATATCATTGATTATGGTGTCATAAACTTGGAATGAATTCTTTTTAATTGACAGGGAGCCTGATAACCATTGAAAGCCATTTTCCAACAGCCGTTCCCGGGTGTAAAACAAACGCGTTTACTCAGAATACCAGTATACGATCCCCTCATTAAGGAATTACTAATCATATTGAACAAATTTTGGAAAACAATTTATTTTCAGCATAATTTGAATTGTTTAACTTGTCTAGGGTACAAAAGATACCCAACTTAATTTGGTACTTATCAGGTACGGAACATTAGCCAGTGACCAAACAGAATTAGGAAACAGATCAGCTGTGTTTTTTACCCCTGAGTATATACAAAAATAAATATTTCGGTCGATTCAAAATTTCCTGCAAAAGTATTAAAGCAGGCAAAGAGGTCCGAAATAAGAATATTTTGGAATGGAATATTTCATTGCTTTTCCCATGTGTTAACCGAATGTGGGATACTTTTCATTAAAAATCTGTCCACGGCGGCATTATTCTCCTTGTGTGAATACTCTTTCGCGTATCTTTATCCTGTCAATTAACATAAGCTGAGACATTGATCAGCAACTCAGATGCTAATTCGACAGTGAATTTATGCTTTTAAAACAATCATACTGTCATGCAATTCAAAAAAGGTAAATAAGTGAGTAGTAGGCATCTAAGCTGTCAGAACGTAATAACATAAATAAGCGTCTTGTGTTTTGCAAAAAAAAAAAACATAAATGCTGTAACCCAGTAAATGGCCCAGTGTAAATAAATGATTGTGTAAAATAAACTACTTAATAAGGATCTTGTTTAAGTTAAATAAGAACCATTATTTATTTAGTACTTTAGAAGATATGGCTTACAAATTCCAATTAAAAAGATCTGATGTGTAAACCACATAACTTTCTTGTACGGAATTTTAAATTATACGCATTTTGCATTTCATTTAAATTTATTGGACTGAATTAAATCTACTTTATCAATAGTGCATAAGCTACAATAGAATAAATATACTGTGAATAAATGCATTTCCAGTATTGAAAAAGTTGCGTTGTGTAAAAATTGCGAAAAGCTATAAAATGCGTTTTATTAAGGTTAAGTTGAAATTTATAATAAAATACTATTTTTTTATAAAAATAATCTATTGTTCTTTAAAGACGTTCTTAAACAACTATAATTAATATTCTTAAAAGCATTATAAAACACTTGCATTTTAATATATACATTTAATTTGCTGAGCAGTCAATCTGATTGCTATTGGCGCTTCAGTTCCATCCAACTCAATGTTGCCACCTCCAACCACAAAGAATATGTTTTACCGCAATGTACTTATGTACGTATTTTGATTATTTGTATTGACAATGTGTTTGAGTACTCGTAATGGCAATGTGTTTGAGTATTTGTAATTGCAATACACCCTTGTGTGGTCATGTGCAATCTTTACTGCAATAAACTCCCGATGCATTCCTTGTGGGTGTTGCTCTGGAATATTTGAGGGTGTCGGACGGCACCTGATTAGTAAGATAAAGCCGTCGAGGTGTCCGGCCCCACATTCACCTGTCACCTGGTACAGCCAATGGAGAGTCAGTATAAATGACTCTAAACCCTTATTGGTCAGGAGACGCAAGATTACACAAATAGCACTGAACAACCTATATTAATTTGGGGAAATAGGGAACCGTAAATTTTAATAATTGTATAATTGTGATAACATAAGTAACCTGGGGTTATCGCTAATCACAGACTCACCTGGACTTCTGTTATTAGCATGTAGTAGGAAAACTCTGTTGTATCTCCAAACAACTTTTTTTACTACTCGGAAACTGATCTGGCCCAAAAGAAACTAACAAGCAAAAAAGACTTAGCAACTCTCTCTTAACAAACAAAGATGCTTATCTAGGAATGATGCCTTATCTAGGATATCTACGCATTTCTAAAGCACAGGCTATGCATCCGTGACCTGCGTTTCAGCCTCCAAAAGCGGACTTTCACCAACTTCAAGTGACACAGAATAAGTTTTTGAGAAGAACTGTAAATGATCATTATCTGATTAGGAACAAATTGATGCACGATGATTTAAAAACAACTCTATAGTGTACCACATTACTAAATGTAAAAAAACTTTCTTAACAGTGAAATTGTCATGCTGCAAATTTTTCAGAAGTCGTTAATTACTGAATCATTCCAGAAGAAATTTCAGTCAGCCAGTTTGCTACCCACATACTTAGAGACCATAATTCCATAGCTTAGCTTGAACTGTTGAAGTTTACATGTTTCTTTAGATGGCGTGACTTTTGCCTGTCGCTTTCTATCTGATTGCAACAGCTGCAGTACATGAGGTGATTGTCTCTTCACCTGTAGCTCACTTTATAAACCGTTCTTGGAATTTCGTCTGCTAGTTCGTCAAAGTCATCTGCTTTCAAAGGTTTAATGTTCTTATTTAACTTATTAAGACCATATAAGAAACTTCAACTTCCTAGTACGTATCCTGATCCGATAAATCAACAATCGGTTGTGGCGTGATTTCTTCTTATCATGTAGTATTTTAGGATTAATCGTTTCTATTTCCTCTTTCGCACTTACTACTGCATCTGCGAAGTGACATTCCAATAGTCATTTCCTTATTATATCCGTTTTCATATATACCCGAAATGCCAGATTCATTCAACGTTCACAGTTATGTGTCCTTAATGACATTACCTTCACAAACTTAAAACGGCGCACTTTAGGTCCAAATCAGCATTTCTTTGAATGTGTCATGAGTCATAATAAGTCAACGATATTATGCTTTTCTGCTGTGAGAAATCACTTTTTTAAGCTATTTTCTCGCTAGAAATATTCATTTCTTACGTAATGTGAAGCAGACGAAGCTGTAGTCAATTCTGTTTATTAAACGTTTTTACGAGGGTTTGCTTTAGGCTTACGAATAACCAGCTCTACCTTCCATCATATAACATCTAAAAAGTCGCTGACATGTGTCCACTCTGAGAAGATATTTGGAAAAAACAGACTGAAGCAAGAAATGTGAATTTTTTCCAAAGGTATTTATTGTATGTGAAGTATGTAGATGGACTGCAGAAGTTTGATCATCCCATCAGAAGACGGGAGGTGGCCGTCTCACAGCCTCGCATGTTGACATTATGCAGAATGCGTAGGGAATATTGAGGATTCTCTAGTGTCACCAAGAATAATTTCCTGATGATTGGTTAAAAGCAGCTTGCAAGCATGCGTGGTTTACTAAAATTTCCGGTGATGCAAAGTCAACAACGACAACGATTGGAATTTTGTTAGGATAAGGATTCTTGAATGACTAAATGACCTAAGGCGGTGCTCGGAGTTTATTGGTTTTTTCTTTTCACCTTGTTTCAGCAACTCCAAAGCTGTTTCCAGCAAGGTAACTTCCAAATCTGTTTCCAGCAGGATAACGCCCGACCGTACACGGCATTCAACCCGGCTGATAAGCCCTGTGTGGTACCTAGGTGCTTCTACGGATACCGGGACCTTCAGATTGTGAAATGTGATTTTCTGTTGATTTGTTGGTCTGCCCTAGCCTCACTCGGAGGAAGATTTGTGGAGGAGGTTGAAAATACATTGTAATAAAGTTCTCAGTACATTCACTGTAATTGGTTATATCCGTACTTCGAAGACTTACTTCTTGTTTCACGCAAAGAGATGGCTTTACATCCCACTACATTTGATCGCTGTAGTACATTATCTTTTAAAAATTAAAATCACTTAACTATATATATGTATACAGGCTCTGTCTGGCTGCCAATTTTCAACGCAATAAATTTCATGGGTTGCATTTTTTTTTCAGTCAAAGTAAAAATAATGCTTATTTAATCGCTTACCGGTTATCTACGTTACCGGTATTTGTCTTGTTGCAGATATTCCTCTCACTAATGTTAATATAAGCGTTAATATAAATCTTCGACAGCGGAAGTTTTGTAAATTTAATTTCCAGGCATCAAATGTTACACGAATATTCATTACTTATCCCCCAACTATCCCATGAATTTTGATTCCTTGTATGGAACAAAATTATTGCCTTAGTTATAATCAATACTAGTAATTGTTTTTCTTGAAACGTGCTTAATCATACATGCAATTTGTTTTACATGCAGAGTAGACAATTACTTGAAGGATAAGGAAATTTCTTCTTCATTTTATTGTTTCGAAAGATTTTATGGTTTATATCGATAAATCACACTCTACAGTGCTACTTTTTCATTTCTGATCATTTGTCGCTTTCAATCAAAGTTTGAAATTAAATTCTTTATGTAATGCAAATTATGTCACAAACAAATATCATGGAAATTGAATATTGAACACCAGCAATAAATGTTTTAAAAGAATTCAAAAATGGAACGTTAGATAAAATACGCTTGAAGATAAAATATAAACAATATTTTATAAATGAATGGAAGACTGTTGTTGCACAAGATCTGAGAAAGCAATAACGCTAATGGTATGTCTGAAACCCTGAAAATGTTTTTATCCACACCAGATAAATAATTTGATTTTCATCTTCTCAGGTCGGAAATGAAATTTTCCAAATGAATAAAGAAACTTTGGGAAATCTTGTCTGAATACTTTATCAGAGTCTGAACTGCAAATTCATCCAAATGTTGTTTATTACTTAGATCCAGCAAATCCTTTCCGTAATAATTTAGTATTTGATATTTTAATTTGGTAACAGAACCAAATTTTCTCTTTGATGTTCTAAAACACTGCACTTAATTCTGAATTTAATTTAATTATGCCGATCTTTCAGTCCGTTTTCTGTGGCAAAAGCTATTAGTTATACGCATTTTAAGGAATATTACGCAATAAATGTATTCTTTTCTAAAGGAACGAATCTGAATTAATCATAGAATGGAACATTTTTCTGTCTCCCTCTCAAAAAGCTTAAAGTATTTTACTTTTTATAATGCATGAAATGAATTTAATGAAAATCAAAGGCAAAGTAAACGCTAGCCTTTAATAAATATGCTTGTAAGCTGAATAACTTTTATTTTGTAAGACAAATACATATTACATGCTGGAAAGGGATAACCTTAGTATATATTATACGAAAGTTGTGATATAAGAAATCCCTAGTTAAAGAGACAATTTTCATATGATACAGCTTATTTGACTATGGTGTAAAAGCTTCATAACACTTTGAGAGGAGCCTCCAGCGATCATTCAGAATTCCGAATAATATAGAATTGGAAAAATAATGAAAAGTATACCAGCGATCATTCAGAATTCCGAATAATATAAAATTGAAAAAAAATTGAAAAGTATACTTGTTTCTGTTAAGCTTTACGAATAAAACGCCCACCAATTCCTGATAATACCAACAAATTAGGTTCATGAACTGATCATGGCAAAGAAAATGTCTGAAGTGTTTTCAATGCCATGAACACATTACAGGTGACATTGAGCATTTTGGATAAGGGATACTACGAAGATCCCAAGAGTCTGCCATCTCCTACTCTCTTACCATTAGATTCCTAAACGATCTTCCATCTACACGAATGTTAAATGCATCTATGCAGAAAAACACAGTTAGACACAGTTACAACGCCTTCACAGAGATGAATACATGGGACAAACAATAGATGAGTTTCTTCTTCTATCCATTTTAACGATCAAGGCAGCATAAATTTTTAATAAGTCTCGTTTACTTATCTTATATCCGAAATAATTTTGTTCTCTTATTTCGCATAAAGATTTATTGAATTGTTAATTATCCACTCAGAAAGGCTAGTGGTCAGTGATACTGACTGCCGAGCCATAGGTCCTAAGTTCACCACAACCGTTCCGAGAAAATATGGATGTTTGTAAGCGCATAGTGTCTGTGCAACCAGTGGACACTCAAACTACACGACCAGTCGAAGTCCTCTAGAGACGTTAGTGGTAGGGGAAGAGGGCTATGACACCTTCGAACATTATTCCGAAATATTTCGCTACGAAATTCAGTCTTGGGTGGAAAATTAACAGCTAGCAAGGCCTGGCGATACCTAATATGTCTACTTGTATTGACAGATTCCGGCTTTGCTTCAGCCAGTACTTGTACTATTAATTACTGCTTTTTATTACATCAGAAAGTCCCTCTGGTCTACGTGCTGATCCGCGGAGGCTAATTGCTTGCCTGAAACCATAAGGCTTCAGTTTCTTGGAAATCTTTGTCGTAAGTGTGGGCGCTTTGCTGCATTCATCGAGAATGTAGCATCTGTTTACCTCTTATGGGACACCTTGGTTAACACCCTCGGTGATGAGACCGTTAAATGACGGATGAGTTCGTCCGTTCTTTACGAATGCATGCAAGCAAATTCTGTGACCAGGAATAGATTTTTGATGTCCGCTGTCTTTTTGGACCTCTACGTTTGCTAGTCGAATTAGCCTTTTAAACTTCAATATTAAATTGTAGAGCAAATTTAAATTATGTTTATTAACATTTACAAACAACATTGAATTACCAAGAAATGAAGCAATATTGAGTAGGTTTTATTCTCATGCTGAAGAAGGGAACCTGAAGCCAACAAATCTTAACTCCAAGTTAATGAAAAAGAAAGAACTAAAGCGTGTACTGTAACACTTTCGGCAAGAGTGGAGGAAAGAATCTGAGAAAGGAATCTTCCCTGACATCTCGTATTTAGTCTGAAATCACTGCTTTCTCTATCAGCGTGAGAAAAAGACCACATGTCCAACAGCTACCGGGAGAGCGTCTCGTTTCTTATCGAGTACAACATCGATTCTGGCTGCATTTTTTTATTTTACTATGTCTTCTTTCCCGATGCATTTAAATTGCTTTTCCCGTTGACGTGAAAATGATTAGAGCGAAAAAACACAAGATCTCTCTCTCTCTATTGTATTCGTCAAAGCAATATTTATGTCTCTCAATTTGCAAAGAGATGGAAAAGACTGTCTGTTAGCTTATTAGGCGTTGCAGATGATTTGTTGAAGTGATTTTCATCTTCTTCAAATGGAGACTGTTAACATTTATTCTATCCTTAAATTTCTGCCTTTAGTCTTTTCTGATCGAGGGAATGAGAAATTATGTTGAAAGAAAATTATCTGGTTTCTATAAAAATCGTAAATTATATTGATAGTCAAAATAGTAATAAAGAAGAGAAAACTAAACTGCAAATATATGTATTTTACAGAATTTCCTATATATGCTATTAGATAGTCGATTTATTGTTTTTTCATGCCGCGTTATCTTATATGAGAAAATATGGTCCTCATGAAAACATTCATATGTTTTTGTTTTGATAAAATTATTCATCTTCACGTAATGTGAATTTTTAATAACCCTTTTTTCGTCTGACACTATATTAGTATGTAACGTAAGAATTCAGTTTTCATCTAGCAAGACATTTTAAATATTATGTGTTTGTTTTCCTAAGCATTTTACATTATATCTAGCATGCAGAAAACGTAGAACAACACATGGTGTGCATATATTTAAATTTTATGATTTCAAAACAGTAAAGGTAAGATATGCTTTCCTACTATAATCCAAGAGAAGAAGAGCATATGACTTCTACTATATATAAGTTTGATGTTCTTATATTTATTTTATAAGAAATGAACGTGAATTATAAAATTTATAAATCATGTTAAACTTACTAAAGACTATTTTTCATGAAGCTCATGGAATTTATATCATTTCTTCAGGTCCTAAATTTAAGACATGCTCAAATATAAGATGAGTTTTACGTAGAATGCTTAATGCTGAAATACACTACTATTTATTCCAAACAACTACACAGTCCAGTCACATTAATGTGACTCTCTGTCAAAAGCCAGAATAACCACCTTTCGCAGAGCGGACTGCTGCGAGACGTGCAGGAAGAGAGTCACATAGGTCCCTGAAGGTGTTCTCTGGGATGTTGAGCCATGCCGACTCTAATGCCGTGGCCAGCTGCGCTAGATTACGCGGTTGAGGATCCATGGCGCGAACAACTCGATCGAGATGGTCCCACAGATGCTCGATTGGGTTTAAGTCAGGTGAGTTTGCTGGACAGGGGAGGACGGTAAACTCATCCTGGTGCTCTTCGAACCACGCACGTACACTGGCAGCTGTATGGCACCTCGCATTGTCCTGCTGGAAGATGCCATCATCCTGAGGAAAAACAATGCGCATGTAGGGGTGAACATGGTCCGCAAGGACAGATGCGTACTTGTATTGATCCATTGTGCCTTCCACAATGATCAGTGAACCTAGAGAATGCCAGGAAAACATTCCCCAGACCATAATGCTCCCGCCTCCAGCTTGGACCGTTCCGGCAATGGTTGCAGGGTGGTTCCTTTCAGAGGTTTCACGCCTTATACGCCAACGTCCATCTGTCCGATGGAGCATAAAACGCGATTCATCCGAAAACGCAACCTGTCGCCACTCAGTGGACGTCCAGCTGCTGTACTGGCGTGCAAATTCTAGCCTTCGCCGTCGATGAACAGCAGTCAGCATAGGTGCACGAACCAGGCGTCTGCTTCGGAGGCCCAGACGCAGCAATGTTCGCTGAATAGTACTTTGGGAGACACTTTTGGTAGCCCCTTGGTTCATTTTGGTGGTCAGTTGCTCAACGGTAGCCCGTCTATCTGCCCGAACGCATCTCCGCAACCGTCGTTCGCCTCTGTCATCTATGGCCCGTGGTGCACCACATTTGCCACGTCGCTGATTTTGGACAGTCCCATTTTGCCATGCACGGTACACTTTTACCACGGCGGCACGCGAACAGTTCACAAAGTCAGCCGTTTCAGAAATGCTTCCACCCTTGGCCCGAAAACCAATGATCATGCCCTTTCGGAAGTCGGATAAATCGCTTCGTTTCTGTATTACGCCAACGATTGAAATGTTTTCCGAAGCCCTCACACACCCTTTATATACGCTCAACTGCACTGTGCTGCCACCTGCCTTCTGTGATTGGTTATTTAACTCTGACATGGAAAGTACGTGGTGGTCACATTAATGTGACTGGACTGTGTATATGGTTACCAAAAGGTATAATGAAGAATGCTTTGTTCCATATTTGGGACAAAACGTACGTGAAAAATTAGAAGTTAGCAAGAAGAGATTTCTAAGTTTACAAGATTATCTCATTCGCTATGGAAATTTATATAAATGATCTATTCAAGTTTAAGCATGAATTTAAAAGAGCAAATAACGTTCTCTAATGAAGTTATAAATGTGTAACGATAAAAAATATATGTTATTATCTTGCATTTACAAAAATGAGTTTTGTATTTAGTAGTAAAGTTCATAAGTGAATAAATAAATGTCCTTTATATAGTCATGTAAATTAGATCTGCAAGACACAATGACTACATTATTGTTCCTATTTTTCAGTGCAGAAAAGGCCTATTATTTACTTTTCATGTTTAAATTTTGCATAAAATCCAACTCAATGCATATGGGTATACTCTTGCTCGTTTAGTAGTAATCATATATAACTGTCAGGTAATATACATAATCACATATTTATAATTCTATCATTTTATATATAGAAAAATGTATCTTCTGATTTTGAAGCTAAATTAATTTGTAATTATGTTAAAACAATATTAAAATATTGCTTTCTTTTATTCATTTGCAAAGAAGGCTGAAAGCTAATGTTCAGTCTTCTTTTATTAGTCTTCAACGCACATTTTCCGTTTTCCTTCATGACAGAATGGTTGTAGAGTCTTTTCATTCTCAGAGATTAGAAAATAGATAGCTTAAATAATTGTTATAAACTTTTTACTACATCTTATTAAAATGAATAGAAAATCAAAATATTCATTAGTAGAACAACAGAAGGGTGTTGCGAATCAATACGCTTGCAAGTGTGACGTCGTTTTATCAACTAATCAATTATGAGCCAAGTGGCTCGAGATCTTCGAAGGAGAAACTTACACGCTACATCGTGCTGGCTTTTTGAAATTTCACTTAGAAGTTCTATGTATCCGTTAATCTTATGTGTGTTATTTGTCTACATTAAAATATATTTTGTCCAACGATATATTTATAATTTACATCAGTGTCTCTAGAAGAATTGTAAACAAAAGAAGGATCTCCTAGAAACCTTAGCAGAAGAACGCTCTGAGGACAACGTAAGCACTTCTTTTTAGGCTAACCTTCGCTTAATTTAAAATAACACGAAGGAATAAAGGACAGTGGGATTAGTATCAATTTTTATTGGTATTTGTGATTATAAGTTGGATAATCTTACTATTAATAATGAAAAAAATATCTTATTGAATTTATTATAACATACTGCTTTTCATTATTTAAATTATATTTTATTCACAATTATCGCCATTTGACTTATATTTCTCATATACGTATATCCGCAATCTGTTCTAACATATTTAAGTGATGACATATTAGAGATGCTATTTCGTATTGCAATGCATATGACATGTAAATTCGTGAATTTCAGACATATTAGTACTCATGATATATCACCGCAATGTGATTTCAACAAGATGAAAGCTGCTTGGTGAGTAAACAGATGACGGAAAATAACTGCTGAGAGAACGAACTTAAATTTGTGAAGTAGTGCACCTAATTTGCAATAAGTTATATTTGCGTCAATCCTGTCAGCGAAAACTCTAATGCATTTGTAGTCCGATAGAACTCATCTTATACCACAATCTTCAACGGCATTTTTCGGGTAAGATAAATCTACAGCTTCACGCCTTCTATTTTATAACCAATTCGTCAATTTGCTCCATGCAAAATAGAACATCATTTACTACACCAGAGCTATATGACAGCAGTTATTCATCATTTAATAACGACACTCTTGGGCCAAGTAAGCATATTTTTTAACACAAGGATTATAGGAATGGTATACGAATAGACTAAAGATAACTAAACTCCATACAATATGACAAATGCTATGCATAGTGTGTTGACTGAAGGTTTGAATTCAATAGTTTTTTAGTGTAACTTGAGTTGTAAATAGGAACTTTCATACTGGAAGTCACTCATCAGATTCCAACCAAGAACCGAGTTCTGAATCACAAAGACTATCTGCAAATAATCTCTTTTCAAATGTCAGGAGCCTGGCTCACTGCTTCGTGTCGCATAAGGGCTTTAACTCTCAGACGTTTTCATAAATGTCTGTAAAATTGAACTCTTCCTCCGTGTAGGACAGAAATCTTTATTTCTCAGGCATTCCTTAAAGGCCTCTAAAACTGAAACAATTCTCCAGTGTAAGGCAGGACTCTTTATCGCTCACTCATTTCTCACTAGTCTTTCAAATCTTTTTTTCTGTCCTCATCCAAAGTCCCCCGGGGGTTGACTCAGGAGAATTCCTGGGAAGTACTGGCTAGGATCTGTACTTAGGCAGTCTCAACCACGGGGGTAAAATATCAGGTACTATTGTACCTTATTCTTCACAGGACTAGAACCCGGGTATTGTACCTAGGATGGGATCAGGCTCGACAGGGACCGTACTGGTACTGTCTTGTCCGCTCCCTCGGCTGTGGTGGAGCTGATAAAAACAGACAAGGAGGAGGGCGTGGGACTATGCCTGTATAACCACAAAGGTAAAGTTAAGGCGTCCCCGTCCCTCCGTAATGCGTGTCCTCATCCAAATAAAATAAAAAAATAATGCTTTCTTTTCGACAATATCATTCTTATTTAACTCCTGACTAATTGTTAACTAAAAGTCATCTTCTGGTGCAATCTCCCTCAAGTGAACTTAATTAGTCAATCTCACCTACTCCACGGCGTTTTTCGAATTATTTATAGCAACACAGCAATTAAAAGTATGCGCCTCGCATTTTCCCGTACTTCACTCCAAGGAAAGGTGACTATGTTAATCTTTATCCCTTGAATAGATCAATGTCAATAAATTAACATATCTAGTAGACTATCTATTTACCTTTTGTTTCCTATATAGCCCAAGTGCTATTTAAAAAATAAATGTCTCCATGCTCCAAGTCAAACCTTTATTTCAAAGTTGCGCAACTGTTGACCTATTACAGCAAAATAATTTCAGCTTTCTTTTCCAGGCTTTTCGACAGTTCATGCTTAAGGAAGACTTCTTTCAAAAAACACATCCGTTCACATTCACTCTCGTCCCACGCCCACCTCCTTTGCTCCTTAAGGCAACGGAAGTCATTCTCTCTGCAACACAGACATAAAACGAAAGTATCCTTTATTCACAATTTAATTGCTCATCTTTTACCCGTGTCTGCATCTCACTCCTCATACCCCCTATTTTTCGACTTTCCTATCAAGTAATAACATTTTCAATTAAATCTGAAGCCAGAATATCTGCATGATAAAAGTTTCTAAGTAAGATTAGCTCTAAAAGAAACTTTATCATAATTCGAAAAAATGACTGATTTTTTTAATTGGAAATTCAAAGAATTCTGAGGCCCTTAAACCCTACACTTCATTTAATGAATAATAAGTAAAATATTTTTCTAATCTAGGTTTTAGAATCTATCTAATCTACACTGGTGTGCAAAAATTAAGGACGAGACGGTTTTTTCAATATAACTTTGTACAAAAGCTTTCCAAATCAACACATTTAATGCCGTAAGATCCCCAATACGTAAGAACATGAGTAATGTAAGCAACACTTACTAAAAGAGAAATCAGAGGGATAAAAAGAAGCTTTATTGAAAAAGTAGCATGGAGCGCAATGCGACTGAAGGCCGAAACATCCCTGTGATGGGTGTCCAGCAAGAAACATCCGGTCTTTAATAGGGGATATGATCTCCCCTGACTGCTAGGCAGGTTTCACATCATTTGTGCATGCTGGATATGTGGTTGTTAATGAGCTGTTGAGACACTGCTGCTCGTTCCTCTTGTAGCACCAATCGCAGTTTCGGAATCGTTACTGGCGATAAGTTACGTGCTGCCACGGGTCTCCCTAGTAAGTTCCGTACATGCTTGACGGGATTTAGATCCAGAGACCTTGCCGACCAATCCATGTGTTCAATATCTTCACTCTCCAACAGCTCTTCGACAGTAACTGTGCGATGAGGTGGAGCGTTGTCGTCCATGAAGAGGAACTGAGGACCCATAGCCCTTGTGAAAAGACGCATGTAAGGAAGAAGAACCTCGTTACAATAGCAGTCCCAGGTGACGAACCTCCTTGGGAGATATGAAGGTCGGTCCGGCTACCAAGCATTATGTCTGCTCGAACGAGAACTCCGCGACCTCCAAAACAGTCCCTTTTGATGATGTTGAAGGGGTTATTGCGTGTTCCCCGCTCTGTCCAGATGTGTATGTGTCTAGAATCGCAACTCAGACTAAATCTGCTCTCATCTGTAAAGAGTACTCGTCCCCATTCATTGTCTCTCCAATTCCGGTGTTCCCGGCACCACAGAGAACGCCTTCTCCGATGGGCAGGCGTTAGAGGTACACACCGTACAGGGCGTCGTGCAAACAGACCACCACCGTGCAGTCTTCTGGCCACGGTAAAACGCGATATCGGTCGTCCAGTCGCCTGTGTCGTGTGTCTAGCGATTTCTCCCGCTGTCTGCCGCCTGTTTCTTCTGGCCTGTAAGGCAATATACCGGTCATCTGCGGGTGTGGTTCCTCGTGGACGACCACTACTAAACCCCCGGATAGCTGTTCCTGTAGTTTGAAATTGTCTCCAAAGTCATGAAACGATGCTGTGAGCAATTCCGAACTCTGCAGCCACACTTGTCACACTGCGGCCTTCCTCCAACTTCCCAATGATTCGACCTCGGGTAAAAGCATCCAGATGTCGTCTAACAGATTGATTATTCGCCATTTCTCGCTGAGGCAGCAACTCGGTGTGATTTTAACTGCCATACAGCGTGCAATCTCTTTGCCAGAAATACTGATCTTACACCGACAACATGCTTTATACTACTCAGACACTCCCCCATTACGTCTACCTGCATATCTGAGCATGTGCTACCGTACATCACCTTACTTAATCTCCTGATTGGTCTTTCTGTCCGCTCTGCCTCTTCGTTCAGCTGATATGCTAAGTTTTCGACTTCGTCCTTAATTTTTGCACACCAGTGTATCTTTAGAATAGAATTAGAATCTTTTGTCTTAATCTATCTTTAGAATAGATTAGAATTAGAATCTTTTATCTTAATTTACCTTTAGAATCTATCTAATCTATATTTTAGAATATGTTTTCTAATCTATCTTACTATGTTTCACATCCTATTTCTAAACTCACTGTCTGATTATAATCTGTTGCCACAATAGACGATATTATGGCCTATGCAGGCTAATGGATTTTCTCCTCTTAGATCCAGGTTTGATTCGTGAATAAAGTTTGGACTTATGAAATGCAGGATGTTTTTCGAAATGCTTTTTAATGTATGTAGAGTCCGAAGTCTTCATGATAGATTAGTGGTAAGTGGAAAGGGTACAGAAGACCCTGAAATCCCAGGGCGAAATTTAAATTAAACTTAGGCACATAGTCTTCTTTCGCTTTCCCTGAAATAAAATAATTCCGTCCGTACTTAAAATAGTTCTCCAAACCCCCAAGGGTTACGTTGTTTCCACTATGTTATTCTAATATATTATTTTCAAGAAATAATACTGTATTTATTAGATGTTAATATGAAGTACTAAAAATTAAAAGTTTAGAATTCGATATATTACAATGTTGTCCTTGATGACATGTGGGATATCAAGAGTAAAAATATGGAATTCTTATGTTTAAGTTCAAATTTGGCATAACTATGATCTATATTCTAGTCTTCTAATACTAAATATTTCACAAAAGGGCATTCTCTCATTGCCTTAAGGTTTTCTTTACGCATATTCTTTATTTCCATTGCACAAAAAGATTTTTAACACATTGTCTTAGGCTGTAAAAGGAAGAGGGGAAAATAAAACACATTGATAAAGTTCAGTGGCAGAGCCAGAGTTTAAGCAATTGAGGCTAAGCTGTTAAAATACTATAAATAAAGATTCTTGTTACTTCAGAGTCTCCCAAATAGCATTTATACAGTGATCCTTTTGTTAGGCCAAAAAATAGAAGAACGTGGTCATCAGATATGAAGCCAGAACTGCAAAGAGGACACTTTCGGTTGGCGAAAATTCCGATCGCGTTCACGTGGGCAGCTATGCAGTCATGTCCTATTGCTAGTTAGGACTCCTTTACTGCAATGTATCGAAGTTAACTGGTAAATCGTTAAAATACTTGCTCCAGAAGTTTTTAATATGATTTGGAAGATACAAAATAAAAGAACTTTTAATCTTGTTGGGTATGATTCTTCTTTATATATTGAAATTGCGGAAAAACATTTAACTGTGCTTGAATGTGGTTGAAGTTCTTCGATTTGACTTAATTTAAGCTTAAATTATCCATTATACAAATCCCACTCAAGTTATCTGTCTGAGAAAGGGTGCCTTTTGGAAAATTTTGAAGAAACATGGCTATTATTTAATTTTCCAGAAGAAAAATTAGGAAAATATTTTAAGCAGTCAAAGCATTTGAAACCGTAGGTGATGCAATTATTTAGCCCATTTGAAATTATTTAGCTGTTAGAGGACTCATCTATTGCAAGCGAATGCCCTACCTGAAATATTTTTTGTTTAAATTGAATTGTGAATAAAAAAGATTTGCAATAATGATATCTGAATGTAACAGTTACCTTTGCAAATAAAATACTTGTATAAAACATTCAATTTGTTAAAATTAGAGCTAATTAAAATTATTTAATTATCATAGCATCCATAAAAGATAGAAACGACAGAAAAAGCGTTAACCAGCGAAACACATTTTATAATTTTCTATGTTAATAGCCTCTCTGATTAATACTCAAGTGGATGTTACAAGAAAATGAATACTAGTGACTGCTTGTTTAAGTGATTTTATACAGGCAGAAAAATCCGAAATTCAAGTCCCAGTTAGCCATCAGCTTTTCTAAGCATTAGGTAAATGGAGGATAGAAATGAGACCAAGGATCTCGACACTGGCTTACTTTTACAATAAGACTTTCAATGAGCTAGAAAAATAGATTTAATGTTGCGGTTATGCCGATGTTTTTTTCAAGTCAATTCGCCTGTCAAGTCATTTCTCGTCATGTTAACATATCATATCAAGGTTAAAATGCATTAAAAATAAATATTATTAAAACATTTAAGTATTTTCAAGAAATTATTGTAACTGTAATCGTGAAATATTATTTATAATTAATTAAAATTAAAGTAATTAAATATTATTCTAAATAATAATGTGTATACGAATTAAATATTACGAACAAATAAAATTACGTATTTCTTTGCATGCATAATTTTACTGATTTTACCGTTTTTTAACCCGATCGGTCATAATGTATCTGAAGACGAAAAGTGAATTTTATACCTCTTTTTCATCATTTTGTATTTATGAACACACATAAAAAGATTACCTTAATTTATGAAATAATAATGTGGTCATATATTAAATAATTTTTTCTAAGCCAGCATCTCATTTGAAGATGCTAGATTTTCTTTCTTAAAATTCAGCAAAGCCTTTATATTACGAAACACACGTTTGCAACCATTTTTTCAGAAGAAGATTGCTAAGTGAAGGAAAATGTTAAAACCCGAGCTTTCTGCCATCTATCATATTCCCGATGATTATACTATTTTTACCTTTTTTCATTTTTGAGAGGCTATTTCTTCCTCAATTTCTATTCATTTATTCGTTGAGTTGCGATCAATCAAACGGTCAATCGGCTTTAAATGAATGCAATAAAGATCGAATGACATGTCCATAAATCACAAAGGTACGGCGGAGAAGAATTCAGAGCTATTAGACCCTTCGTGCCGATAAATTTTTGTTTGGGTGGAAATGCTGAATGGTATGCTGCCCCTTTTCTTCGAATATAAATGTGGTTGAAAATGGATTTTATTTTTTCCTAACCTATGATTTGTGAAATCCGTCTGTATTTTGGGCAATCTCTCTGCACTAGAAAAATCTGGCTCTTTATACGTATTTGGAGAGGAAATCTGCTGAAGAGCTACTACTTGGCTGCATAACATTTTCTTTGCTTTTACACATTATAATGTTGTTGTTGGATTGTAAATGTTTTATTTATACTTTACGCCCCTTTAAAAATAACTTCTGAACTTTAAAAAGATGTAATAGTATGGTATACGAGGGAAAAAAAGGCTTAGGTGTGTTTCTTTTTCTGTGCCATCACAAAAAGACTCGAAAGAATCGAATCACAGCCTAGTTGAAAGTGACTCTTAGCATTCAGCAACATATTTAGTACTAAGTTTCTGAAATCTGAATTTTCAATATATTAGTCTTTTAACACATTGATTGCCATGTGCATCATCTATATTCATAGCATGTGCATCATCTACATTCATAGCGGCCTTTCTTTTCGGAACCATGTGTATTGAGTGTGATTCATAGGGCTTTAATGTTTGAAACTATGTGAGTCACCTTTGCTTCACCCACACGCAGTTTTATACTATTAAATTATTTCTACGGCTTCAGAAAGTTGCTCCGTATTCATGGTTTCCAGCTTCCGGAACCTTTTTTTCGTAAATCGGTATAGGAGTTTTAATACACATTTTGCTGCAGTAATTTTTAAGTAATTATTACTTATGGGAAGTAAAACAACTAAGTTGTAATTAAAAGGGATAGTGTCGTTTATTGAAAGAGTACAAGACTAATTGTACATTTTAAGACGTTTATACATTCAATAAATTGTTCACTTTTAGTTATATATTCGGTTTTAGTATTTATATTGTAACACACTATTCGTCTAATTTTAATAATTTTTGCTATCAAGACAATGAACTTTTGTGTTACTTGTTTAGGATGAATTAAGTTGTAATCTATTTCTGATTTATTTATTTATTATTATTCATTCAACTATTTATCTGTTTTTTACGTATTCTAAGAAGTATATTCAAACTAGAACTGCACTGATTTTTTTGATAAATTGGACAAGAAAATATTGAAATTAAGAAATGGTCCGACAGAGTACTTTTTCCTTATTTTGCTCTGGCAGTCAAAGTGCGGATATTTCTTGAAACTGTGCATCCTCCAGAACAGTTTTGATTTTGAATCTTCACAAAACATTCAAAATACGAATAAAAATGTATTCATTGGAATAAAGCGTGTTAAACAACAATTTTTAATTGTTAATTAGAGGATATTATTCATGCATTTTTAAAAGACTAAAATTAAGAAAAAATGTTCAAAGGATTTTTGTTTATGTGGTCTCTCTATTATTGGAATCACTAAGCTGCACATAAACCAAGCATTTGTTTTTAACCATTATTTAGTATTATAAAAACATACTTGACTCATAACTTAATAAGTTAAATAAATATAAACCGAACCATTACTTAAATACTGAAGAGGACGTGAGAAATTTATAATTTTAAAGAGAATAAGTGATTCTTCTTCGTTTACAACTTCAGCGCAAAAGACACTGACCTTCCTGGCATCAACTGTAAATTCAAGTATTAATTCTAGACTATCACATTGTCTATGGTGTCTCAGGGCTTTGCATTCATTGAATGAGATAATGCAGTTGCTTTTCCGTACGTACCATAAGACACAGATACATAAAATTCCAGTCCTTACAATAACACTTGAAATATATTTCCTACGTTCACATTCACTGGGACAACAGTCCTAATTAAAATTTAATAATTAATTAATGAAATAATTTTTTATTTTCTCATTAAATTCACCAAATTATTACACTTTTATTTAAATATGCTTAATAAAATGTATACTTTTTTTAAAATAATTAATTTTTATACTGATTCAAGAATTTAGCAAACACGAAAACTTAGAAAATGAATGTAATGTGTTTAATCACCATATTTTCAGGCATAAAACCCTATCTTGTTTCTGAAAAGATATAATGGAAAAAATAAATATCTCAGAAACCCACTGATGTTCGAGAGTAAAGAAACAGATCAACAGAAATATGCCAATATCGCAAATTCCAAACAGAGGGATTAAAAGAACAGTTAATGTTTGTTGTTGAACACCTGCTCAATGCAAGTTAAACATAATTTTCTAGTCAAAGTAACTTACATGGCGAACTTTCATCTGCAAGTTTAAATATTGTAATTTTGCTCAAGAAGCTGTAAATTGAATCTTAAGGAAGAAGTTTGATGAAGACAATGAAAGTGGTCGCGAATACATTTAAACAAAGGATACTCTTGGATATGTATCATAAAGTTTGATATCGTTTCAAGAAATTACAACAGAATGTTGCAATCTGAAAGCAAGTCTATAAGTATAATTGAGAATTTGGGACAAATATCTGAGCGGAAGCTGTCTTTGCAATTGTCTTGTTTAAAGCACATTATAGAAAATCGCCAAAAGAATATTTTATATCATACTTTTATTTTTAAAGAGGCCGAAGAGATTGTTTTCCTTTTGGAGCACACATAAACTTTTCTTTTAGTGAACACATTGTTTGGGTAAAATAAGCATACAACCTTAAATGCTGATAAAAATGTACATAAACTTAGAGTTTGAATTTCTTTGCGAGCATAAACTAGAATCAGACTCCTAACAGATGTTAAGCTAATAATCGCTATGTCGCTCTTAAATGAACTACAGAGCCTTGAATAGTTTAAAACAAATCTTTTTATTGAATGGAACATAAAATAAGAAAGTACCTCTTGTGCTCACAGGATCAGCCCACCATTGGTGGTGATAAAAATTACAGTAACAGACAAAGTCAAAATGTTAAATATAGATTATTCATCAAAACTGTGCAATTAACTTTAAACCTAAGTTGACTCAAAGCTTCTCATCGGCGTAGCAATTTAAATGACGGCGGCTATGGCGTAAAGTCGAATAATTACAATCTTATCATAGCTGCAAAACTAAGCAAAGTGCAGACAGAAACGCGCTTTCTCCAAAACCCTCAGCTTAAAGACTTTCTCATTCATTTAAATTTCTGGTGAGAAATCAAAAAAGGAAAAGTTGTAGTAAGAATCTAAATCGTAATAATTGTTAATTAAAATAATAATAACCCTATACACTTACAAAATGAAAAAACATTATAAATGACATAGCAGATATCATTATAAATATATTTAAACACAATCACTTCTTGATACCCTGTTATTTTATATAACGTATTAAAAAACATAAGATGATAAGGAAAAAAGAATATTAATTCAAAATTTATTGCAAAAAAAAAAGAAAAAGTAGGGAAAAAGAGAGAAAAAGGTGAAAGAAATATTTAGAACATGGCAGAAGACATAAAGAAGCCAAATTCTTTGCAAATATTTATTTCTAGCAAAAGGAAAATTGATAATTTAATAAAGATAAAAAAGGAATATTAGAAACATTTACACTGGATAATAATAAATAGTGTGATATATAACGGCAAAATATTTTCTAAACACAGTTTTCAGTCATGTAATACCTGAGGAAGAATGGGGACTTTTCCTTCTACTTAAAGACACAGTGCAAGATATTTAAAAAATTCCAAGTTATTGCTTAATTAATATTTTGGTATCATGTTTTTTAAAAGGAATAAGGAGTTTGTTATACAGTTTGCGAAAAATTTAAAACGTTATAATAGACAGAGATTTACATGTTAGAATGTTTAATGTAACAGACATAAAATGGTCCAAGAAAATCGATCGAATTTCAAACATTCCACAAAAAACAATAAATTGAGTCACAATTTCAATGTAAATTCATGTAAATGACGTTTTTCCCTTCATAAGATCGTGCAAATAGTAAAATTATGGGGTCTTTAATTTGCTAAGTGAAGACATGACCGAAATAGGCAGAGAAAAGTTTCAGCATTAGCAAGAACAAAAACAAAAAATACTAAATCCATTTATGAAATATTCGCTTCGTCATCTCAACGCTCGCACATACACATTTTCAACGTCCGACAACTTATGCTCCGAATTTCGTTGCTCCAGCATATCCATCTTTATACTACGGAGAACTCATGTACTTCCAGATTCTTCATTACATAAGAATGGACATAAAAATGCGCAAAATTGTTATTCTCAGATACTTTATCAATATACTTTTTCGCTTTTTATAAAATTATAAATTTGTTTATTCTTATGCATTCTTTGTTATGTACAATCTTTAATTAAACTATTAGTTAATAATTATAAGCAACTCCTCAAATATCTCCTCAGTTTTAATTGATCCGTTTAACTCATTGTTAATTGCTACTGGTCAATCTGTAGGGATCATCTATGCTATTAAAACTTGTGCGTGTCTGTCTGTTTGTTTGTTTATTTATGGCATCATCTTCTCCGGAACGTCGAGAAACTGAGTTTCGAGAAAGGTAATCCTGGATTCCAAAAATTCATGAGAAGCCGTTTCGACCATTCTCTTCTTCGCACGACTTTAATCAGCCGAGATACTAATTAAAAATTATATCAACGCTAATTTTCTCCCTCATTTTTTCGAGTGGCAACATCGCTGGAGATAAAAATCTGCTTTATTTCGAAAAGTGTTGCCACTGCTCGCTTTCAAATCGTAGGGTTTGTTAATAAAAAATTTGTAAGTTTTACAAAATATGAAATAAAAATACCAATACCAAACATTAAATATATTGTTATTATATAAGGTCATGTTCTCATGTTGAAAAAAACCACGAGATTTCATGTGACCTTAATGTGTGTCGAGAAGGTTTCGTTAATGACACTATTTTAAATAAATAGCTGCTGTTGGCAATTTTTTGTTTCAGACTAAGATAATTGACACAGTATGTTATTGCAACGTTAATTCATTTACAAATATTGAGAAAGAGGTGTTACATTGCATTGAATTTAAATCATGATGTCATACCCGTATGTTTAACCTTAAGTGTCCAAAATGTTTTCCCTGGTTTAACAACAAAACATTATCTACGAATTGTTGATGCTTCGAAAGAATGAAATGATTTCCTTGTTACTGAAATGTTTTTATGCATTTTCGTTTCAGGTGTACATAGAAATTTTGCTTCGGGCGCAGCTCGCTAATCTGATGGATTTGCCCGCTCGTATGTAAATTAAGAAAATTGTTTGTATTTGTCAATAGAATTATACATTTACTTTAAAGGAACTCAATGATTTTCTCTCATATATTGATCTGGCGAAATGTTTAACGCACTAAGCCATCTAATCAAAGATCTTGTCTTGGCATCTCGAGGGGCACGAAGCTTACATTTAAGAGGTTCTCATTTCTTAACAATCCTGTGTTTTACTTTCGGTGTTTAAATTGAGGAGGATTTATTCAGATGCGCTAAGCAGTACGGAACAGTAATAGCAATAGAAAGGAAACACGTATTCCAACAGTCTAAAATTAATGTTCTGCATTCAAAGTATGACTAACATAAGTTAGGAAGCAAGCCGTGAATCAGAAAGTGATGATAGCCCAGATCTCATAAGGTGAATCGCCTACTACATGTTCGTCCGGCACCAAACGATGGACTATAATTCATCACCGGATACGGATTATCCGATTATAATTAGTTTGATTACCTCCACATTTTCACAACCTTTAATTCCAAATATGGGGGAAAAGCAAGAAATTAACGGTATTTATTTCAAGTGAGTTTGTGATAAATCGGTTAACACAACGAACATTACCATGTTTAAAATTCAGAGAAACACATTGATGTTTTCATGATGCTAACAAACTTCTAACGCTGAAAATGTCTAGATCCATTATCGAATTAATTAATTAATTAATTATCATTCCAGATGAACAATGCTGCAATTCGTAATTCCGAGTAATGTCTTACACATTGCTTAATTACAAAGGCTGGCCGTTGATTAGAGGAAACAATAAACAAATTTTCGTCTCTCATCGGTTGTTCAACACACGTTCCTTGCATTCACCACTAATGCAAGATCTCGGAAAGAAATTTTAGACCGTTAAATTTGATTTATGACTAACGAACTTTACTTCGATAACGCCGGTCTGGAGCTGTAATAGCATTATTCAATGAAGCGAAGCAAGTCTAGTTTCGTGAATTACTAAATTGGATAAGTGAGCCAAATTAGAATCGACATTTTGCATTATTGATGCGAATTTTCAATTACAATGACGCAGCTGTCGAATATTTTGGAAAGCTGTAAGAGGTTGAAGGCAAGCGAGAATGATCGAATTTCATCTTCACGGTACAGGTTTATATTCTTCGAACTTAAGGAAATGGCTTAAGTGGTTTTATCTAAGAAATAAAATTTTGTCAATATTTTTTAATCCAAATATTGATTTAAATGCAGTTATTTTACTTTTAAATACTTTTATTTCTATTATTAGTTTTCGCTATGATTTCTAATGTATTCATCTTTATTTCGATTGTTATCCTAATTATGACTTCAGTCCACTTCTGTATTTAGCAACCAGATTATTATTATATTTGTGGCCAGGCACAAGACAAAAGGGGTGTTCAATATTACACCGACGAAGAAAAAGGAAAGAGTAATATACATATAGCCATACCTCACATGAAAGTCGATTTTGGATTTCGGATTAGCAGCCAGGTTTCGATAACCACTATACCGCCCAGGGCATTTTGGCTCCGAATACTAAACTATCATAATTTATTAATTAAATTTTATTATTATGCAGTCTTGTACAAAATATTACGGAATTTATTTAAATTTTAGATTTTATCAAGCTTTTCTTATCAGCAGTTTGCTTCAGTCAACAATAATTTAGACTGATTACATTTCAGTTAAGGAATAAAAATGACAACCTATTTTTAATCGCTTGAGGTTTAAATTGTATGCAGTTTTTATTTTGTAATAGTTAATTTTACTGTTATAACAGTAAGCAGTATACTTCTTTACTGGTACAATAAATTGAATATTTATATCAAGTAATTTTTTTCATTCATTTTAGCTTGTGGAATCATTAGGTTATGCCGAATCAGAAGATTGAATAATTCAGCAGTGTCCTCTCCGAGATTCGAACTGCAGACCTGCCGAAGACGTAGCGAGTGTGCTTCTAGTTGCACCACGAAAGCATGATGAAAGGAGGGAGAAAGTACCTTTCTTACACATTCTCCCTTTCAAAGGTGGATTGTGAACCTACTGCCAAATCCTGGTGAGGAATTATCGTCTACTAAGTCTTTTAGTTCATGAGTCACTAGTAGACTCTTGTACATTTTTTGAATTTGGAAATCCGCAACACACTCGCCGAAGATTCTAACTCTAAACTCCCGAATGTGCGTCGAGCGTTGTTCCATTTAAACCGTAAAAGCATGTCGAAAGGAGAGAAAAATGCCTTTTAAGCTCATTGTTGTTCCTTTAAGTCTTGTATATCTACTTTAATCTTTAGATCACTTATTATGTCACTAAATTTATTTAATAATTCAAATTAGTGAAGAGAAAGATTGGAATAGGATTTCAAGAGAATATCAAGATATATTGAAACGTACTGATCTGAAGGAAAATAATATGACTAAAGCTCTAAAAGTTTCATTCCAGGTTGAAAATGTACAAAAATGATAGGAAAATTGGAAATTGCCCATCAAAATGTGGCGTAAAAATATTCTGAAATTAAAAACAGGAAAATTACATGAATGAGTTTGAAAAATATTATATTATTACTCACAAAATTAAAATGGATGTAGGAAGATCAGGTTATCACTATCTTGCATGTGGAAAGGTCATCTAAAATTTACACTAGAAATCCTTAAAACGCATAAAAAACTTATTTTGATATGTTTTATGATACGTCAAGAATTTTTTGAGCCTAAGCTTATGTCAAATGTGCCGCTAAAAGTACATATTAGAATTTTAATAACGTTTCATACTCAAAATAATTTTGCTCATTTTTTAAACATTTTAAGCCTTTTGCTCTTTTGCTTTCTAAATAAAAAACGTTTCTTTAGTTTTTTGGTGCTTTTTACCAGTACGTTATTTTTACCGATGACATTTCAATCCAGATAAGTAACCATGTAGTTCAGTATATTTGTAAGAGACAATGAGGAGAAAAAAAAAGAAGACGAAGAGAATAAGGCTACATTTTAATGAAAGTGCATAATATTCAGTTTTTAATGATTCGGAGCTGCATATATTTTTGTAGTACAGAAAACACTGAAATGCAGTGTAAAGTTACAACATTATAAGGAATTCTTGGAAACGTATCTCTTTGCGCAGCTTACTGTATAGTTTTCACAACAAAGTGAAATTTTTCAACAAAACAATGCCCCTTGCCCTACATTCAGGATCCTGAAAAAATATTTTACTTCGAAAAGGCTTCAAGCACTAGCTTGGCCTGGAAACAATCTTGATATGAATTCTATTGAAGAAATGCGGACCGTTTTCGGGAATAAAATCCGTGAAGGAGAAACAGCAGTGATGGATAAAGGAATTCAAAGAAGCTAGAAAGTATGGAATAAGATTTACAACAGCATTGCAATGTTTTTATAGAAGGAATGGCCAAATGAATCTAGTCATTATTAAAAAACAAAAGATGTCCCATAAAATGAGGAAATGTATTAATATTGCTTAAAATATAGTTCATTAGAAGTCTTTTATTTCGAAATATCATTAAATGCGCTTAATGTATAACATATAGCTCTTAATTATACTGATATGTATTTTATAAAATATTTCTCAGAAACCTATAATAGTTTGCACAAGACTATGTTAAAGAAAAAAAATGTATTAAGAGAGCATTTTTCAGATGTCAAAAGAGATATATTTCTTTTTCATAAATTTTGAGTATCGATTGCAAATAGCTGTATAAACAGATATTTTTACTTATATTTATTTTATTTATTTATTCATTGAGAGAGAAACGGAGTCATTTAAATTAAGCAAGTGAAATTTAAATATTTCATGGCATGGCATGCTTTCGTTATTCATCATCGAATTTCAATGGCACAGTGGCGTTTAGGCACGTTCATCAAAAGAAACTTCTTGCAAGTCAGAAAAATGTCTTCAGCTTAAAACATACGAGTGACACTTGGGTAAAACAGGCAATGCTGATGAAACTTCTGTCTTTTTATTCACTCCATTATGCTTGATATATTTATGGCTTAAACAAGCGTATGTAGAATTTTCTCCCATTTTATGGCTAGTGTTATGCCATAAACGCGTCCAATGAGTTATTTCTTTTTTGGCATTATTTATTTCTGTACTTTTTATTACCTTTCATACTGATTTTTATAACACAGTTATATTTAAACTGCTTATGTGAGATTAACGGTTTTACCCGCTGAGTCTTTTACATAAAGCATTAACGCCTTCGTCAAACCCTTGTCATGGCTCTTGTTTCCATGAAGCAGATTTCTAAAATAATCGCAATAAACTTACATGCATATGATCTTCAAAATATATTTTAAAGCAATTAGATTTAAAGCAATTTTTAGAAACTTTGCTTTTGTTGATTCATTAATTGTTCCCAGATAATATTCTCAAAACAGACTTAGTATAAAAATCCTTTTAGTTTATTAGATTTACCTGAAGATTGACTTTCTACAAAAATTAAATGACCATATAAAGAACATTCAGCCGGCTGCTACTACAAATCATTTAATATTCGTCTACAAAAACTTAGACACATTTTCTCATGTTTTCCTACGAGCAAATAAAGTACAACTTTCCTTACACACACTCTACACTTCCTTACAAAATGCTTCAATGTAGAGGTAGAATTTTTAATATCTCTATATAAAAGACAGAATATCACTATGTCTATAGTCAGGGTAAAACTTGCTTATTTGTTCCTAGACGATGTATCTGCACCTCATATTTTACCTGATGTTGTCAAGATTTCATTGCAGCAACCATCTTGTCCACTGGATGAGCAGTCTTCAGAAAAAGTGCTTCCGCGAAAGCATACTTCCAAACTCGTTTTAGATGTCATGTTCGCTTTCCGAAATTATTTGTGCAATACTTATGATTTTTCTCTTTACAGATTTTTGACACGATTAGGTAGATGGTGTGGGATTTTACCTTTCCCCTTACATTTCTTCCACATCGGCACTGATATCACGGCTTTATTTCTCCCTTCAGTGCATAAGCACTGAGCTGTAGCTCTGTCAAAAAAATCTCTTTCCTTCTGTGTTTCAAGTTTGCTTACACACTTTGTTAACTATTGAGTTTAATGTTATTCTAACGTTATTCATGTATTTTGAGTTATGAAAAAGTTTATGGTTGATGGTGTTTACAAATTGGGTGTTTAATAATCGCCTAGAAAAACTTCAAATCTCATCGCCGTTTTTTTATCTTCGCCATTTTTTCTCTGCAATGTTCTGAGTTATATTAACTAAGAGACTGACATCACTGCCAATGCTAGGAATAATGACTAAAGTAGCAATGAATAACCAAAGTAGGCAATTCGTGAATTAAATCTCATTCAGCTCGTAACATCTTAGAACTAATGTTAAAAACAATTCACAAAATGCAAATAATAAAATTAGATAATAATAATAAGGTTTATAATAGTCTATGGATTGCGTTACTGGAATCTGAAAATTTACAATTTTAAATAACATCTTACCTTTTACCAAAAGACAAAATTTTAAAACCTAGTAATCAATTTTAAATTACATTACAAATCGTTACCATCCACAGCTTCAAACCAAAGAATAATTAAGTTAACCATTTTGATATTTCGAAATTTCAGATACTGAATTAGTATTTTTTACGTTGAGAGTTCGCATAAACTATGTGAATAAACATGCCAAAAGAATAAAAAAAAAAGAAAATTTGAAATGTTTCAGATTTTAAATTACGTCCAAAGGGGCGTTTTTTTTTAACATTTTGTGTGTTACCTTTATTTATTAAATATCATGTTCTTCGCACTTAAACTATAAAACTCAGTTAAAGAACAATATCGCAAAATAATTTTAAACTGAGTATATCGTTAGAATTTCCTATACACAGTACCACGCGCTGGAGATAAAAGTGTTTCTTCTGTACAACGTTGCCATTTGCTTGTTTCAAATCTTTGAGTTTTTTTATCAAAAATTAATTATTGTTAATAAAACAAAATCTACCAAGATTTGTGAAAATCGCACCAGTAGGTTTTAAAATATTAGCTCTCAAAATTTTAGCTCCACCACATTAATTGAATTTCTTATATATTTATTAATATCTCTTTTTTATTAGACTTATTTGATTCTTCCTTTCACATTTCAAAATTTATGTTCATTCCAAATAAAATTCATCCATTTTTTATGATTTATTTTTTAAACTTGCATTTTTAAATATTTTTTATAAATTTTTCGAAAAATATTTTGAATCTAGAAAACTTTTACAATCAATTTAAAGTAGATGTATTTTTAAGCATACATGAAAAAAATGGAGCTTTTTATTCAACATTTCCGAAGATATACGTGGATTAATATATCAGCGTGTTCGAAAATTTGGCATATTTGTTGAAAGAGATAATACATCAAATGTGGTGCCACTTTGTTAAAATTATTGAAGGTACGGACGATGTGACGTTTTTTTCGCTCATGCACAATGTAAAAGGGAGATAGGTTGCCACATATTAAGAAGTTCCCTAAGTGAATTATTCTTGGTGCAAACTGAAAAAAATTCGCCAAGATAGATTTTTAAATTTCTGCATCAATTTCTCACCAAAAATTACAAAATTTAATATTTAGGCATAGTTTGTGTCGTAGAATCGAAATATGAAAAGTGTCATTTCAGAAAAAGTCCGATTCTGTATCAAAATACCTATATTAGAACAAAGCTTTATATAAATCTAATACATATCCTAATTCGCGCTTTCGAGACATGAAAAACGCAATTTGAATTTCGCCAATCGCCCCAGTAGAACGAGAGATATAAGACTATCCGCCCCCCCTTTTTTCCCGTAATGTACTCGATTTTTCTAACATAAGATTGTTTATTTCAATTTCAAAGAGTATCATTATTTTTAAAATAATATTTTTCAGCAAGGAAGAAAGGAGTTATGCTAAGCAAAATTTCGGTTTTTTCATCTCTCTATAATAAATGTATTTTCACCTTTATTATTACACAACGAAAAATTAACATTTTGTGCATTAAACAGCGTAAATACGGCAGCACCTAGATCTATCAAATTTCGACTACAAGTAATCTTTCATCCGAATATGTGCAACTGGAAGCTCGAAATCTGAATATCGAATCTTTCAAAATCACTTTATGTTTTGAGCGAAATTAGGGAATTGTGATTAACAAACTAAATGCTGTAGGAGCACCACGTTGCATTTCCCAAAAATTTACCCTCACACCCCAACATGTTGCTTTCGGCAAAATATAAAATTTATCTTTCAAATAATTTAGTCCAAAAATCAGCAATTAAAAAGCTATGCGTTGCGGTTGCCGGAAAGAAAATATTTTTATCTTTCATGCACAAGAGCGTTGTAGTTCAGCATAGTGTAGGTTATTTAATTTAACCTTTAAAGCTAATATATCTAGTATTGATTAACAAACTAAACGATTTAAAAGAAATAAGCGCAATTCCTTATATTTGATTTTAGTTTTTTTTAGAATTAATCTATTTGATTTAAATAAAACGGATTTATTTCATGATATATCTAACTAATTATTTTGAATCCTCCTTCGATGCATCATATCTCGAAGAAGTCTGAGAACTTTAGATACAAATATCTTGCCTAGCTGGAGCTGTGTTAAAAATTAGTAGAGAAATAGTTCGTTAGGTTTAATGCTTCCAGGTTTTTGAACATCTTGCGATATTATAGTTAAACCCTTTTATTGAACTG
>KK112703.1:37641-65395 GCA_000611955.2 Stegodyphus mimosarum | reverse complement strand
AGAGTCGACACTGGGCTAGGGTAACTGTAAACAGAAATGCTATTCTATGACAATGACTGTTCCTCTCGACGTCATCTGTGATGCCAATGGATTGTCGATGTCATTTGAGTTATCAACTTGTACCAAAAACTTGACTGTAGTATATTTTCCCATCATACACGCTTTACTTGTGCTCTTACTGCTTTCCTGTTTGTTGCTCTGTAGCTGTGTGTGCTTTCTGAGTCGTTCGAAACATGAAGCACTAACTTACAAATGTACTTGAATTACACGACAAAGCCGTGATGCTGCAAAGATCTAGCCGTAAGCTGAATAATCAAGAAACTCATCAGTACCCACTTCTGTGTCAAATCATCGATCCAGTGAGACAGCATTTTCTCCATGTCTGAAATCGGGCTCAGCTAATGTGCTGGTAATCTTTGTATACTTCAGTTCTACTGCATTCATGCTTTTAAATACTCCAGACTTTTGTTAGCCCAAAGGAGAGTTAGCCGTTTGTTATAAGGGCTATTAGTCTCCTAACGAGACGTCTGCTTCCTTTTCCAAATTGTTGCCACCAAATATTATCGCCCTGGATTATATTTAAAGAAATTAAATAATGAAGAATTTGTATGATTGTATGCACGTTTTTCACGTAGTAAGAACACAACGGTACCTAGAGCTATCAAAATTTGTGAAGCGTAGTCCTCTACCTTAGCCTGGACACCTGAAAGCCCGAATTTTGAATTTCGAATTTTTCTTTTTGTGTATTTCCCATTTTGTGAACGTTTAAAGAATTTTTGATTAAAAAATTCAGTGATTTCAAAGCGGGCAATGGCAGCATTGTACGGGAAAAAATATTTCAAGCGAGCGAGACTGCCTATCGGAAATTCTAAAGATATGCTGCTTTTAAATATTTTATTGTGCATTTCAAATTTTGCAAAACGTTAACGAATTTTCGATCCCCAGTGAAAAAAAAAAAGCTCCTTTGTGCTTCTACACGGAAACTACACGGAAAGCAATGGATGCTACGTGGATGTCTTGTTAAGGGAAACTGGCTCGTATCCCCATTATACGGAAACTACACGGAAAGCAATGGATGCTACGTGGATGTCTTGTTAAGGGAAACTGGCTCGTATCCCCATTATACATGGGGAAAACTATGAAACTCTCGTGCAGCCAACCCGTTCTTTGGGACTCGAACCTCTGAACGAACAGCCAGTGCTCAGCGGTATTTTTCGCTCGGCCGCTGGTGGGCCCTCCTTTATATATACGTAAGACAAAAAGTATGTAAGATAAATTTCTACTTCAATCTAAAATATCCTCTTAATTTTTCTTTTCAATTTAGCAATTTATTCTTTCTATCTTAAAACTGATGACGGAGTTAAAATAAATGTTTCTAAAAAGCATCATTTCAGAATTAATTTAGGTCACTTGGTTCTTATGTAACGCTCATGACGCATGCACTACATAAAGGAACGCCTCAACCAGTATTATTGTTAACATCTTACAAAACAAAACCTTAATTAACCAAGAAAAGTAAAATGGAACTATAATTTCGTTTACATACTTCTTGTTAATCTACTCATTTCTTCTCACCTTCTCTGTCCTGCTAGCATGCCATCCACCTTCTTTCAATTTTTTTTTGCTGCCAGTTGTAATAAAATGAAACGTAATTTGGCAGTTATTGAAAATCGAGTCTGTCTCCTTAGTACTGCTTTATTAACTTTTATACAACTAATTACGAAAATATGAAGAGGATCTGTGAATATCTCCGGATAAAAATGAGTTTTGCCGACAAAAGCATAAATATCATCATGCGTCTATATCTTCATCTTCAACAAAATAAAAAATATTGTCAAGCATTGTTTCGACTTCATCATAATTTTAATTTTTCAATGCCTTTTTATAAATTAGTTCTTGCAAATAAAGTCTATTTATATGTTACTTAACATTTTAATTGATTATTACATTAAAAGTAAAGTGGATTATTACATTAATATCAAGATTTTACTTTAATACAGAGATATTCGTCGTTCAGAAAATTTTTCCGCGTTTCTGATGTCATGCGCTTTGAGGATGGGAAAGGTTATATACTCTGGCACAAATTTCACAAGCAATGTCATCATGACTGGCGTTCCGCAAGGACCTTTGCTCGGACCTACACTTAATATTTACGTGAACGACATTTATGCCAAATACGACACAGCGCTCCTCGTACAAAGTGCATTTCCAGGTCCAGTTATACAACGACTACAAAATTACATATAAATGTTAGAGACTTCGCTCTCCAAGTAGAAGATCTCGTCAACATGGAAAAAACAACAGCTATTGTGTTTACGAAGACGATCAATTTCAAGAAAAACCTGAAGTTCTATGGTTCTGATATTCCTTGGGCCAAGCAAGTCCCTTGCCTTGGGGTGATCCTCAATAAGTCACTTACATGGTCCTCAAACATTTCATCTATTACCCAGAAGTTTCGAGTTCGTAAAGCCAAACTATACCCTTAATTGCTCGAAACAGTGTATTATCCGTTGACAAGTTACTCATTTACAAGTCCATTCTTTCATGTTATGGAATAATAGTTTGGGCATATATCAAGAAAACTAATAGGAAAAGATTGCAAGTCTGCCAAATCTGTTCTACGACAATGCTGAATGGTATGTAAGGAAAAACAGAATACATGAAGAGTTAGGCATTGAGTTACTGTGCGCTTATTATTATAACTTAGCCAAAACATTTCATGAAAGGCAGCAAAATATTGATAATCCCAGTATTAAATCTGTGATTACGACTATAACAGCTTGGCAAATATGGCTAGGCCTATGGCCCAACTAAACGTATGGAGAATGTAAATATGTAACTCTAATAATTTGGCACATGTGTTTATTTATGTATTTATTTTCATTCCTCTTCATGCTACACTATTTCTTCTGCTACACTTCAAAATTTTTTTTTCTGCATTCCCACTTTTGTGTATGTTATATGTATATAATTATTCCAAGGTCATGTCTTAGTATTTGAAATTTTGTATTTGATAATTCTTAATGGATTCAATTTGCCTATGTTTGCACTACCTCATTCTTGGCACAGTCACCAGTTCCTCGACGTTTCTGCTCGCACTAATTTTAGACGGCAACTCCATTGTTATTAATACGTTAATGAGTATTTCTATCTGACCTTAACAAAAATATTAAAAAAAACTATTCGATTTATCTTTCGGTCATTGTATATCACCTTTCGAAATGATCAAACTGTTCTACAAGAGGTAGAGCCTTGGCTCAAGCACCCTGGTGTCTCAAACATCGTTCTAGAGGAGGAAAGGTTATATACCTCCTGCCGCTCGTTAGAATAAGGTTGCCAGATGACCACTAGAATTTATCAAGTCCAGGTAGTGTTCTCAATTTATCCAATTAATTTTATCAATCAGTTTTTTAAAGTATCAATCTTCACCCGCTTACTTGAAAGCATTATTAAAATTATACCCTTTCATACTATCACTAACACGTCCAAGTCTTCAGCACAGTAAAGGAACCACGAGCTCATTTACAATTAGTTGAAACTGTGAGATTTCAAGAGAATGCCAGTATTTCTACAGAAGGAATCCAATCCTTGAACTGCTTAGAACACAAGTTAGTGAAAGTCTATGTCTTTTTATGAGTAGCAAACAACAATGCAATCCAGATATTAGCGGCCTTTTTGGTACAAAGGGCAATTTGCCCAGAAGGACTATTAATTTCCTTTTGGCATTTTGCGTTGATTCACTAAAAGAGTTGTTTCACTTTTCAAATTGTTGTCACCAAATATTATCGCAATGTCTTATATTTAAAGAAATTAAATAATGAAGAATTTGCATAAATGTATGTATGTTTCTCGCATTGTAATAAAACAACGGTAGCTAGAGCCACCCAATTTTAAATATTGAACCTTTCCACTCGAATATGGGCATCTGGAAGCGCAAATTTGAAATCTGGAATTTGTTTTATTACCGATTTCATAATTTGTAAAACTTTTAACAAATTTTTGATTAACAAACTCAAGGATTTGAAAGCAAGCAATGACAACGTTGCACAGAAAAAAACATGTTATCTCCAGCGTGTGAGACTGTGCATCGTAAATTCTAAAGCTATGCTCATTTTAAAATCATTTTGCGATATTTCTCTTAAACTGTATTTTATGGTTTAAGTGCGAAGAACATGATATTTAATAAATAAAGGTAACACATAAGATGTTAAAAAAACGCCGCTTTGGATGTAATTTAAAATCTGAAACCTTTCAGATTATTATTTTATTTTATTTTTTTTCTAATTTTTTTTCCTTGGGAAAGATTGCTAATCACTCCCGAAAAGAAAATCGACTCTTAAAGAATGTTTTATATTTGACAAGTTTTATGTTTCTCGTTATAACAAGATCATTCAATTTTAAATGTTGGTGTTATATATATGCTAGCATAAAGTAACGGTCAAACAATTTTGAAGAAAATTCGTTGAAGATGTCTGCAATTTTTTAAAGACATTCTAAAACCTTTATAATTATAGCCTAAAACTAATGCTTTTTTTCTGCCAAAATGTACAGAGATTGAAATATACGTGTTACTAAAATATTTTATTGTTCCACAATCAGGAGTGTTGCCAGAAAATTTTGAGCTCAGTTGCAAGAGTAGAATGGAAGTGTGAGAAAATATAGGATATGCTGTTAGAGATTATGTGGTTTTTGTGACGTCATAGATTCGGAACCTCACATGACTTTTATGTCATCATAAAGTCAGTCTCCAAGAGTTTCGTAGATTATGGACTGTAATTCGTATATTACATATATCAGTTTTTGACGAAAATCCCAAAATCAGATTGATTATTTAACTCTCAGTTAATTTAGGTTGCTGTTTCTTAAATAATTTATTGATAGCCATTTTTAGGCGCTTTCTCACGTCTGGGCTGCTAACATTGCTGTACGAATTCTGTTGATTTGGCAGTTTATTTTTTATTTAATTTTTTCTTACTTTGCTTTATTTATTAATCTTTTTTTGTTATTATTTCATTTTAATAATGCAACTTATTCCACTTCAGTAGATTCTAGTTGCGAACAAAAAGCTACATACGTTCAGTGTTAAAATTATTTGCATTGTTATTTAGAAATCAGTTGATTTTATCTTTAGGTTTTTTAAGCATTATGTTCTTAGAAAGATTGTAATCAGGAGAATTAATTTTTAATATAGGCACACTGGCCACAAGCCAACACTTGATAACTGTAGAGCTGGAGAAAACTGATTTAAACACAAAAGGTTTCAAGCTGTATTATTGACAATATTAGTATTAATGTACATAACTTTGTTTTACGCTCGTTTTTAATATCTCCCCCTTTTCTTACTGCGCTACCGCCGACTGTGCTACCGTTACACCACGAAGGTATCCAGAAAGAAGGACTAACATACCTTATAAGGGGCGACTGGGAATTAGGAGACCCAGTCGCCAAATCCTGGTGGTAGAGAATCATCAGCCACCATCTTTTAATTCGGGCGCCAGTGTAGAGTAATTAGGAATATTTTTTATGCAGGAGATGTGAAAAATGTGCAATGCCTCCGCCGGTACTCGAACGTGGATCTCTCACAAACGCGCTCAAGATTTCTGTAGTGAGTAGCAACAGTAATAAACTATCCATCAATGGGTATATCGATGGAGTTCCTTGCAATATGATCATTTACACAGGAGTTAATGTTACCATCATTCAAAAAGATTTAGCTCAACGATTTAAAGATGAACTCATTTGGATGTTATCCTGTGTTAGCTTCCAGACAGCGTCCGGCGAGAAAATTGACATAGATGGAAAGTTAAGCATGAAATTCATCTTTAGAAGTGCCACCTACTATCACATGGAATATTTGGCGGATATTACAGATCCTTGCATTCTCGGATTGGAGTTTTAAGGAAATACAATTTTCCCTTGGACTTCAAAAGAACAAACTGCTTTCAGCATCTGAGGATATAACTATCCATCATGAGAAGGAATTCTCGGCTGGAAACGCCGACGTCTTGTCTTAAGACCGTCCTTAGGAAGCTGCCCGGTTTGAAGTGATACACCGTTCTGCACGAGGGCGAGCCAACTTGGCGACAGAGAAGGTGAGGACCCGCTACGACACGAGAACTACTGGACATCTATTCAAAGAAGGAGACAAGGTGTGGTTGAGGATTTCGAATTCACAAAAAGGACTGTTCGAAACTGCAGTCGCCTTGGGATGGTCCGTACACAGTTCAAAAGAGGCTGAACGACGTTGTGGTTCGAATCCGCAAGTAATCGAACTCTAAGCCTAAAGTCGTTTATTACGACAGGTTAATTCCTTACTATGGCCATAATACGTAGTGTACATAATTGTAAACAGTAATGTAAATAGTATAAGACCATAGTTCGTTTTGTATGTAGTATTTGATAGTGATGGATTTGTATTTAGAATTGATAGTATTTGATTTGTATTTAGGAACAGAAAACAGTTTTACGTTATTACTACGTCATCGTCACTCCTTCTTTCTGTGAGTTCTGTGCGAGACAGGTGTAGCAATCAGTTTCTGCAAAACCAGGATACACAATAATCATGTCTTAGGCTATCATACTGTGTCCTTCATTGAGCCAAAGATCCATTGATCCATCGAAACAAAGAGCTTGAATCGGCTCTTTGATGCCATACGAGCTCTTTGATTGAGCTGTCAGATAGTATTCTATTCAAGGTGGACGTGTGATCATAGTTCTGAATGCGTATTTTTGGTGAAAGGTTGTAATTTGAAGGATGGGTCTAAACTTTGACTAAGTAAATTTTTCCAAAGTATTATGAAAGTGAAAAAGAAATTAAAAGAAATTTAGCAATTGCTCGTAGTCACAACTGTAAGTAACTTTAATTTCTTTCTTTTTTAAATTAAAATTACTATTAACATTTTTTGGCATGTGTTACAGTGCTGATCCCTCTGTCTGAGTGATTCATAAACCAGTTTTACACTATGCTGTAAAATGATCTTTTCTTTAAACTTTTTTTGTAAACGGCCTCATTTGTTAAACTGATAAGCAAACCATTGTTATAATGTGGATGATAAATGAAAGAACTTGAGCCTCTTGACATTCGTAACATTTGGCCTTTACTCTCAATGGAAAATATCTCGCAAAAGAAATCAAAAACATATCTCTTCAAGTGTTAGTAAACGAAAATAGTAACACCCTTTCAACATATTAAAAAATACATTTCCATTTCATAATAGTAACCTGGGCCTACCAGACGGCAGAGCGGTAACATTGCTAAACACTGATAGTTCTGTCCGGAGTTCAAATCCAGACTAAAGGTTCTGGCTGCAATGGCGTTTTCGTGCTTTCCGCAGTGTAACGTCTATACACTATACAAGCTAGTTTCTCTTAGAATGTCTTCCACGACGCAATTCCTTCCTCTATGCAGATAGCCCTCCGGTGCTTGACTATCTATACATATAAAGAAGAAAGTTTGCGTATGTGTTTGTTCGCCAATAACTCAGTCACTACTGTAGCTATCGTCACCAAACTTTCTGAAATTCTTTTCTGGGCTCTGCAAAAAGTCGATGTCCACTTGCTTCGAAACAATATGTCTAAAATCAAAGACATTAATTAAACTCGGAAAAACGATAACTTTTGTCCTCATTTTTCCGAGTTGCAACAGTCTCGCAAGCTGGAGATGAAAATCTGCTTTATTTCAAAAGTTTTTGCCACTGTTCGCTGTTTGGTAATAAAATTGTTTAAAATTTTGCGAGGAAATAAAAAAAGCATTGCTAAACATTAAATACATTATTCCGGATTCCAAAAATTCATAGGAAGCCATTTCGACTGTTCCCATCTTCGTACGACAGCCGAAATATTAATTAAAAACTCCGAAAGCGCTAATTTTCGCACACATTTTTCCGAGTGGCAACAGTCTTGTGCGTTGGAGATAAAAACGTGTTGAATTTTCGAATTATTTATTTCGAAACGTGTTTCTACTGCTCGCTTTCAAATCGTAGAGTTGGCTACAAAAAACTTGTAAGTTTTACAAAATCTATACATATAAAGAATAATGTCTGTTTGTGTGTTCGCGTTATGTTGCCACATTTACTCGACTAAAATCGAATATAGGTGAAATATTGGGTGGAACGTGAGGTTTTGCAACAGTTGATTAGAAAGGCAAAAATCATTGAAAACTGCGTGCCATTGTTGCTGATATAAAGAGACAGACTTAGCTTATTTTTCCATCGAAAAGCTTATGTGGGTTCCATATCGAGTCAGACTGAAAGATGTAGGACTATAAATCGTATTTTGCATCGCTATTAGAGAAGGATTACAGCGGTATCGTTCTCTCTGTTGTTAGATGCATTACACCTCAATCTAACTTAACTGACATCAGATATTTCCTCTTGTAATTAAGTAAACCTTAACAGTAGCCTGTATACTTTGAGGTTCTTAATCAATTTCAGTTAGCCATCACGAATCTAAAAATAAAGCATATTATCTATTAATCTGTACGATCTTTCACCGTTAAGCGTTGTTCATACCTCATTGGTAAATGTTATCCCTGTCACAGCGGAAATATGATATTGAAAGTGAAGGAAAATTTCAATAGCTTCGGTTCCGTGCAAGCAGTCATAACTAAAAGGAATGCGTGAATGAGATAAAAATAAATCAAAAAAGAATGAATGACATTTCCGTGATTTGGGCATTTTATATCCAGTGACTATAAGTATTACTCAGTTAATACAAAAACCAGTCCGACTTAACATTCAGCATATGAAGTCGTAATTATAAGAACATAATCTAATTTAGAAGTTAATGTTGAAGAAATTGCTAGCCTGCTGAAGTTTGGTGACTAGAAGTTTATTTTCAATGATTTTTTAGAATTACAGACCCACAAAATTCTTGAAAAAACAGAAGAATTTGACCTTAAGTCTGCAGAAACAAACTGTGGCATTTTCAAAATTCAATTATGTATATCATATTGAAGCTACACAGTCCAGTCACATTAATGTGACCATCTGTCAAAAGCCAGAATAACCACCTTTCGCAGAGCGGACTGCTGCGAGACGTGCAGGAAGAGAGTCACATAGGTCCCTGAAGGTGTTCTCTGGGATGTTGAGCCATGCCGACTCTAATGCCGTGGCCAGCTGCGCTAGATTACGCGGTTGAGGATCCATGGCGCGAACAACTCGATCGAGATGGTCCCACAGATGCTCGATTGGGTTTAAGTCAGGTGAGTTTGCTGGCCAGGGGAGGACGGTAAACTCATCCTGGTGCTCTTCGAACCACGCACGTACACTGGCAGCTGTATGGCACCTCGCATTGTCCTGCTGGAAGATGCCATCATCCTGAGGAAAAACAATGCGCATGTAGGGGTGAACATGGTCCGCAAGGACAGATGCGTACTTGTATTGATCCATTGTGCCTTCCACAATGATCAGTGAACCTAGAGAATGCCAGGAAAACATTCCCCAGACCATAATGCTCCCGCCTCCAGCTTGGACCGTTCCGGCAATGGTTGCAGGGTGGTTCCTTTCAGAGGTTTCACGCCTTATACGCCAACGTCCATCTGTCCGATGGAGCATAAAACGCGATTCATCCGAAAACGCAACCTGTCGCCACTCAGTGGACGTCCAGCTGCTGTACTGGCGTGCAAATTCTAGCCTTCGCCGTCGATGAACAGCAGTCAGCATAGGTGCACGAACCAGGCGTCTGCTTCGGAGGCCCAGACGCAGCAATGTTCGCTGAATAGTACTTTGGGAGACACTTTTGGTAGCCCCTTGGTTCATTTTGGTGGTCAGTTGCTCAACGGTAGCCCGTCTATCTGCCCGAACGCATCTCCGCAACCGTCGTTCGCCTCTGTCATCTATGGCCCGTGGTGCACCACATTTGCCACGTCGCTGATTTTGGACAGTCCCATTTTGCCATGCACGGTACACTTTTACCACGGCGGCACGCGAACAGTTCACAAACTCAGCCGTTTCGGAAATGCTTCCACCCTTGGCCCGAAAGCCAATGATCATGCCCTTTTGGAAGTCGGACAAATCGCTTCGTTTCTGCATTACGCCAACGATTGAAATGTTTTCCGAAGCCCTCACACATCCTTTATATACGCTCAACTGCACTGTTCTGCCACCTGCCTTCTGTGATTGGTTATTTAACTCTGACATGGAAAGTACGTGGTGGTCACATTAATGTGACTGGACTGTGTATTATAAAAATTTCCAAAAACGTAGCTACGTGTGGAACAACACGATAAACTATAAACACCAAGATGATTTTCTGTTGAATGAGAAACGTACTTGTCGATTGAGGTTTCATGCAGAATTTGTTTCCATTTAAAAAAAACACTCTTTACAGCAAGGTATGTTATACAGTTCAGGCGTAAATTACATATACTTGTCAGCATTAATATACTTTTCTCTATATACACAAATATATTTAGGTGATAAATTATAATTCTGTTCATATTAAAATTTTCCTCAATGTTACGGTCTTTAACATTTTGGTAGAAATTAATTACCTGTTATAATCCTGTCTACTTTAACGTTGTATATAGCGTCAAGCTAGTTACTACTTGCCGAATAACATCAACGGTCTTATTTCCCAAAGGCTATGTTCCTAAAAATCCGTAAAGCCGGACTCTTCTGTATTTATAGGCATAAGGAAAAAAAGAAGAAATTCTATTGCTTTGTTGAGACTTATTGCCTTTTATCGAAATTTAAATCATGTAGGAACATTTACTTTCGCGTATTCATAGGTTAAGCGTCAAGAATATCTTGCTTTCTGCTTTAGGAAAAATAATATCAAACACAAAGCTAAACATGAAATATTTATGACCATTTGTCAGATCTCCTTACAGTAAGCTTTTGAGTATAATCTTAAGAATTGTCTGAATTTTTTTATAATTAGTTTTGCATAAGTTTCTCATTTTAATGTCAGATATACTTGGTCTTCTCCTTAACTGTTTACTTTTCAGTCATGATTTTACTGCCTATTTTTACAATGCGTTGTTTACGATACGATATGATAAATTACGATTATGATTTATCTTTCGATTTGTCTACCTAACGCTTTAATATGTACTTTAATTTTGCTTTCAGATGCAGATAATTAGCACAAATAATTACATCATTGAACATCTTTAATCAATGACATATCCTTTAGTTATTCTTGAATTTCGATGCAGCCTAGTAAGAGTGTCTTGCTCTTATGCTTCCGTTAAAAATCAAATGATTCAGTGCAGGTTCATCCATTGGACGCTCGGAGCGGGCGCCCAGGGTTCCGGATAAGCTGGACCCAACCAGAATGTTTTGTTATAAATCTCAATAATTGAAGATAAAAATTCTTTGAAAAAAATAGTAAATGACTTTGCGAAAATAATCCTCTATTCTCACTTGCACGTCCATGTCCGTACTGTCCGTCGATATATAAGGCTGGCGCGGCTCCGGGTGGTAAGGTTGGGATGGCAACTATAATGCGCCTTACAACGGAAAGAAGCAGGCAGATGAATAAGATTACAGACAGTATCTTACAAATATGTAACGCGACGCAAAAGTTATAAATAAATAATGGAGTGTGGATGCCAGACAAATAAAACGATAAAGTTATTTTACTGGTTGCAAGATAGCGAGTAGCAGGGAATAAGGGGCCCGTAGGAATAAGAGGCCGGTACCAAGGGAGCCCGTAGATCTTCTGCACTCGAGGCCCAAAATGACCTTAAACCGGCGTTGAAATGATCCAAAACATTTATCTGCATTAAAGGAAATTCTATATTTCACAGGCACTCACGAAATATTTCAGAGTTATATTATATAAGATAGAGAAAAAGCAACTGTCCTTGCTATGATTCATCTCACTTGTGTAACAGTAACATTAGAATAAATCCATGAATTTCATCTTGGCGAGAGGTTCAGGGTTACGCCTGTTGTTGGCAGGGGCTTTGGACATTTCGTAGGTACCAGTACGACTTTGCCAAGTTCTGTCCCAGTTTTCAAGGAAAGACTCGTGGGGAAGGGTCCAAGGGTCTCCCATCCCCTTTCTTCTACCACCAAAGCACTCAAAAAAGACATTTTGCGAGCTGTGTATCCCCCTGCAGCAAAGATACTGCATATTTGCAACACTAAGCCAGCATCTCTAATTAGTATGCCAATAATGGCGTCTTTAAAGGTTTCTTCGATATGAAAGGGACTAATCCGATGTAGCACGTAAAAGACCACGTTTTGTCACTGGATGCGGGTCAATTATATCCGACAGTGTTTATAAAATGGTCTCCATTTTGAGCCATTTTATTTTACTCTGCAAGGCAGGTTTCTCGTAGGAAGGAGATTCTAGATTCTTCTTTCTAAAGCTCTGCGCATCTTAATCAATACGCCATGACTCATTCGTTTCTCATTATGATTTATATACCTCTCCTATATTCACGTTGACGTGAAATTTTACAGCAAATCTGAAATTATTGATTACGAATTTATAAATCATATAAAGAAACTTGAATTTCGATCATATTAATCCATAAATATCTTTGATCCTTGCCTTATAAACTATTAAAAAACATATTCCATCATGCAAGTTAATACTACAAAAGTCGCAATGTATTAACACTATAAAAACTCTGCAAAATATACTAAGAATAATGTAAGGATATCCATATCTTTGACAGGTAGAAATACAAGCAGGCGTTACATCAGATTTTCAACATTGGTTGCACAGGTGTAATCTCACCGCAGTCACTGTGCATTACTACTCCAGTTTTCAAGAAGAACACACCGGATGAAAATTCCCAGGGTCCTTCACACCTTTTTCCTTACCATCAAACCATCCGAAAGGAATTTTCCCTTACTAGTATTTAAATTACTCTCATGTCGCTTAACACTATTCGCTTACAAATATCCATGTCTTCTATAAGATTCAAAGCAGACCCATTGGTGCCGCAGCTGGCGTCATTAAGCATTATCTCGATCAGGACTATCAAAATCTTCAGCATCAGAACCTCGTTCTAATGAATGATTCAGACCCATGTATTTTAAGAGCAATAGGTTTGCCCCTGGGAAATGTGAATATATTTCTGCTATAATTATAAATAATGTAATACACACATGGACAAAAATATTAGCGCACCAAGAAGGAGTCGTCAAAATGAAGCGAAATATTACATACGTAATAACTACTTTGATATAAGTAAATGATTAGAAAATCAAATAAAAAGGATAATTTATTTCAGAGAAAAAGGCAAAAGAACGGAGGAGTTAATACTCCGTTCGACCCCCTCTAGCGCGAATGCACGATGCGATACGATCGGGCATTGAGTCATACAAGTTCTGTATGATGTTTTGAGACATTTAGTTCCATATTTGCTATAACCTTGCCTCTAGTTCGTTCAAACTCGTGGGATGCCCAACTCGTCGTCCCAAATGATCCCAGATATGCTTGATTGGAGACAAATCTGGGGATCGGGCAGGCCAAGGAAGGGTAGTAACAGTAAAGAGACAGTCTTGTGACACCCTTGCCGTATGAGGCCGAGAATTGTGTTGTTGAAAATGGCTCCTGCGAGCCGTTGCATGAGTGCCAACACATGTGGTTGCAGGATTTCATGAACATATCGCTGGGCTGTCATGGTGCCACGGAACAATACTAGGGGTGATCGTGTATTGTAAGCAATGGCACCCTATACCATCACACCAGCTGTGGGAGCGCTGTCTCGTTGTACAGCAAAGGCAGGATTCAGACGTTCACCATGGGCTCTCTTCACACGAACACGATTGTCATCACTGCCGAGACTGAATCTGGATTCGTCGCTAAAGACGACCTGGTTCCATTCCGCTGTAGTCCAGTTTTCTCGTGCTCGACACCACTCCAAACGAAGGCGTCGATGGGTGGGCATCAAGGACAGCACACATAATGGGTGCCACGACACCAATTGTCCTTCCGCCAAGCGCCTTCGTATGGTTCGAGAAGACACAGGGGCCTCTAGTGAAGGTGCTACCTGTGCCTGGATGGCGGCCGATGAAGCAGTTGGCTGTACGCGTGCATTTCTTACGATGTGGCGGTCTACTCGATGACTGGTCTGTCGAGGGCATCCTGAGCCTGGTCTTAGTGTACATGACATCTCTCGGGTCCACTGGTCCCAACACCTCCTTACAACACAATCAGAGCGGCCTAATTGACGAGCTATTCGCCTAGCTGACCGCCCAGCTTCCATCATCCCGACGATTCTCCCCCTCTCAAACTGCGATAATTGCTCATATTGTCTTCAAACACAGCGTAATGGCATGTCTACCTCAGCTCTTGCTTTGTAAATGATTCAGCACTCTCAAACAAAGCTTTGGTTACCTGTTTTATACTCCACGTTCATACACGACGTTCAACGCCCTCTACCGGCTATAAGTAATGCGCAATCAGCCTGCATTTCTAATCATTTGCATAGCTCCACGACATGTACCTTCATTGCAAGTTTCGTTACGCTCCCGCAATTATTTCTTGGTGCGCTAATTTTTTTGTCCATGAATGTATATGAATTTGAAAGCTACAGACAAAATGTCACATGTTTATCCATAATACCTGAATTTCTGATGCCACCTGTTTTTTTATTTATCTTTCAATTTCATTCATAACATGAAAATATACCAAAATGGCCTTCAAGTTTATTATGTTTTACAGAAAGAGTATACTTATTCATTTTAATATATTTTACTAGTTCTTATATTTTTCCTACTTATACATTTCATTGACATCTCAAAATATCTTTCAAATTTATGCAGTTGTTAAATCCAATATTGAGTTCTTAAATTCCGTTCACCCTGTTCCCTTTTAATAAAATTTCTCTGTTTACCTTTATTAATTCCTCATATTTTTATGTTTCAAAAGAAAAGGCCAAAATTGTATCCCTAAATGAAAGGCTTTACCGGATCGATACTTCTGTAATGGACTGAAAACAGAACACCGATTAGGATTGGGTTATATTTTGAGGTACATACTGTTCCGTTTACTGCATCTTTTCATTTACAGACTTTTGTCAAGAATGTACTTAAATCCATATAATAATTACATTTTCCAATAATTTAATATTTCAATAAATGGACAAAAACTGTTTAAAACCTGAGATAATTTTAATCACATACATCAACATTGAAAATGTATACACTATATCATATTCTCGTCTCTATTCTACATCAGCTGAAAAAATGTTATGCATTTTAGAAGATATAATTTTGATTTTTTAATTATATATATATATATATGTTGTGTATATTTATTCATACTTTATATATTTCCACAATTTCTACTTCAAAATCTTGAGAGTCACATTTGTCTTTGAGAAATCTATATATAATTATATAGAAAATCAGTTTATTCAAGACTTTCACTAGTGACTAAAAGCAGGCTATTTGACTTTCGAAAAGTCCTTTTTATCAGCCTACACTTAGAAACATTCCTTAAAATCTTGAACTTAAATTTCTACACACAGGACACGATGTATGTCAGTTAAAAAAATGCTACAGGTTTGTTTTTAAAGTTTTTATCACTTTATCACACAATTAGATATTGAAGGAAATCTGCGACAGTCTTTTATGCACACTTATTCATTTGAGTACGGCAGGCTTGATGCAAGAATAAAAAGTAACTTCGCTTAGTAGCTGTACATGCTATAGTTTACCCTTTGAAACATCATTTCATCCATACCAATTTAAGTGTATTGTTACAAAACGACATTTTAATGAATTAATATTTACAAGCTCTAATTTCTTCCTTTAAGAAAAGAATAAATATTCTTTGCCATAATATTTTTTTATGTTTATTAATGACATAACTTTCTTAAATAGCAGGGATGTGATGATGTTTGGAATTTTAGAACAGGAAAACATATGGTATAATATTTTCCAAAACTGCACATAAAATGCGTTTCATACATTATATTATGTAGTAATACAATAAAATACGTATACGCTTTTTTGTAGAGTTAAAAACATTAATACAGAAATTCAAAGCAAGCTGTGAACTTTTTGCAATACTGAGAGATGCTAATTTCAGGATATGTTCTTAACATTTAAGAGAAAAAAACAAATATTTTGAAATATGACATTTCAGATGAATCAATTAAACAAAAAAAACTGTGAGTAACCTTTCATGAATATTCATGTGCCAGTAGTTTTTAATTATATTTCAAATTAATGTGAAAATCTGAGATAATTTTTAAGACGTAGTCTGAATTCGTGTATTAAAAGTTATCATTGTAATGCAAATCCATGAAAGAGTAATACTTTATACACATAAAAGTTTATATGCAATGTTCACATTTTAGTTACAAATATGTAATCATTTTGTTGAATAATAACTTCAATTCACCAGTTATGATTTAAGCCTTTACATAAAATTTTCCGCAATTTACACAACTTTACACTTCCTTAAAGTGGAATAAATAACTTAATTTTTTAAGATTGTGAAAATATGCTTTGTAAATACAATAATTAAAAAGCACTGGCATTTGACAAAATCATTAACAGTGAGAAATAGTTTGCATGTTACAATCTGTCGCAGTTTTTCAATAATTTTACACATCATACATAATATTTTTCTAGTAGTTTATAATATTTATTTGCTACCACAAAACACCATTCTGTTTATGTACAAGATTTAAGTGGAATTAGGCGCAGTATGCTAAATCTATAGTTCTAGTCATGTCTTCTATGTACAGTGAAAAAAGGTTTCACTCTTTTCCAAGATGCTTGTTAAATCTAAATACATAATGTCACCATTAGAGGGGATGCACAATACAAAAGTAGAAAATAACTTATTTTCTATACTGCCACATACAAAGAAAGAACAAAACATGGGATTATAGAAGAAATGATTTACATTAGTGATTTTAAAAACAACAGAATCTTTTTTGTCACTCCATAAAATCTCACTTTATTGAAGAATAGATTTACATTAATGAATTAAGTAGTATTTCCGCGTTATTATCCATCAAAATCATCACTATATTATAATAATTGTAGGAGAAGGTGCTTTTCTAAGTGACTGACTGTACGGAATCATGAAGTAACGTGTCACGCGGTGATTGGCTCGGATTTCCCAAAATTCTGATTGGTGTTCGATTAAGTGTCGCTAAATGTTACGTTTTTGTGATTTCAGTGCTAAATATTTGACAGCTGAGGTTTTTTATTTTTATTGTTATGTGCATCTGTTACAGGTTTTGAAAAATACCTCAATTAGTGAAGTTATAAATAACAGTTAAGACTTAAAGAAGCTATTTATTATTTAATCACACAAGGTAAAAAACACTGAAAATGATTTTTGAATGCAATAAAATAAAAAATATTGCTCATATAATATATTTAATCAACAAATTGAGAGGGTTAAAGCATTACATTCTAGATGAACGCCGTAAATGATTAAAATATTTGTGTATTACAGGCAAAATATTATATCCTACTGTCAAATCTAAGCAATTTTATTACTTATACAAAAGAAGTAGAAAACTTAAATGCCTTCAGTGAATATTAATCAGAACTTGTTTCTAAATTACAGAAACAAGAAATTACCATGGGATTCCTGTAAAATTCGAATTGTGTTTCCTTGCTATATTTGGAGTACACAATTTAACATGGCCTGATTCTGTCTAAAACCAAATGTGTATACTTTTCATATTTTGGGAAATGAAAGCCGTGTAACCATTACGCTCAACGTGTTTCTAATAGTTAAATCACAGACGTTAGATAAACGAACTATTTACAGTACGCAGACGGCCACACACATGAAACACGGTAAACGAAGATAACCTTAAAATGTGAACAACATTAATAACACATCGTCGTTGTTTTTGCAGCGCCCTCTACCGTCGAGTTATTGCAGCGAAAGTTCAATAACACATAACTGTGGAGATTGAAACATATTTAATGAATAAAGAAGTTGAGAGAGTTTAAAGGATCAGGGGAGAAAAGGGAAATGTGCAAGACAAAGGTAAAAACGAACGCCATACACGACATAAAACAGATTTTAATTTATCGTAATATTTACCAGTTTATTCTTGAACAGATAATAATTGACATTTAAGTAGGAGTACAAAGAATTTTGACTGATAGGATGGAATTCCAATGAAATTGAACCGAAAGCTGATGAGCAGGCAACAATATGAGTTATTGCGTAATATCTGCATTGTTATAAAAATAACTATTTTCTGTTATTTTCACATAAAAAAATTAGAAATTTTATGTTAAAAGGAGGATATCTGAAATAATTATATTAGTGCTTCAAAATAAATGAACTTAATTTACTCAAGTGATATATAAATCATTAAAATTTATTTCATGTTCTATGGAATTTTGCTGTAATATTTAATTTCGGAAAATAATGCAGTCCTTAACGATAAATAATTATAAAATAAGCATACCCTTTTTAATATTAAGCAAAGTTCTAAAAAATGTGTGTTTCATTTACTTCATTAAGAATCTATGTTTTTGTATGTCTGGCACTTTTAAAGTACATATAAAAAACGTGAAATTTTGTCAATTTAAGTACTTATATTAAAAATGTATTTTAAATACTGAGCAATGTTTTTGCATAGAATAAAGAAATGTGTATTATTTTATTGCTTATCATAAGGCATTTTCGTTGTACAATTACAAGTACATGATTGGTTTTATACTGACTTTATTAAAGGACATGCGTTGAATCTTAACTTTTTAGAGTAGATTTTTGAACCGAACTTGTTAGTTTTCAGATGTATATGATAATTTAATGAATGTTGTTGATAGTTTACATTATGTACATTATGTATGTAGTAAGTACCATAATTCTGATAAAACTTATTTGTTAAAAAAAGATATCCTGAACTATTAGAATCACGCCAACTGAAGAGAAGATACAATCTATGGTCTAAAATCTAAATATATTTATAATTATAAAACTTGTTTTACAAAATGTTAAGGAAAACATAACTTAATGATAAAAATAGAAATTACTGTACAATTAACCATAAAATTATTGCTTACGAATTTTATGCTTAACCGAACATAAGCGAACAGCAACTGAACTTGCTTGCAGTAGTTCAAGATGGAGATATATTTATGGTAGAATAAATTAATTTTTCATTACTTCTCGTATGCTAACACCTTTAACTACAGTACCAATATTATTCTCAATGACTATTACACAAAGCACGCATTTTGACAGATGGTCTACCTTCACAATGCATATTTTCGAATCAGGGATTTATTTATGCGATAGTTAAATTCGCGGAGAAATTCTTTACGCCGGTTACACTTGGATTTCTTTACGATTTCTTCGTACGAAATTATTCCTACGTCAGCTCATGCACCTGTATGCAACGGACAAATACCACGTAAGTAAAAAAACGGTTTGGGGGGGCAGTGAATTTTCTGGCGAAGTCCACACAAAGGCAGAAAAACACTGCTTAAAAAAGAGTATATTCTAAAGTGGCGTAACAAATACAGTTCATTCTCCATCTATGTAGCTACTGCCTACAAAGAAAGCTAAATTTTTTTTACTGCTTGAAATAATGCAAATAAAGATAAATTTAGAATTCCGTACAACGAAAAGTAGTTCTGAGGAATACATTTTTTATCTAAATTAATATCAAAAGTGCAAAATTATACCTTAAAAAGAATATTAAATACATTAGTAGTCACAATTAACTCTAAGAATGTATTTAAATTTTAGTCAGATACAGAGAAATAAAAATTTAATCATTATCGAACATACAATTTTAGTATTTAAACTATATTAATTACATAAACAAATTTTTAATTATATAGAAATGTTACGCAAAATATGTCTTGTTTAGATATTAATTTATTAGTATTATTTGTAATATGAGAGGGAGGGTATTTTGAATATTTGTAGTTAATTTAACAATTTTTAATTTGCTGAAATGGCAATAAGGAAGGAAATAATATCCGAGAACTGATTATCAAATATGGACCACAAGAAATGTGGAAGCAGATACTTCAAAAGCCCGTCATGCAGCATAACGGTATACTTTCAGAGGATGAGACAAAGCGATAAGTGTATTACTGTGAGGGTCGCTTTCTCAGATACTTTCAATAGGATCATGCCAGCTCTTTCATAACTCGTTCAAACAACGTGATATCTAAAGTGATGAAAATGTCAAGGTTTGGTTGAGATTACCTAGTCGAGACGTTAATAGTCGAGACGTTAATATTACTTGCCGAAAGATTAGTTCCATCGCGTTCATGTCTACCTTTTTTAAATAATTTCTTAGAAAGAATTTCACTTCTTATTTGTATATTAGCACAGAATTTATGGAATATATTAATGTCTCATTTAGTAATTAAAGAAGTAATTAAATTTTTACATGTTATTATGTTAAATGTTAAAATTTGGCTAGCTTTTTCTCTTTCAATTTAATTTTAATTTTCAACAACCAAATAATATTAAAATCTTTCTCAAATGAAAATGAAGTTTAATAGAAAAGATGAAGTTGAGATGTTTTAAAAAAATCATATATATTAAATAGGAGTTATTTAGAGCACATATTTTAAAAAGAGGAAACGGCGTTCATTTTAAGAAGAAAGCACTAAAAATGTTGCTTTTATGTTTGATTTTATGTTTGCATGTATAAAAATTAATAAAAAATTAAAATCTAATATTTTAATAGCAATTAGATGTGATGTGTTAATATTAAAATTAAACAGTTTTAATGATCCTTTAAACGTTCATATGTTTTTATGATCAGCCATAATCTTCTAAAATCACGAAAATAGCAAAGATCATATAAGAGGAATATAAAAGTTGCGGATAAAATATTAAAATTAAGGTAAAAAAATGGCTTAAGAATAAATTACTCATAAATAGTATTTAAAATTATTTAGCATCGCATTACAAATGAGACATTCGATTTAAGGTTTCTAGAACTCTTGTTAAATTCCTTTGTTCAAAAGATATTAATAATATTTCAACTCTTACATCTCGACTAAGCTTCTTCATATGAGGCAAAACATGGCGACGTGAAAAAGGACAAAAAGGACATCACAAAGCCAGAATTTGTTGAAAGAGAGAATAAGGGCACACTAGAGGAAAGGAAGTCGTTTCGATGTGTATGAACCTTTTATTTAAGCTGGGAAACGCATACAGCATTTCTAGCTTAAATTTATTTTTGTTTATTAGTGTCTTTGCGTCCACTTTAAAAAGCTCTGCTTCGCCTCCCATACCTTCGGCTTTGATTATTTTTATTCCTCAGGCTAAATTAAAAAAATAACACTGCTCCAAAACTCAAAATTAGCGGGATTCAGCCAAGTGTAAAAGGCAAGTACTTAAAGTTTTGCGAACATTAGTTTGAAGGATCCATTTATGACGGGCGTTCTTCAACACTATTCAACAGGTTTTATATTCCATCAACTTAATGTCTTAATGCCAATTTAAGTAATAAAAATAGGGCTCATATACACATTTTTTTCGTCATTAATCCTATTACTTAATAACGCAGTCTATGTTTGAAATTATTTTACAGACGTATTTGAAATTTGATTCAACAATATATTTTCTTTGGTGATACTTCACACACTAATGGTAAAATATTTTATGCTTATGTAGGGTCAAATAAATAAAGAATAATTTTTAACAAAATGAAAAATCCATTATGATATTCATCAAACCTTAGTATGACGGCATACGGTAAAAAAGTGTAGAAAGCATGCTGATTTAAATTAGCTTACATGAGTATCTGCACCAAATTTCAAAATTTTATTTTGTAATTAATATTTTCATCTTATTGGGAATTAAGACGATACTCATATTTTGTATGTTTCATTAGGTTTTTATATCTTCTTACATGTCTGGAAATTTCCTTTAATCAATAATATTACTAAATTATTGTTCTGGTTTGCTATATTTTGCTTTTAAGTATAATAAAATGTTTTCTTTTTCCATTCTTTTCATCAAACGTTACCATTTATATGCCAGTCAGGTTCGTTTGGAATTTTTAATGGTAATAAATAGTGATTAAAATGATGTAGAAACTAAAGGCATAACTTTAGACAATGTTTTACAAATGCCAATTAAACTTGTTAGCTTATATATTATATGCTAATTAGCTTGTTAATTATTCGAAATTGACATACTTCACATTCTTGAGATCCCAACTTAATGATTTCCAAACAAACACACAGATTTTGTTCTATGTGTAAAGACAAATCTCATAATTATTGTCACACAAAATAAGAAAATTAGTTAAAATACGTGAATTTGTTCTGCACAAAATGTGATAACCTGTAATATTCAAACATTAGTATGTAATACACAGCTGTAAGATTACACAGGTATAACTCTTAATAGCTATGATAATCATTTAAATTCATTGTTTTCTTTTTTCTTCAAAATAATAGAAATTTGGATCCATCAAAAAGTGTTCACCAGAAGAATTGAAAAGATCTCATATAAAACATATCCACAAGGACAAAAACTGTGCGAAAGGGTTGGTATTTCACAGAGAGGCAACGGAAGGCGATAAAGGTGCATAGTAGCAGCGAGCGCTCTACAATCAGACACTTCAAGTCCAGCAATCCATTTCGAGGAGCCCGATCGTGAAAAGGTACGGAGGTGGCGCACTGGAATTAAGAACGGAATCTAGTCTAAGTAAATATTACAGATGATATCGAGAAAGGCAGTACTCTATTATATACAGCATACAATCACGCTTATAGACACGGACACACACAAGGACAGAGTTTGCTGCGTAACGCCTACACTAGACTTGCTCTTGGTGCTAAGTGTTAACAAACCTCAAGCAAAAATCAGTGGTCGCTCGGAGTATTAAATATTAGATGCACGTCTGCTCAAAATTTAGGATTTTTGACAAGTCTATATATATTAAAACTACAAAGTGTTCATAATCTACACGTATAAGAATTATTATAACATTTATATATATAATATTGTATTATATAAACTATACATACATGAATAATATATATGATCTAGATATATATATTTGACTAGCATATACGTGTATACAACTAGTATATGCTTAATTATTATATTACAATAATTAAGAATATAGAGTAGAGAGCGTCTTTTATATGATGAAAATTACGTTTATATTTGAGTATTTAATTAATTTGATTTTAATTCTTTACTTTGGGGAAATTTATATAAATTTTTTAAAGTTATATGCATTATAACCTTAAAGAATTTATCATTTATTTACATGCTTAATAAATTTTAATATAATTGCTAATAAATTACCGGCAATATTTCACATGTCAGCATTTTTATGAAGTTAAGTTTGAGCACGTTTACAATTATAAACTCGTAATCCATTTAGTTCAATTATTAGTTTATTTAATGTCATATAATATGCTCTGATAAATCATAAATAAGTAATATTGTAACGCATTTGCAACAGATTTAAAATGGGATTTGATCAGAGTAACCAGTGATTTTTGCTGCGTCTCAGCACACATTTTTTACTCACAATTCCAACAATTTGAACCAAACCACAGATAAACTTCACCTACAAACTTATTTTTCCTTTTCCAATAATCTGAAAGACATTTTTCTGGAGATTGGTAATATTTTTAAGCTTCTGCATTGGTATAAAGAACATAGGAATGTAAGTCAGTCATGTGACAGGTAAGGACAAACTTGAAAAACTGAGTTTGATATTCACTTGTAAATGGCACTTTTAATGTTGATTCACTCGCAATCCAAAGGTGACAAATATTACAAAAATATGGTGACTATAAACCAATCTAAAATTTGAGTAATCTTATAGTAATGAGTTTGTCGCTAATTTATATTAGTGCTTTTAACTGTATTCATATGTTTTATCTGGAAAATTTTAAAGAAATTTTTATATGCAGTTCAGTAAACTATTTGGGTATCTTGAACTGCTTGCAATAAATTTTAATGAATTTTATTAAATATTTCAATAGCAAAATTAAATTATTAATTCATTTTAGTATTATCATATTCAGAAGCAAGTATAAAGTAATAATAAGCCATATAATAATTGCATTAGTAATGATAATAAATGTAGACCCTTTTAAGGAATACATAATTGGCGTTCATATAAATTATTCAAGCAATATACTAATGTAAAATAAATATTTATGTAAGTATTTTTTAAAAAAATGGGTTACATTAGGTTATGATGTGATTATAATTATTATTAACTGAAATTAATGTAGCTTTGAATTAACAACAATTCCAAACATATTAAATGTAAGAGCTCTAAAGCAAAACACTGAAAGTTCTTATTTTATTATTAGTAATTCTATAATACTAAAATAAAATTATTAGTAAGATAAATAATATATTAATAATAAGTTACTTAATTGTTTATTTACGTTGAAAGGTACAAAAAATACAACTAAGCTAAGAAAAATCTGTTGAAGTATAAATTATAAAAATTAGTTGCATAAAGTAGGACTTATAAGCGAGGTGTATGCAGAATCATTATTTGTAATTTAGGTACATTAACATTCTTGAGATGAAATTTTAAGTATTTCCAAAGAAACACATATATTTTGGTATACGTATATTATGCAAAATCTCGCAATTTGTATCTCCCATTAAAATAATTTCTGATACTCAAACAAATACTGCAAAATGCCTTCGTGAATTCGAAATCAAGAGATTCAAGTTTGTCGACTACTAGGGAATGATTTATATAAATGAAATATGACGTGCTAATGTATAGGATGTAATGCATTACATTTTAATATATAGGCTCACATAAAAAATAAGAACTGTTCCAAGTTATTTAGTACTACAACTGAGAAATGCGAACACTAATATTCGTTGTTTTCTTAGAGGCGTATTCCACCTTTATTCTCTAGCACTACGTTTCTCAAACTTTCGGTGCTACAAATTCACAAAACAATGGTGCAACGATCTGATAATCAGATGGTAAGTAAGTCATCCGAATCTTTTCTCTTCTGACCGAAAATCGAAGCGGAGTTTGGACATAAACCTCAAACTTTTATACGTTTTAGCAGTGGTCTTTAACTTTCCCTGGAAATGTACATTTACGTCATGCAAACAATAAACATTCAATACATCATGGTTACATGCTTCATTTAAATAATTCTCCTGTGACACAATATACGTTGAAACATAAATACTCATATACGAAGGCCATGACTATGAGCACTTAAAGGAATATAAATGCTCAATATTTTTCAGGAGGCTGCAGAATTTGGCAAAATGTACTAACATAATGAGCAATAGACATTAATAATAACGAATATTATAGCTTTCTGAAGCTCCATCATAGTGCTCTCTGTTACCATATTAAAGCAAACATTGAAAGCATACACTGTGTACATGAGCAATATGCGAACTCGCTTAGCAAAGAGAATAAACATAAGTACATTTATGGCCAAAGTCGCAGCCTCCATCAACAATACTTCGGGCAGAATCTCACTTCTGCAATGCAGTTCTTAAAGCACTCTTTCGCACCATATTTAGAACAAGACATATGTCTAGTCCATACAAAAGGCATACTGAGGCTCCTAATGTTATTTCTATTGTATCCAAAATTATTGTTATAACTGTCCATCCTTGAATAGACGTCACATTTTCCAGTCTCCAACGTAGCGAACAACGCTTGATTTTCGGTGATAATCATCCTCGTTAGAGGCATGTTGTTTTACAGCTTCCTCCAGATCACTTCGGGATCTATCTTAGGTGGTTTTGTCAAGCGGTATAACTCCAAAAGTTCAGGATGTGGTAGGAATGGAAAGGATACTACACAGGTAAAAGAGGTAGGATTGAAAAAAGGAATTATATTGTTTTAATAAATATAGGGGATAAAAGTGTTTGCAAATTAAAGTATGAACTACTTATTGCTGCTATTGTTTTGGACTTATATGGTTTACTGGAAAGTTCTGACTACGTTAACAATTGAAATGTATCGTCGTATAGTGACATTTTTGTAAATTATGTAAAATGAAAAAGGCTTTACCGTTTATTTCACATTACGTTTCCACTTATTTCACAAACAATTAAGCAGCTTTTGCGACTGATGCTTGGTTGAAGTTCTGCTAGAGACAAGATAAATAGAAATGCTTATTTGTTTTGTTAATTTGAAATAAAAAGTGTTCAGATATATATTTTACTTGAAATAATGTTCGGAGGTTTTTCAATAAGAGCTGATTAAAATGCTTATTCGATTTTATGCTGTTAGTAAATTTTACTTTAAACACTTGAAGATCCAGAAATAAAGCTGACACGCTGAAAATTTTTAACAAAATATATTTTTAAAACTTTAAACATAATTAAACATAAATGAAAGGAAAAAGTTAAAACTTTATTGATATACAATCACATAAAATAATGCAGCATATTGTCATCTATACGACGGATATAATTCTATTATTATCTATACTCAGAGGTCATTAAAATTATGGCATCTGAAAACCTACTAAGGGGATACTATTAATTTTACCCATGAATCTCATTTCGTTTTATGATAAAAATAAACATTAATTTAAAAATAATATAATTGAACATTATTTTTTTCTTTAGAAAATTACTTTACAGTACAATTTTAAAAATTGTTCAATAATTATCATTTGCATATCGCTTCTCATTAGTAACTAGTGAACATTTTGAGCTCAATAATGCATCCAGCCTCGTTTGCCCTTTTATTTCATATTATAGGTTTTATTGCTGGAGTTTTTAGTAGCACAGTTCAGATGCATATTCGAGAAATAGATGTTTCTTATTATTGCTTGATGAGTATATAAAAGAATTCTTAAATGCAAGACGAATTTCTTTCTAGATACATGAAAATAATTTCGAAAAGTCTCTGATATGCAATTAAAGGATATGTTACAATTCCTAATCCTGAAAATTGGTGAATACAAATATTTTATTCTTAGCTGTTGCTCTTAAATTTAATAGTTGGCAATATAAGCGGCTTTTATTCTCTAAATCAATCATTTTATGAAATGTAATATATAAAATTGTACATTGAATATTAAATGCATCAAAAACTAGATTTCAGGAATACTTGAGAATTTTGAAACAAAAAGGCAAACAGCAAGGGCTGGAATAAATTCATTTAATAAGATTCAAAACTACTGGCCGGAATTTGGTGACTTTTTTCAGCTTTAGCTCATTCCAGCAGTCTCCTTCTTAAAGGGATAAATAATGAATTCACTAGGCATCTACACTTACTATAATACAAGGAGTGTGAAAGATTGTTTTTTTTTTAAATTGGCTAAATGTATAAACATTAAGAATTAGTACTAAAGACGTTGTTTTTTAAATCTATTAATTAAACCCCAGAACTAAAAATTGCCCAGAAAACATATTAAGTATAAAAATACTTTATGTTTTTGTAGTTTTCAACGTGAACTTATGTCACCATTTTGATGAAAGTGTAACTGTATTTTTAATTACGGACCTCCGTGATATATATTTGAAGCTTAAGTTTGTAAATTATAAAAGTAAAGAGCATTTCAGGTCACGAAAGGGGGAAAAAGAAAACATCCTGAAGTAAGGTAGGGGAATTGGAGATTTCTTTACTGGAGGAGACATTTTCCTTCGATAGATGACTTCAATTCGCTTACTTGCGTTTCCAAAGAATTTTTCAGTTCTAGAAAACAAAAAAAAGAAAAGTATATAATTTAAAATTCATTGATACAAACAACCATACTGCTTAAAAATAATAATGCATTTATACGATGATTTTCAGACTAGAACTTTAGAAAAAGTAATGATTAGAGATTTAATGAAGATAGTTTCGAGATTCAATATTTTTTTGAAGAATATCAATATCTTGTAGAAATAAAGCAAA
>KK112703.1:6778-28905 GCA_000611955.2 Stegodyphus mimosarum | reverse complement strand
GCTCGCCCAAAGGAGATCAATGTAGTGAGATGCAGTTGAAGGTGCTTGGTACGTGCACCATAGATCCCATAGCCAAACGAAAACACGTTAAACTATCAGTGAGTTGCCGTTAAACTATCAGTGAGTTGCCTAGTACGTTCCTAACAGCGCACGCACGATCCATAACATCTGAAGTACATCTCTCTGCACAATCTGTCTTTTGTTTTACCGACTGGCTCCGGCCTTTATTAAGGTTGTCACCTCAGCTACGGTTTGGTGTCGCTGGCTACAAATATAATGGACTAGTCTTCAAAACTCATGATTGTTTAAGACTCTTCCTTGCAGTTTTATTGATTACTTTTCCTTTTTTCATGTACGTATACTCTCATCAAACAGTTGACAGTGTGAAATGAGAAAACCTTAATTCTCGAACTATTCCTGAAATTAAATTACTCGTGCATAAGTCAGCTTATTATTTATCCTCCATAAAAGGCATCTAAATTGCAAATTTTATCCAATATGTAAACTTCTCGCAATAACTTAGAGAGAAGATACTCACAGTTGATTATTCAAGATGTCTCAATTTTATACATCTAAAGAGTCTACAAACAATAGTTTTTGTCTACAGTTTTCGCACAAAACAGTTCTTAGCTGATCCTTGAATATTCTGCTTTAATAATGTTAAAAACTTTAAATGAAGTAACCGGCTCACTATGGTCAGTTTTTTTTCTCGTCAGCTGCCCTCTAAATTTGCAGTTATAACACGTGTCGCCATCACCGCACAAAACTTATTTTTTCCGTCTCATTTGAGATGGTTGTAGTTGGTAGGGCTTAAAAACTAATATGCCGATAATCATAAAGTATTTTATTACCAATTAAAATATGTATAATTTAAAACATCTTACTTATTTTAGACAAAGATAACACCATAGTTCTGTTACAGTGTTATACCAGCTGTTAAAGGCAAGTTCGTGTATCATAGTTCTGATTAAGCTAACTGTGGACCATACAACATCAATAGCAATTACCAGTAAGACAGTCTGAACTGTGAATTAACGAGATGCTGGCAAAAAGTTCCAAAGATGGCGCAGTGCTAACACTCGAATAGCTGTCCAGGCGTAAAAAGTAGCTTTCATTAGCGCGCTTTTTGCGAAACAAAATTCACTAAACATAAATGGTGTGTGTGTATGTGTGAGAGACGGAGAAGACTTAGGTTACAGGCTACACGCATCGCCTACTGCAGCTGTCATTTTCTGGTTACGAAGAAAACCAGGCGGCGGATGATGACTATGTAAATCCTATTTTAAAGTAACAGACTGTAGTAATCAAGTGGCAAACAGCTGAATAACGTATAGTTTGATCTGGTTTTAAATACCGATGAACGGAGCTGGCTGTATGGGCGTTTTTGTAATTTATACCATATGTAAGGTGGATAGCAATTAGATTTTCCTAAATTATTCTACGAATTCATCCATCTTCATTTTATCCCGACAGCAAGCAAAAATAAATAAATATATAATAAACAAATAAATATATAAACATTAAATTAATCCGATCAAACTCGTGAAACTTAGAAAATAAAGAAACTATTCTATTAGAAGATCTTTTGAAAGAAGAAAGAAACTATTTTTGCTACTCATTTTTACTAACAAAGAGAAAACTATTTTTACTAACAAATTTACCCTATTTAATTCAAAGTATATCTCTTTTGTTATTTTACAGCTATACAACGTCCCAAAAGATTTACTAATTGTAAGTATAAAAGACGTAATATGGAAGAAAAAATAATTTTCATTTGGTAAAATGTGCTTCGTTCTACTATTCCTATAAAGCAATTTAAAATTTGGAATAAATCTAGCAAATCAAATTACCCTTGTTTAAAGAAGTACTTGTTTAAAATTATCGTCGTTGCTTTTAAATTTTATCTTCAGAAAGAAAGAGAGAGACTTTTTTGAGTCTGTTTCACGCTACATTATTTGTTATTTCCCTACCACATTAATCCCACCATATTCCTTTCTCGCTTCTCGTTACCGCTTGATTGGGAAATTTAATTAGCTTGACTCGGGAATGAGTGTTACAAAGTTAAAAGTGCGTAGGAGATAAAAAAGAATTGTGATTCTCTCACTTGTGAATTCATCTTGTTCTTCCGCTTCCGCTTCTGCGGCCAATTCGGCTGGTGTCTTCCGTTTCCGGTTGAGACTGCTTCCCTCCATATCAGCAAAGGTGAACTTCTTCCTTTTTTTTGATGCCATACTGAAAAAAAAACGAAAAAAAAAAGCGTAAAGGGATTAGAGGTGGCTCGTTATAAATCTGCTTAATTTGCGAAAGCGTAGCTCTAACAATTTGGGTTTGGGAGCTGAAAAATATATCTTTTATCTCCTTCCTCTAGCCATGCTTTATTAGTTTAAGGTGGGAACTCGGTTCGTTTATTTATACATGAAGGAAGGAAGTTACTAATTTTTACACAATTTTTCTTATTACTTTTCGACGTTTCAGTTATAGTTCCTTATGTGCGTGGCAAAATCATTACCCTACGCCATATTTAGTAACTAAAATTGTTTCTTGTTAATATTTGCTTATTTTGGTAATTTTAATAAATATAAAAAGTCATACATCATATTAAATACTTTACTGAAAGTATTTTCATTAAAAGTTTTTCGAATGATATAACATAATCTTAAATATTGTACATTATTGAGGATATCAATATGGAGATAGTTATTTTAACAGAATTCACTATGTATTGCGTTAGATAATTTATAATTGCAATATAGAAAAATAGAAATACATTATTATGTTTTGTATATTTTCGATAACAAATCTATAAATTAGGTGCCTATAATTTAAGTAATAATGTTAAATAAATTTATATAACATATTTTCTTTAGATATTTACCAGCTTATGTCAGGCTTTATGTTACGAGAAACGTGAAATTATCTCACATAAACTCTTTTTGAAAGGCCCCTTTCGCAGTTACAAGAACATTCTCTTAATGCCCGTCACGTCTGAACATTTCTTTTCGACTTGAAGTTAATGCCATGAAATACTTAAAGTCGTAGGAATAAAATACATTGTTTTAGGCGTTGACGTTACGTCTGATGTTAGTATGCAGCTGTAAATCACTTAGGAAAGCAATAGAATTTCAATTTCGTATTACGAAAATAGCCTTTAGGAGGAATACGAAGAGGGCATACTGCAAATATTTACTCTAAAGTAATCCCGCTCCAAAAACAAATGGACGTGGCCTTAACTTGAAACGGAAATACAGACGAACTAAGATCTATTACCGTAGGACAGTTAAGCCAGTTATCCGCGTTAAAAGTGATCCCGTAATCGAACAGAGATCTTCCGCCATATTCCAGAGTGCCTGGGTGACTTTCTTGAGGACATTTATCTTGGGATATCACGTTGATCCACTCGATAGAGGATCTTCTTAATTCCAACTTTCTCTCCGGCATCCTTTTTTCAGGAGGGGGGATGATAAGATTGATTTTGTCCCCTCTCTCTAAAGATTTAGCTGTAGTTTGTCCGAGGTTTATTTTTTATTCTCCTATTTTTTTTCGTGAAATCACATTTTGGTTTACCAGATTGATAGAAATTAAGCTATCTTAGTTTCCGAATTTGTGCTTCTTTAGCTGATAAATGGTTTTACAAATCGTTCAGTATTATTCCCGTATGAAAATAGGAATGCTTAATTATTTATTACTTTATGCTTTAATAACGTTTGTTAGTATAATAATGAAAATACGTAAGTAACACAGAAATTTTTCAGTCAGTCTAGATGATATGCGCTAAAAAATTATTTGTTGGATATACGAATAGGAATTCTTTTATGTGCGTAAACGATAATTTATCGCAGTAATTGCAATTTATCTATCGTAGAAGAAATTTTGGAAGAAAGGATAATAGAGCTGACACGAAAACTTCTCCGCGTTATGATTTTTATGATTTTAAAGTTAATCGAGAAAAATGTGATAAATTTCTTTGAATGGACGACAATGCACCATGTTATCGAACTCTCACTGTTGTCAATTGTCTAGACAGCAAGAATTGTCAACGCTTCTATGGCCAGCACGTTCTCGAAATCTAAACCTCATTGAAAATGCTATGGGAAAGCGACTTGCTGGTCGAAATTACCCTCCAACGAATAAGAACACCCACATCCTTAAAATAACATAGAAGTGGGATCATTTGACTCAACAGCTGCTGGCCTAATGCTGTGCAAAGTATGATGCGCCGTGTGGAAAGTTGCATCGCTCTCCACGGTGGACATGTATCGTAGTGAAATCTTTCTCAATGATGCCTACCGTTACTCATATGCATTTTTCTATTTATCTGAACACAGCATCAAAAGAACACTTTTTTTTACTTTTGAATGTTTTAAATGTTAGAATGAGAATTAATGATTTTTATTATAATGTCCTAACAGTGTGACAACAGTATTTTATCAATATTTTTAATTTATTTATTAGCCTCTATCTGCAATTTGAGATCCGTACTTAACTATTCTCCAGCAGTGCTTGAAGACGATTAAAGATTTTGCCTCGTCAATCGCGCTTGATTGAGCTACATTTCCTGCTGCTATTATAAACGACTAAATTCGTTAATTGCTTTGCCATGGTAAGTGTTTTACGAATCTAGGGAAACTGTAGCCAACCAGGTGTTTAGTTCCGAAATGAGAATCATATTCGCAATGAATGGAATTGAAGTTACTAGGACGAGTAGCCTCATCTTGCAAGTACTATATTTACGATAATAAACCGCTTTACTTTTTTCCTTATCATTTTAATTATGAACCGCTAGGAGATTATAAATATATAATTATTTAAAATGTAAGTTCGTTATGCTTGTATTTATTGTTAATTAGATTCACTTATCTGTTGGATTAACTATTGATCTAATTTTTACCTTTTGCTGTATACGTTCTTTGGTATTATAAAAAATATATTTATTGATATAAAATATATGTATGCTTACATTTATTGTGGCTATTTCTTTTATAAATCAATAAATCTAGAAGGCGTAATATAGAAATTAAACCTACAAAGCAAGAGGAACTAAATTAAGATTATTTAAGAAAAGGAAACATAAAATGTAAAATCAAAAACAAAGCATAAAGAAGTTTAAATCTAGAGAGCAGAAAGAATTCTATTAACTTGTTCATTTCACTTAAAATACAAATATCTTAAATTTTTTTTAAAATACAAATTGCATCATGTTTAATAATTTTTGTTAATACTTTTTTCGAAAAGAAAAGGAAAACCTGAAATCGGATTAGAAAACTTTAAGATGCATGTTACAATACAAATAACTAAATTATAAAAGGTAAATAGATCAACTTCAAAATTAGACAAAATGAGCTTTGGATTAGAGTGTCAGTCTTGACTAGAATTCGGGTTATTTATGTTTTAAATGCAGAAATTCTAAAACAAATATTTGCTGATTAAATCTGTAAAACTACTTATCTGTTACCTTGTGAGTATATTTCATCTCTGAGATATTAATATTGTATCAATTGTTTTACTATGAAGTAAGTGCTAAAATGGCCTGTTACATTACAGCACGAAGAATTTCTTGTGGTATGCGTCAGTTAATAAATACATAATTCCGATATATTGCAAGAACTGACGTTTCATCTTCTAAAAGTTATTATTAATATTAATAAACGCTTCTCGGCGGCATTTCGATATTTTCTGCCTACTTTGCGCACTGAACTTACGTTGAGTAGATAAACTTTAAGTACTCTGTTGAGTTATCCTATTCCTCAAATATCATTAGTTAATTGATAAATACCGCATTTAGAACTTCTTTCAAACTTTTACTATAGTAAGTACGAAAATAAGTCCAGACAGGAACAAGTATAGTTAATTATATGACGCAAAATTATTTTGTTGATGAGCATTGTTATCAATAGAGAGGGTACTACATTGAATAATTAGAGAGTGAGTGCAAATTTAGAAACTCCAAACTTGTTAATTAAATGGGTAAAGCAGAGTTTCCATGTGAGACACAGTTTGAAGATAATTCCAAAGCACCTGAAACGCGGGAAACTAGACAGTATGATATAGGCATATAGTCTTGTATTAAGTTATAAATTTCCAATTAATTTACGTGTCCTTGGCTATTCCAACCTTTGGGAAGATTGCAGGAATTATTCCCTGGTCTTCTTACAACTACAAAAATAAGTCCAAAGAAAGAAAAGAAAAGAAGTCCAAAGAAAGTCCATTTATACATTCAAAGAAAAATAGTTGAGGGATAAGATTACAGGAAAGCCTCCACTTGGATTTAACTTAAGATAGAAAATATTGAACTGAACTAATTCTTACTAACCAAAACTTAGCCGAAGCTGTGAAGAAATGACCAACCGAGTTGGTCCATACTTAAACTCCACCGGCGAATATTAACAGGCACGTAAGACTAGGCTCGAACGTAGTAAGATCGGCTTAAAGCAACGTTCTTAACATTCAACGACGTAGCCCGAAGGCAGAATACGCTCTACGGAGAACTTTTGAGCTCTTCTAGTGAAGTGACTGAACTTCCCATTAAACTGGTTCTACCCCAATTACATAAAACGCGATACTGAAAACTCATTCTGGCAGGCAATTGTAGGTGAGAAACAAGAATTTAAAGAAACGGTTTCAAAATCAAAAATAACTATTAGAAAATTAAAATAATCTCTACAAAGTGATGGTAACAGCTTCAGACGTTTCGAAATTTATTTTTATATTCTATGTTATAGCCTCTAGTACTCATAAGTGTACAATTAGTTTTTGTTCTGTTATGACTGTAGCATCCGTATATATCTCGAATGTAATGCAATGTATTTATTGAATGATTTAAAAAAAATGATAACAGGTAGTACTTGAAACTCTGACTATGATAGGATGACAGGAGGAGTAAATGGTGATTTACTACAACTAAAAAATTTTTCTTTCAAAGAATTTTGAAGAAAAACTAAATTAGTAGTCTGAAGGCTTTTAAAACGTCTTTTAAACGTTTTGGTTTGACCATATGTATGTAAGATTTTATATTTAATTTCTTCTTTAATGCACAAAATAGTAATTATATAACATTTATATTAATGTACGCACTGAGAATTGTAAAATGGAAATTTTTTGTTACTTCTTTCTGTCAAATATGGATGTACAAGAGAAGTTCGTCTTACGTATCTTAAGTGAATTCTAATTCTGGCAAAAACTAATTAATGATACATGCGTTAGCAGATGGAACCACTATTATTGAAAAATTACTTTTACATTGTATTGTTTACAGATGTTTTGTTTTTGTTTTCACGTATCATCTTTTGTTGAAAAGAAGATAATACCCGCAAAACAAATAAATCTAACAAGCTAAAATTTTCTTTAATAAGTAACTTAAAACACATTTGTGAAAATTGATTAAATTACAAACGGATAAAAATTTCAAAATCAGGCATACGAGCAGTGTCAGTTAAGATACGAGATTTATCTCTGAGGATTGCTCGAAATATTCTTCAACAAAACGAAGGATCTTCTCTCTGATAAAGTGGTTAAATTTAAATAGATATTGCCATTTCTTTCCTTACGGTTGAAAGATTAGTCACAATGAATTTAGAACAAAATTTGAATTTGGAATTTCCTTAATTATAAAGTAATTCAAGCGTCTGAGCTGACGTATTATTTTAAAGAATCAGTACTGTGATTTCGCCGAGGAAATATCAGTATGACTTTATTTACAGTCGAATGGAGGTAGAAGAATTTAATAAATTTACGTAGATTTAACGTAAACGGATACCTAAATGCAATGACTTAGAAAATCGGACAAGAATAGCAGAAGCTTGAAATCATTTGTATTAGTAAGATTATGATTAATAATGCAATCGACATATTATGGTTAGATTATTTTAAGCTAAAGATGAACTAAGCAGTCTTTGAAATTTTGCAGAGAGATTGTTTTTGAGAGAGTTTCATGTTAAGATTAAGGTTCATGCAAAAACATAAGTCTCAAGTAGAGTAGGAGGTAGTTTGTCATATCAAGAGGTAGTTTGTCATATTAATTTGAAACTGTTATGTATCTCAGGTGTCAGGAAAATGCCAAAAACGAATAAGACGTTGCAAATTGACTGTCAAATGTCTGATTGCTGAGGATTTTCTCACGGTAAATGGGGATATTTTAAGCAGGGTTTTCTTAGAAACTCATATACCAAGGTATTCGTAGATTAAGGAATCAGTTTTCATATGCTTTCCCATAAAATTTAGAAAAATATATGTGGTAGGATATTTTCCCCTGACATTATATCAAGAAAAGTGCAAAATTGCGTATTTATCTGCCCTCTTTCCTCTGACATATTCTGGGACATACAATCTGAAAATTGTCTTAGTTTCAGTGAATTTAAAGAACAGAAATCCTTCAGTAGCAGAATTTCTTTACAGAAACTGTAATACAGATGAATACAGGTGACAAGTGAAAGCAGGGCCGGACACCCGGACGGCTTTTTTGACTACTCCGTTAATGTCCGGGACCCGCAACTATCTAGAGCTATACCCCTGACGTCTCACAAGGGCCGCATCGGGAGCTTATTGAAATTATTGAAAACGTAACTTCATGGCTAAACACAGGCTAATTAGTAACACGCTTGTGACTGATGGCAATACATTGAAATATTTAAAGAGAGCATTGCAGCGTTGATGGATATACCTGGGCGGGCAATTACAATTCCAATACGATACATAATGGCACATTTGTTTCATACATTTAGGCATTACATAACATTATATGCAGAATAATTATGAAAATGAAACGCAGAATGAAAGGACTGAAACATGATTAATACAGGTACATGGTAAATTCTTATTGAATACCAAATATGTTACTTACTTAAATACTTTTTAAGTACTACAGACTTACTACTAAATACTCCATACATCAGATGCCATACATCAGACTCATGTGGCATGGGACACTCTAAATATGCGGCGAGCTGAAAGTTCTCTTGATAGGTTGATGACAGGAAAGAAGGTGGGGAGTCCCTGAGACCCGTCCCCTTTGGGTGCTCTCCATCAAAACTGGGGCGAAACTGAAAGAAGTCGTACGGTCACCTGCATGGTGATCAAGACCCTTGCTAACGACAGGCGCAATCTTGCACTCCTTGCCACGAAGAACTTCGTGGGCTCATTCTGATGTTACTGTCAGACAAGTGAGATGTCACAACAACACACAACTACAACTTTAAAATAGGCACTTAATGTCCCTCCCTTTATTTACGATCGTTACGTATGTCCTTACCACAGCACAGAAGGAATTAGAAAGTTTTAGTAGATAACAGAACTGGTAAGTAGTAGATAACAGCAGTCGTTGTTATGGTTATAAAAAATTAAAAAATTAGAATGAGAAAAATGACCTTGAAGTGTCTATTCTAGAGAAATGCGGTATAATCAGGCTGCTTCATTGAAAAGAATTAGATAAAAAAAAATACTGATTTTATGGCAGATTATAATTCTAATAAAATGTTATAAACTTTAAATGATACGTATAGCCAATAAATAATCTTTTTCCTAAATAAAGCAACTTTTTATTCTTTACATTGTTTTTAAAACCATAAATCAATCTATATTCCTTTATTTTATTTTTTAAACTAAAATGATATAAATTAAACATCTTTCTTTCAACATTTTCTTCCTCAGGAACATAGAGTCAACAATCAAGGCTTTTATTATTAGATTTTGTTTCAAATTTCTTTCAAAACATTTGGTTTAAAAATTACTTCCGAAAACTATGTAACGGAGTAGGCTATTCTGTAAACCCGAAAAATAAATAAATTTCTCCGTCTTCTCAAACACAGGAAAGGAAAATGAGAAAAAGAATTTGAACATTTATTTTGAGTTTCGAACAAATATCTGTAACCAAACGAAGTCAATTTACGTCGATAATAAATCGTTTCCGAAGCCATTATACAAAATTTTTTCATTGAAGTTTTCTAAAAGCATTCTTTCAGAAACTAATCAATCTTGCTTTTCTCCCGGAAATTTCATTCTCCGGAAATCGAAAGAATACAAATCTCGTTCTAATCCTATAAGCATTTTGGTCGCAATCTTCGTTTCTTTTTTTCTCTCTACACAACAACAGGAAATTTCATTAAAAAATATTGCATTTTTAAGCATATTGTTTGAAAAAGTAAATGGTAGGAAAGAAATAGATGCACCTTATTCTTACAGAAAGTTTCTTTCAAATGCTCGGAAATTATTAAATTCGAGAACAATGTTTATGCCAGGTAAAAAATGACTGGAAAGAAAGAAAAATTACCTTCATTTAAAATAAAGAACCTCATATTTGATATTACTGCAAATCTCTAAGGTAAAATAACTTTAAAAGATATTAGGAAGTATAATTAGGATAGTTAAATTCGTAAGAAAAATATTATATAATTTATTTCAGAAATATTTAAAATTATTCTCAAAACAATATTTTTTAATATCAAAATAAAATGTTGATTTTTTACGAATGCGTGACATTAGGGACAGGGATTTAGATAATGTAATTTATCTAGAATATATTTCTTGTCCAAGGTTTTAAGACAATACTTAAGTAGTTAAATGTAATTCGCAAAATTCGCGTATTTTTCTCAGCTACTTAACGGTGTAAGTATTTCCTCTTCCGCGACTTTTAGAAGGTTTATTTTAATATATTCTGCAGTTATAGTTAATAAAACTGTCTTTCATTGTAAAAAGCATAACACAAAAAGTTTCATTACTGGCAGCAAAAAATGACAGAGATATTTCATTAAAAAAAAATGGGATTTTCCTCATCATTTTCTGCTTTTCTGGATTAAAACATAAATGAGAATCTTTCAAGGCAGACTTCCCCTCGCTTACTTTAATTCATTAATATTCTTTTGTAAATAAGTAATAGCCAATATTCTCTAATTTTGCTACAATTAGTATGACTGAAGTATTTTTAGGCAAGTAGTTTAAAAGCACTAAAAACACGTTAATAATATTCATAAAACGAAGTTTATACTTCCTTGTACGAAGTAAAAAGGAAATATTGTAATCGCAAAGAATTTCGGATATCATATTTCAACGTAAATATCTATTTTGACAGCAATCCAGAGCAATTTAACGATGCTTTGAGTGACATGTGTACGTAAGGGCAGAATAAAGGACTCGTTTTCCCCCAAAAAAATATAAAACTGACTTAAAATTATTCAGAAAAGATTTTTTCGTAGCGTCTGCGGGTATGTACGTCCGTATGTATGTATCTCGCATAACTCAAAAACAATTAGACTCAGAGCGTTGACATTTCGTATAAGGGACTGCTATAACATGTAGATGTGCATCTGGTATTTTGGTTGCAATCGGCCGCATTAAAGGTATATATATATATCAACTCTGTTACTCGGTTTAATGATCTCAGTTTCTTTATTCTTATATGTTTGTAAATTGTGCATTTTTTGCTTTAAAACTGATTGAATTATGTTGTTCTTATATTCCGTTTAAGGAGTTTATGCTTTTAGTAAATCTGCAAGCTATATTTGTAGAATTATGAACAATTTAAACGTTATTTAAGTGCGACTAAGCCTAATTATTTTGGCCATAGCAGCCATCTTTGTTTACATTTGAAATTTAGCAGAATAGTGGATTTGTTGTCGATCTAAAGAAACTAAGCTTCGCAACAATAAAGATAATGCCTTCTTTTATTATTGCGAATTAAATCATGCTAAATCCATTCTGGAATTTATTCGAGGAAATAAGTGTTTAAGATTTACTTCGTAACTTTTATTATGGATATTTTGAGTTTTTATGCATTTCTGCCTTGTCGTGAAGTGAGAACTGAACTAATTGAATGAGAAATACTGAATTGTCTGTGAAGAATTTTTTTTATTTGTTTGTTTGCTTAATTTCTTTTATACATCGTTTTAGATTTAGAACAGCATTTGAATGGAAAATGTGGCAACGATTAGGTAATTCTTCAGATGATTTACATAATTTTTGTGCAGTTTAAATTATAAAATGAATGTGATGTAACGCTGTTAAGTGATCCTAGGGCCAGAGTGTCGCTATGGTAAATAAATATAGTGAATTTTAAAGAGTGCATTTATTCTATTGTGGTTTATGCGTTATCGACGAAGTAGATTTAATTCAATGCAATAAGTCTAAATGAAATGCAAAATGCATATAATTCAATATTCCGTTCAAGGAAGTCGTGGTGTATACATCAGATTTTTCTATTTCGAGATCATAATCTAATGGCCGTAGATATACAAATAAATAAATAAAATAATTCGATTAAAACTATTCCTCATTTCTAATTTACGCGAACAATGTTATGAGTTAGCTATATCCCAATACTGAAAAAACTGTCTCTGTTTTCTTGAACATGAATAACTCTGTAACTGGGCGTATAAAATCTCTCCTTTGGAAAAATTTGCATTAGTCGAAACGTTTCATCACTGTTTACATAACACTGTTAATCCTTTAGTCTGTTATCATCAGAAACTTTCTAAACTGATATTACATTTTTAGTCACGTTGTAGAGACATTAGGTCATTTCGAAAAGCAGGAGAGATAACAAATAAGCAATGCCCTCGCCGCGACTCGAACCACGGACCTCTCGAAAACGCGTCAAGCGTGCTGACCATTACACCAGGAAGGCATGCTAAGAAGGCGGAAGAAATACCTTATGTACTCCTCCTTTTAAAGGGCGACCGGGTATTAGGGGACCTAGTTGCCAAAGCCTGCTGGTGGACAATCATCATCCACCACATTTCTGTTTAGTTCGCGCGCCACTGCAGAGACATTAGGTCATTTCGAAGCAGGAGAGAAGAAAAATGAATAATTCCCTGACCGGAACTAGAATCACGGACCTCTCGAATACGCACCGAGAGTGCACCATTACATCACGAAGGCAAGCTAAGAAGAACCTTATAATAGAATAACCTTATAACGTATAAATTTAAATATTTAACCGTTCAGTTTGCTTACGTTCTCTGAATATGATTGCAAATTTTGAAATTAAGTATCTTTATCAGTTTCTGCTATTTCTGAAATAAACATTTTTGTGTTTTACCTTTTAGAACGAGTGAAATTTTATGACGAGTAATATACCGGAAAAGGACATGAAAAATAGCTTTCGTAATTTTTCAAAAATAACTTTTTTGTAGTTTAATATTTCCAAAAAAAAATATTTTTATAATTAAAAGCCTTACGATTCAACTATAACCAATGTCTGAAAACTAGAGGTCGCATAAGGACTTTCATAGACATGACGTACGTAATACCTTTTAATTGTTTTTTAACTTATAAATAAAATGAAACATTTCAGCTAACTTCCGCAGTAATACGATAATAATAATAATGAATTCTTTATATATGCCAAAATATTGATCAAAACCTATGGATATAAAACGACTGAATATTCTGATCGTCATTATGGTCAATAGTGATAAGTATAGCAATAATATTCAGTAATTTCACATGAACCATCATTATTAACATGTTAAAAGTTCGAATTAGTTAAAAACAGAATAAAGATCGATTGTATAATTGCATTTGAATACATATTAAATGAAATACACATTAATTTCATCGAATGCACATTAAATCGAATAAATGAAAGTGTGGTAGAAATTTATTATTTTGCTGCATTGGTTATTTTTATGACTTGATAAATAAATAAAATATAATACATATTTGTGATTTATTTAAACACTGAAATCAGGTTGAGAAATTTTTATAAATGCAGTATTGCTAATGAAGAAGCAGTTTGTTTGTGCATCGTATTTTAAATGAAACTATGGAACCGAAAACAAAGCGGTTAAAAATGGTCTTTAAAGCTGAGCGATTTAAAATAGCCAGTGTTCTGAGCATTTGTAATTTTTCCTAACTAAGCGTTTACTCATTACATACGATCCTCGAATATAAGGCACGAATTCTCTCCCGTTTATTCCACATATTTAATCATTTAGGAGAGTTTCATTTGAAACTTGCCATAAGGTGTTGCATAGCAGCTATGTTAAAGCTGTTTGTTACAATTTCGACGAGAGTGACGTAATGCAACTTTTCACCGGCTGCACGTGACAAATGATTCATTACCTCTGATATGTTCTGCTAATGGAACATGCGGACCTGATTGTCCTCGGCTGAGAGATAGTGCCGCAGAAAATGAGTAACAAAGGAAAGCGTTTTAAATGCGAGCGTTTAAAATCGAAATGATTTCCAATAAAATGTTTGTTCAAATTTTATTTAACAAAACACTCTATTACTTGGCTATATTTTGCATGTATTAATAATTTCAAAACGCTGATCAATAAGAACATTTTAGGTCTTAAACTATCAACTCCTGTAAACTCTTAATATTCCTTAATGTCAGCTGATACACTTAAAAGGAAAGCCGAGGACAGTTTCACAAAATCCACTGCTTTTAATATAAAGCAGCTGTTTTACATAAAGCCTGCTAATTTCATCTAATACAGAATTAATAGCAAATTTCATAGAGTTTGTAAGAAAATCTAAATAACTTGCGTTCCTAATCGATATCAAAAGAACAACATAAGCTAAAAATAATATTAGATAAAAATCAAAAGTTTTGTTGCCGTTTGTCTATAAGAAAATTCTACCAACTTAAGACATGAAGACAACGAAATAATTTTTCCTTCGAGTGTGGTTCATTGGCACGAAAACCTATTTAAACATTACCATCAAAACCTCGAAACGCTTGCATCAAAATTTCAAGAATTATAAAAAACATTAAAGAAGTTTTAAAATATACAAGATTCCTAAGATATAAAGAAAATTGTGAGTTAGTCAGGGTATGCAAATTCTTAAGTTAAGCTGCTTTAAGCTTAAAACTAAGCAAATAAAAGCAGTCTATTATTTTAAGAATAGGTAGAATTAAAGCTAAAGAGATGTAAAAGCATAAAATCTTAAAATGAACTATAGAATATGGCAAAGCAAATGCTATAAAACGTTTCTATGACATTATTTCCACAGAATATATTGCCGCATGGGAAACTGTGCCCTTATTTTATACGTAAATATTAATAAGAAAGGATCAAGAAGTAGCTGCGTATTTATTTTCTTAGATCACCCACGCACTGAGTTTTGTAGCAAATATTTCTTTCAAACCTTAATAATTCCTACTTTAGACGCGAGTTTGACGAACTCTAAAGAGTTATAAAATCTGTTATCCTAACTAATTCCATATCAGAGTAAAAGATATATGCAGTGAAAGCAAAGGGAATTGGGGCTCAGAACATTCTTACATCTACTTGTAATCATGAAATGCTGTTGCACCTATAGAAACGTGGCGTTTGGTGAGGAACAGACGAAATAATTGCTGGCCAAATTTCGAATGCAATTATTAATAGAAGCTTACTGAATATTTTGATGCAGTTTGGCTTGGAGCAGAAGAGAATATGGAAATATTTCACCGTATTATGCAGATATTTTGAAAAGTCTAAGTTGAAGATTCAGCCACAAATCATAAAAAACTATAGCAAGAAATGCTGTTTATTTAGTGACAATGTTCTGCAAATATAAAATACATGTTGCGTTTTATATTATTAAACATTAAGAATATTATTAAATCATTTATTTCTATCTTCTAACCACTCTTAAGATTACCTTGGTGGGGTAACGCTTTAAACAGCAATCTAAATCAGTTCTAGATTAGAGTTTTAAAGAATCAGACAGTAAAATCAATAACTAAAATCTATTTAAATCTCACAGAGCTTTTAAACTGATTCAAGAGGTATATACTCTTACATATACTATTAGCAGGTAACAGGTGACAGAGAACGGGGGTATTTAGCCTCTACCAGACGTAAGCAGGTGTATGCCTCTCGTCCTCCACTATACAGCGCTTAAGAATTTAAGGATTTAGGTGACAAACATGGCTTTGCAGGGGCTAACTGGCTGTACAATGGCTACATATTGGGGAATTAAGGGTTCAAGAAACACATTGCAATGCTAGAATATAAAACGAAGAACATAAAGCGTACTAGTAATACAATGAATAACTAGTGCAATGTGAAAGTACACAAGTACTAAATACGTAGCAAAATAAATAAACAGTGCAATGAAAAAGTAGTACAATATTAAATAAGTAGTGCAATGAAAAAGGGGCAGTTCAGCCAAAAAAGGTATTATATGACCTGGCAAATGTCCTGCCCCAGGGCTGGAATCATGATGATAGTAAACAAATCATGTAAAATTGAACACATGTGTACCCGTTTCTTCTGAGGCATGTCTTCAGGAAGGCAGACTTCCGGTTTTTAATAATGCTTATTTATTATTAAACATTTGACGATTTATTCTCTTTCTCTGTATGCGAATATGGAATATCTTACATAACTTATTACTTCAATTAATTTTTTGTGTTATTTTATTTTAAATTGTTTGTTACCTAAGAAACTGTTACGTGACTGTATTTAAATACAGATAATTTTAACTGCACACTGTGATCGCCAAGAGAAATGAAAGAAGCAGGTTTTTGAAATTTAATTTTCGATGTTATGAAACTTTGTATTAAAATAAAGAATTTATATCATTTGGAATTCCTAATTGTTTAACATTATTTTAATAATTTATTTACATTTCAATTTAAACGAATTCTTTCACGCAACGTTTAAAGCAACTTCCGAAATGTGTATAATGAGAGCGTACACATATACATATATATATAATGTGAATGAGATGTGAGATAATGTATACAATGAGAATATGTATATATATATACGTATGTATGATATATCCATACATATATATATATATATATATATATACATCACATTTTTTTTTAATTTATGCAAATCACATTTACACAAACTCAGGGTAACGATACGCTTCTAAAATGCAAAGGGAGGAGAAAATTCACTGCAACTAGCTTAGAACTAATTCACTAGAGAAAATTCAGGAATTCATAAAAGAAATTCAAATGAGCTTAGAAAACGATTATATTCTCACAAAAAGGGTCTAGCAGAACGTTAATTTAAATAAATCGAATTATCATTGTTCAGTTATGTTATGGTGCATACAATTTATTTAAATTCTTTTTTATTCGGATGGAGAATTTTAATTTCCAAACATAAGTGCTATTTAAATTAGTAGAGACAAATGCGATTATTTAAATAACAGTTATTTAAATTGTAATCAAATTCATGCAATGACAGAAGTAATATTTCTTTTAAAACTAAATAGATTACAATCTACGTTATTTGTTTCATTCAAAAAGGTGTGAAAAAATGCCATTAGTAATGCTTTGAAATTTTGCAAAAGAATATAGCACAATGAATAGCAGAACAAAATATTTCTATAAACTGATATGAGTTCCCCGAGAAAATTGCACTTTCCTCTATCCTCGTTGGATCATGAATTGAAAATCTTCTGCAAAAAATATTCTTTTTATTAGAATTCGAGTATTTTTAATCGATTCAGTTCATTCTTTTGTATTTCTGTTGAATGTTATTCAAAGATTTCTGCTCATATAATTTAAAGGAAAACGGAATATAAATAAAGTAAATATTAAAATGTGTAACATTTTTGGGAAGGGAAGGAATGTGGATTTTAATGCAATGCCTTTGTCCCCAAATGCTGAAATGTTTCTATAAATTTGTAATAAATTTACTTATTGATTAACTTTTAAAATTAAACAAATTCTGAAGTGCCGTCAAATACATTTTTATGAGACTCAGCTTGCAAAAATTCACTGTTACTTCGCGTTCCATGTCAGCCATATGAAGAAAATTATATTTAAAACTGTTAAACAGATGAAAAGCTAAAAATAGTTTGAGAAAAATGTTTCATAACGAAAACTTAGGAGCTTAAATGTTATTACATTCTGTAATAACAGAATCTTCTATTCCAGGGATTCTTAAGCAGAGAATTTCCTGCTTGGGTAAATTCCAAAGTTTCAGGAGGAAATGAGGTCAGACTTCATCTGTTAAGTACACTGCTCAAAAACATTAGGGAATACTGTGAGTTATGTGGGAAATAACAATATAATCGAAAACCTTTTCAACAAAAATAAATAGAAGACACTGAAAAGAAAATTATACCGATTACAAAGTTCGGAATATGCAAATTTTGTCTTAACGTCGAAAACTACGCGTTTTAGAGTGAAAAGCGACCTACAGCATTCTTTATGGGATCGGTTTTGGGAAACTGGAAATGTTCGCCGAAGATCGAGACAAAATCGTATGCCTAACGCCTACAGCAAAATGAGGATCATACTCCACACTAATGGCCAGAAGATCCACACTATGAATGTCACTTTCTTGCAACGGTATCTTCAGAGTGCAGCTGATACCAGAGTTCCGACTCTAACTGTTCAAAACTGATTCCAGCATGTGGTTTTGTACGCTCGTAGACCTACAGCTTGTGTTTCATTGACACAGGACCATCGTACTAACCGCAGAAGGTGGGCACAAAAGCATCTTAGCATCTTAGATGGGTACGAGATGAGTGGTGCAACGTGCTCTTAACGGACGAGTTTCCGCTTTAGTGTACTACCTGACAATAAGTGGATTATCTAGAGAGGGTCTGGTAACATGAAATATTCCCGTATTTGCGCATGAAAGTGTTCGATCTGTCGGAGGCAAAGTGATGGGCTGGGTCGGTATTTCTCTCAATGGCCGCACGGACCTGTGCATCATCAGGAATGGGACCCTAACGGCTCAGCGATATAGGGATGAGATCCTCAAACCTGTTGTGGGCCTTTACGATGCAGCAATCGGGGATGCATTCAATCTCATAGATTATAACGCCAGGCCACATCATGCTCAGCTAGTGGACAGTTTCCTTTTGGACGAAGTAATCCTTCGAAAGACTAACTAGCATGTTTCCCAGATATGAACCCAATAGAACATGAATCAAGGATAGTTTAATATTGTTCTAGCAATTGTTAAAGAAAGTACATGGGGCAAATATATTAATACTTAAGATGATCCTAAACATCTCTTTTCTGCATTAAATTCCAAATATCAACCTGGCACTTGAAATTAAGCGACGGCTGATTGGAGTTTCAATTCCGGGAAGATCTGCTTTCTATGTAAGAACTCAACTGTCATTAACATGACCTCTAAATGTAACACAAAAATACTACTTGTATTACATACAAATGTGTTTAAAAGGTTGAACAGTACAGTCGAGGAATTCGAACAAAATAATTTTTCCGACTAATATAATGTGTTTAAATTATGGCTTCAAAAGAATATCAAAGAACGTAGCAGAGATGTCAAGAAATGAGTTACATTTACTCCGCCGTTAATTAACGCCTACCGGGCTCCAAGACAGATTTGACACATCCCAGGAATATTTTTCTTTCGTGCAATATTTGTTATCAATACGGTGCTTACAGACACAGAGACATGAATTGATGGAATATAAATTTGAATTTTGCCCTTTGTGTTTCTATTCTAATTATTTTTGTATGTTTTGTTGATTGGGTAAAAGAAAATCTGCGCGGAAGAAGAGTTTCATAATTTGAGCTAGTGAGATTAAAAAACTATATAAATCTGAGAAATAAAACCTAAACATAGGTTAAATACTGTAGAATACATTAGACCATTATTGAAATAAACTTCCAATTAAACTATGTTTGAGGCAAAGTAAATCTAAAAAGTAAAATTCCTAAACATATTTAAAATTTATATATAACACTTCTTACACAAAGGTGCCACGCATAACTCTATGCTATAAAGAACTGGTACATCACATCAAGAGTAAATGCGGTGAATTATACATATATATATATATATATAGAGAGAGAGAGAGAGAGAGTATTGCAAAATGTTTGTATACATTTATTTCGTTAAAAAAATTCCGACAGTCAGCTGCTTTCATCGTGCATTTGGCACACATGCAATTTGAGTCTAAAATTACGAATTTAAAGAATTATTGGCGTTGCCAAGTTGTATCTGTTTGTAACAAGTACAATGGTTTTAGCCCAAAAAGGGCATTAGCTTTAGAAACACTATTTTACATTTCCTGGGCCGTCTCTATTGATAATCTCTGGTGATAAGCGCTATTATACTTTAAAAGAACCCTTTTGGCCGAGTTAAAATCTGAGCCCTTTCATATTAATTACTGTTATTTTTGTCAAATTTTGCTTGCAACTGTAATTCATTATTTGCAATCCATTTTAGAGAAAAATGATATAGGAATAAAATATGTCAATGGGATGTAATTGAAAAACAAATTAAGGAATTACACGATTTATAAATTATGAAATACTTGCCAAGTAAAAGTTAACTATCAACATGGTAAAATATTGAAATACTGTACTTGTTTTTCGTTTAGTAAAAATTTCGTGTTCCACAATCGACCAAATCCTCACTAATGGGAAAGTGGTTAAGATCTCTGCGTACTGATAGTTTTGGCTGGCTTCGAGCCCAAGTGAACGGGCTGCCTGTTTTCGCCACGTATAATGTGAATACGAATCAGTTTACCCTAGAAAATCCTTCAGAAATAATCCCTTCCCTTAGGCAGATAGCTTTTTAGTGCTTTGCTATATTTAAACAATAATTCAGTGCCTCTTCGTCAATAGTTTCAAATATCATCACTGATACCAATGCGAGGTTTGAATTTAATTTATTACGGCAACACACACTTGGGCTATCTGCCTAAGAGAAGGGATGCCTTTGTGGAGGATATTCTCAGGGAAACTGGCGCGTATACACATTACACATGAGGAAAACCAAGAAGACGTTCATGTATCTAGCCCGTTCACCTGGAATTGAACTCATTGCGGGGAATGGGACCAAAATGTAAAGAATTACTTGAATGTAGCAGAGTATACGAGAGTTAGCTGTCTAAGAAGTGAGATGCTTTTATTTAAGATTTTCTAGTGAAAACTTTTTGATATTTATAATACAGCGAAGAAAAACACTTATTCGAACCAATGTTTTAGATCTTATGCAGGTTTCGCTTAATGAAAAGCTGAATACAATTTTGCCTTCCTCTGACATGTACTACTATTCAGAAAAGTATATTTTTACTGCTCTTCATTTACTTTCTAACTAAATAGAGAAACTATACTGTAAATGCAGAATATATAGACAGATAGGTTACACGTTAATAAAGCACTAATATATACCGTTCATACTGGTTTACTGTAAGGCACTTATTAATTAAACTCTACCTTCTGGATGAATACCAGACGAGCATTGTGTAACTGCCACTTGAATCATTAAATGACTGTTTACTTATAATTTCTGAATATATTCCTAAATATTTACTATGCATAATATACTGTTTGAATCATGTCCTTCAAGGCACAACTTTAATCGGCTTTTTAATGTGCAAAATCTGGCCGCAATTTACTATAGACCATTCGATATCATCCGCGGATACACGTGACAGCGAATAACAACGAAAGCTGTGAGTATGTGCATGGATTATATTTCGATACATTTTCACATATGAAAGCATTTTTGACTAATTAATAAGTTAATTGTAAAGCGAACTCATTTATAGGTAAAGCGGATTATACAGTTCAAACTATGCTAGGAATTTATGCAATTAAACATATAGTACAAACTCTTAATACGTATATTTGTAATAAAGTCTTAGATTCAAGCATTATCTATCCCTCAACATAATTATCATTGTTCTGTTTTCACAATAGAGGGCGCTATAAGACATCACTCAGTGACGATAGGAAAGTGCATGATCCCACAATAGATCCCCGCAACTTTGAACATTCCAACGCTACAGGTTAACCGCAGGCAGGAAATTGCGAACGTTAATACCATTACCGGTGACGTAATGGGACTGGTAGCAGGAAAGATCCTATAACTCTGAGTTATTTACATATCTATTAACCGAAAGCGTATAGAGCGGAACACTGGATTCTCATATAGTATGCAGACAGCGCAATAAGATAACAATATTTGGAAATGATATCACCCAGTTTAGATCAAAAGTGGCATGATAAGAGAAGCTCAGATTTGTTTACCTCCCACCAAGAGCTACAACTGAAAACGCAAAATGCGTAATGAAGAAATGTTTCTATTACTTAATCACTGAAAAAGAATTAAATTTATAAGCGCATAAATATTTTTAAGAACTAAATTATCTAAACATTAAGATTTTCGCAGACATATATTCTCCTGATATTTCAAATTTAATATATATTAAAATATATATTATTAATTAAAATAATTAAAAGTATT
>KK112701.1:102904-126273 GCA_000611955.2 Stegodyphus mimosarum | reverse complement strand
CAGACACACATGGGGAAGGAGTACCTCCTCACAATATCGATCCCCGGTTACAGACCCTCTGTCAAAAACGTGGAGCTCAGTTCGCCCGTTCAGCATAATGCCTCCCCAGACAAGAACTCCAGGACCACCGTTACGGTGTCTTTCCTTGATGTTACTGGGATAAAACCGGGTCCTGACCTCTCTCCAAATTCAAGCGCGTTGAGAATCGCTTCTGGTACTGAACCGACTTTCATCCGTAAAGATGGCACGACTCCATTGATCAGTTGTCCAGTTTTTGTGCTCCCTGCATGACTGTAAACGGTGGCGTCGGTGGCCAACTTTCAACGGGAGGCAGAGTTCAGGGCGGCGGGCGAATAGGCCCCCTTTGTGAAGGCCTCTGGCCACAGTAAACCGCGACACTTGTCGCCCCGTTGCTGTACAGAGTTGCTGAGCAATGGCGTTTGCTGACTGCTGTTGGCCTCTTTTCGTCTCCAGGACGATATATCGGTCATCCCCTGTAGATGTCGTCCTCGGGCGACCACCACCAACCTTCCTAACAGCTGTACCTCTGGTTTGGAACGCTTTCTAAGCGCACGAAACGACACATTTGTTGATTCCGAACTCTTCACCTACACTGGTGAGGGTATGCCCCTCCTCCAGCTTTCCGATAATTCTTCCACGTGTGAAGTCGTCCAAGTGATTTCTTCTAGCCATATTTCGCGAACTCACTCACTGGCACTTGCAGCGAATATGTTGAATTGCGTCTCCGTCCTTCCTTTTATTCTACCGCTGAGCTGCGCGCGCCGACATCACGCGTTTTGTGTACGCTCACGTCGCCTCTGACATTTCGTTTCTGATATTTGCATACGCATGACGTTTCTACTGACTTACTTGTTCATTGTACTGATCTCCAGACCTCCTTTTCTGAAATTTCATGGCTATCTGCTAAATCTTTACATTGTTGCTTAAGTTTTGCACACCAGTGTAGATTGTGCGTTGTGGTACGGTGCAGTGGCTACTTTGATCGCCGGAGCTGGTTTTGATTACTCCTTCTGGTATATAAGAAAACACTGCTGCATGACACCTTCTGTATTTTGCTTGAATGTATTGAAATAACAATTTTATGTAATATACGTATTTTCATCGAACTGTTGCTCTCTTTTTTAAAGAAAAAATAACATTACTTTGTATGTCTATTATTATTGTTAATGAATTATTTTAATATATCATTTTTGTATTTCTTTCAGACAAAAGTAAAGAATACGTCTCTGTGACTTTGGCATCTATACTTTTTGTATCCGGCTTCGTGATCTATATGATATATAGGTACGACTGAATTTTGTTATTTTTATCTCACTAGGATCTGAAGTGGTCTAAAATACTTTAGGTTCTTAAAATGCATATTTAAAATAAGAAATAAATATCAGCTCATCACTTATAGATTGAACCAACATTCTCAGTATTTTATCAATATTTTTTCAAGTAATGCGGTATTTTTTTATTATTAAAAGAGTTTCACAGTTTTTTGTTACATTCAATACGTGGAATTTTATGATTTTAAATTCATTAAATATTTTTCTTCACGTGCAGAGTTGATAGATCGGAGAATTTTTAAACAGGTATATGCTTTATGTTACTTCATTTGTAAAAGTTTACCGCAATCTCAGTAAATGCACATGCGCACGTTGTTATTTTTTCATCAGTTCCACGCAGTAACTCTGACTTCTAATCAACAATTATTTTCATTTTTTAATCTCTTGAAACATTAAACCATTTTAAATAATATATTTGAAAAAATATGTATTATGATCGAAAAAGATTAATCTGAAAGCTTTCAGGCTTTTTTGTAACGTTTTGTGTGTTACCTTTAGTTATTAACTGTCATATTATTCACTCTTAAACAATAAAATTCAATTCAACAGCAATAGCACAAAATATTTTTTAAATGAGCATATCTTTGTAATTTCCGGATGGAAAAGAACGTTATGCAAAATTTTATGGCTCTGGGTACCGTTGTTTTATCACAGTGCGAGAAACATACATACATTTATGCAGATTGTTCATTATTTAATTACTTTAAATATAATACAGGGCTCTTATATTTGGTGGCAACAATTTGAAAAGTAAACCGACATTTATAGCGACATTTATATTAATATATGGGATAATTTAATAACTTAAATGGTAATTCCGGAATGGATTAAGCGTGATTTAATTCACAATAATAAAAGAAGGCATTATCTTTCTTGTTACAAAGCTTAGTTTCTTTAGATTGGCAATAAATCCACTATTCTGCTAAGTTTCAAATGTAAACAAATATGGCTGTTATGGTAAAAATAATTAGGCTTAGCCGCACTTAAACAACTTTTAAATTGTTGATAATTCTACAAATATTGTATGCAGATTTACTAAAAGCATAAAAACGTTAACCGGAAGATAAGAACAACATAATTCAATCAATTTTAAAGCAAAAAATGCAACATTTGCCAACGTATAAAAATAAAGAAAAACTGAACTCACTGAGCCGAGTAACAGAGTGGGTATATATATAGAGAGAGCGAGAGAGAGATAGAAAAGGAGGGTGAGAAAAGTGGGTATATATATGTAATATATGTACATTTAGTGCGGCCGATTGCAACCGATTTAATTTGCATAATTACATGAAGTTGCTCTTCAGATTAAACTGCTGGAAAATGCTGGTAGCATTTTTGTTAATTATATTTTAGATGTTTCTGTTTTGCTTCTTTTGCTTTTTATTAACCGTTATTTTCAGTTAACCATGGATATCGCCCATGGCTACTCTAGGTACGTCAAATATATGGAGTCGACTGTATTGTCTTCTAGAAAGAGTTTCTATAATGCATTGACCGTTATTCAATCAATACATGCTGCTAAGAAATCTCTTCCATTCTTTCGAATTCAGTGTGCCGCATTTATTCGTTTCGAGTCATGAAGCTGCAATTAAAAGCTTTGCGCATTTATTGGATTCTATTTTGTTTCATTTCCTGCACGATCATAATTACCTGACAAAAGAAGAAATGAATCCAATTTTCCGTGTCCATGAAAACATTCCCTCTATCTACCGTGTGACGATTAATGCTTTTAATGAATTTTGAGTTAAGTACCTAGTACTCGAGTTCCTTTCGTGTCGTTATTTAAAGTAACAAAGTAAAAGAAAAATTCTTTGTTGAAATATCTGCTTCACCTCCCTGGGAGTTCATGTTTATTATAAAATTTAAAAAATCCTTTTGGAAAATGCATTCAAACTTACTTCTGGGCATACATTTGTATCATATATCGAAAAATACTTTAAAGATACGGTAGTGTGACATCTGGCATTTTTTTGCGAGTTTTCATCCTAATTTTTGCGAGTGTTATTCATTTTCTATTGTCCGAAAGTCTTTTTAATTGAAGTAATTGAGGTTCCTATGAACATGGGAATAATGAGCGGATACATGTGTAGCGCAAAAGTAAAATTACAATTAAAGATTAACTAAAGTAACATATTTATGCATAGAACGTTAAGTGGTGCAGAAGTGCTTTGTTTTTAGAAATCGATGTTGTTAACTTATATTTCATTAAATTATTATTTCCTCAAACTTTGGCTATTAAAATATAGCTTTTATTTTTCTCGCAAAATAACAACAGGCTGCTGCGTTGAGAGTTCCTATGTTAAAGAATTCATGATTTTGCACATTTAATCCTATAATTCTGTAAATGTAACTGTATTGTTCAACAATAAATAAGAAATTGTTTAAAAGCTTTTTCTCTTTTAAGCAGAATTGTAAGTTTTCATAATATATTTCTATAGCGGGGCCAATTGTTTCCAAAACTTATCAGAAACTCTTTATTGCGTCTGATTTGTTTTTCAATATATTTCCTGTCAATACTGCATCTAAGATGTATGTTTGAGTAGATTTTTAATTGGCTGGGAGTTCATGTTTATTATAAAATTTAAAAACTCCTTTTGGAAAATGCATTCAAACTTACTTCTGGGCATACATTTGTATCATATATCGAAAAATACTTTAAAGATACGGTAGTGTGACATCTGGCATTTTTTTGCGAGTTTTCATCCTAATTTTTAATATCCTTTCACTTTAAAATAATACCATCATATATCGATGCTAAAAGCAAATGATCAACTAACCCCCCGACACCTTTGTTATAACTATCTCACTTTTCATGCAACATTCTAATACAAAATGCAAAAGAATTTGGAAATTACTTCCTTGCAAGGGAAAGTGACGTGTATTTTTTCTTTTCTTCTGCGTGTCTCATGACATTTTTTTCAAGAAAGAGTTGTTAATTTTTTAGTGATTTTTTTTGGTTTATATTAAAAGATGAAAGAAATCACGTAGCAGAATTTCCTACAATTCATGCATTTTTGTCTCTGATTAGTGGAATAAGCTTAATGTTTGTATCACGTAGATTTATGTTGTTTAACATATTTATATATTTATTTCAAATAAGAAATCTGGAACCAATGCTACACAAAGACCAAATTTCTTACTTTATGTGTTTACTGATAATTTTTCAGCAGCTTAATGCGCGAAAATACTTGACATGATTATATTATTTTATTAAAAAAACAAGATTTTGTAATTTTATTTATATATATAAAGGGCTTTCCAAGTTATTGTTTAACGTTTTACATTATAAAATTTGCTGCAATTTAATTCTACATTTATATCAAATTTTTAAATTTATTTATTTATTTGTATTTCAATTTTTTGTCTTCGTGAAAATTTGGTTCTAAATTTCTTTCTTGATGTATTTACTGATCAGTTTTCAGCGGCATTCGACGTGATGAATTCTGATCAATTTTCAGCGGCGAAAATTCATCGAATGATCATAGATTTTTCTGTATAAAAACTTTTGTGTTTCTGTAATATATATATATATATAGTTAGGAAATTTTGAATCAAATGCCCAAGGTTAAATCAAATTTCTTTCCTCTTGATACAAAGGAAAAACACTTTTGTTACACAAAAAGAAGCCTAAAGTACTCTTTAATAATTTAAATTAGTTACTAAGAATTATATATATATATATATATCTTTTAATTAAAAACATAAAAAACAACTACATTAACGTGAAATTAAGTGGATCAAAGATGCATTTTTATTTTCTTTTGTATTTATCTTGGGGCAGCAGCTACAAGAGCTGAAAAAGAAAACAAACACTAAACTGAGTTTCCGCTCTTGGCTTTGGATTATATGTGAAAAATTTATAAATGTAATAAATGTATTTTTAAAATAATCATTAATTTAGGAAACTTTGGTGATAATAAATAACAATAATATTAACGAACCAGTGTTATTAACTGCCACAACGGTATACTAGAAAGTGTACAACTTTTGTATTTTTACTAATTTTTGTATTTTGTAGCTGCTGCAGCAGTGGTACAAACATGAGCTAAATGACGAGTAAAATGGATGGACGTTTCTCCCCCTTCTTTATCTTAATTTTAATTTTTAAATAGTTTTGTGATATTAAATCTTTTTAATTAACACGGATTAATCCCGTATTTCTTCTGTTTGTAAACAAAATTGTATATGATTTTTTTCATGTGTTTTATTTTTTCAGAAATTTAAATAGCGTTATATTAGCATTACAAGACAGCTTTATATATTTCAGAATTACATGATAGCGTTAGTACATATGTACTTTCCTGATATCAAGATTCAGTTTTTAAATACAATATAAGCAATCTATACTTGCTATTATAAAAAAAGATGGCGATTTAACATTTAAAGTAACTCAAAATAAAGTGCTTCAATTAAATTTATTAAAAGCTTTCAAACTAATTTGTATGTTTTATATTTTGTTTATGGGAATCCTTTTTCAAATTCATTTGGATTCAAACTTACGCGTAAAGTTTTGTGGTTTCATCCGTCTTTAAATGAAATGCAAGAATTGTATTCGGACGGAAATTACTGAAACCCTTTCGCCGACTGCAGAATGTGAAGGTGTCATGTAAACAACGTGAAAATCCAATCTACTCTTCACTTTCGAATATACGTGTCCTGGAAAATCTGCAACTAGAATAACAGATATTATGCAAATGTTATTTTCCTGAGTTGGGTTTAATAGGGTATCTGCAAATACGCTTTTGAATATGATTTTGGGTTGTGTCGTTTAAGGTTCCAGTTCTGTATATTTTTAAGTAAAATAAGATATGTACATTTTATGATTAGAATTTTACTGATGAGCTGGTCATTTAATTAAATTTACCGATAAAATTATTTCTGCAATTTATAAACTAGCATAATGTAACTATATTTAAATAAAATTTAAATACTTTTAAACCAGATGAGTATGATGAAATATGGTAAATTTTTATGAATAAAGTTTAATATAATTAGCAAAAAATATAATTATCATATGTATCTTTATTTTTATTTATTTATTTGTTTCGTTGTTGTTATTAATTAATTAAACGTCTTCAGAAGCTCGTGCTTGGGCGATGTTTACAACCTGAATGATAGAAATAAAATTGAGAATAAATTGACAGTAGTAATATTTAAAACAAAGTTTATTGTAATGAGCATTAAAATAATGTGTCTGTGTGTGTGTGTGTGTGTGTACACGCACATACATACATACGTACATAAGTACATGCATACCTGAACGTATCCTTCTATCCATACATATATGCATGTATGCGTACATGCATTTTTCAATCCGAAAATAAAATTCCAGAACTTTTACGCTTTTATTTTAAAATGATAGAATAATATTTTTGTAATTTTATTGGGCTTTCGTAATTGGCACTAATTACTCCAAACTATTGTAATAATTTCTAATTTGTCTCTTGATATACTTTTCGTAACTATTAATTTATAGTCACCGTTATACACACACACAAAAACAAAGTGTAAACTTAAATCACTTACCTTTTGTCGGGAAACGTGCAGTTTCGATTCGCATCCTGGCGTCTACTGCGCTAGTGTTAAGATCTAGTTGTGGCTAATGCCAAATCTTGCACACAGACACCCAGATTAATATTTTTCGTTTACTTACAATACTTAAAGTAATTTATATACACTTTACATGTACGCATATATATATATATATGATATTTTAGTAGATAGGCATAGGATTTATGAAACTTGGCCATCAGGTCACATCAGTAATTCGGCTGTTGTCAGGGCTGAGTGAAACGCAGCAAGTGATGACACCGAAGAATTTAAATCTCCGTATCTTTATTCACTTAAACGGAAGATCATTTTTTCTTTTAGACGAAAAGCTCCAATTTACACATCCAATAATGAGTAAATTTAAGAATTCTGCGTCATAACTTATTTATAAAAAGCGGAAAAGAGCAACGGAAGTTTTATAGCAGCGATGCGGGAAGCAGTTTGAGTAAAAAATCTAGTCTAGTCGGTATATGTATTGTTGGGATATCGCGTGAAGCGCGATGCTTCCGGCTGAGTAAAATTCTGCCTTAAATGGTGCCGAAAGTAGTGATCTAGGGGAAAGATTCGGAAATTGCGAAGAGCTAATTAAATTAGAGGTTGCCTGTTCGCGTAGAGCAAAACCATCGTATTTTTTATGTTTTGCATAATCTTTACCTTGACAAGTTCTGTTTGAAGCGTTAAACAAAGCGTAAACTATTATTTTAATAAATTTTTAGTACTATTATTTTAATAAATAATTATTTTAACTATTATTTTTATATTAAATTATTATTTGTTGATTAAAACCATTATTTTTATTTGATTATTTTTGTTTTTTTATGTATAAATTTCCTGTACTTTATGATTTTACTCCTTGAAATGAACAGCATTTGATTCCAATTTTGTAATTTTCTCTAATTTGCGTTCTACCAGTTTATAATGTAAGCCCGGAGAAATTAGGTTGGATCTTCAAAATTTTTAACACGGAATTTTATTCTTTTTTATTCCGATTTTTTAAAATTTTTTCATTTATATATGTAATATACACAGAGAGAGATAGACAGATATAAACTAAATTAACAGGAACAGAATTTTTTACTGATTATATAATTCGCTGTACTGAAGACTCGGCTTCTTCCGTCGAGAACCAGGCTCCAACTCACTATTTCTTTACCTAGAGAAAGCTGCAAACTTTTTAGATTAAAATTTAGGAGGATTAGGAACTGCACCAGCTATCCAACTTGCCAGAAGTATCCATACTAAGCTGATAACAATGCCATAGTAATGATTTGTCTTTAAGTCTAGCGTCTATTTCAGGTACTCACGGTAAAAATTCTTTTACTCTTCGCATCTACCAAAATGTTGTTGCTTTTCGACTGGATGTGAGGTCTTCTCTGTTCTAGGTTCTTGAGAGTACTCGTACCTACGGAAGTGAAACTTCATGGTCTTTGCAACTGTGGCAGGACTGGCGACCTTATCATCCGCTTTAAAGGCTCTCTAATTACTTCCCACGTTCACCTTCGGGAACCGAATGAGATTTCACAAACTAATTTCTGAAGCTTCTTGAAAGCTAAATTCATATTCGAAAACCTAGTTATATTGGAGTAACTGGGCCAACAACATACTGAATAATAAGCAGACTAAATAGAACATATGTAATATGACTAAAATTTGCAATGATCTGATCTTTTCCCTCAGCTTCGATTAGGAATTAACCGTGCATATGTCCTTTCGACAGTACGTGGGAGAAATAACGCAATACAAGAGTTATGCTATTTTGTCCCATGCTTTGTTTCACAAGCATTCTTTTACGCGTATTCTTTCACAAGTTTTCTTTCACAAGCATTCTTTCTTTTTCACGATTCTTTTACACATCCTACTAATTCTGCGGCGACCTTGTATTTGTACATATTCTTATGACTATTATTCAATAGTTATTCATTCTGCTGTCATTTCTGTTGTTATTATGCCCTAACAATATTTACTTATACTTTACTATTTGGAAATAGTGTATAATATCCTGCTGGCTAAATTATTTTCCAAAAACCTAAATTATTTTACACGGATATGTTTTACACATATAACAATTTTATTATTATATATAAATTTAGCTATTTTGATATCATTCAATGTACTATTTTATGATAATTATATTATATTACACTGTATAACTGTTGCATGCATCACCTGTTTAACATTTTTATATTTGTTTGTATATGTCTGTTATACTCACCACTGCATATGTTCTTTGATATTTTTGAAGCCACCTTCCACTGATTCGAAATATTAGTTTGGAAGCTTACAGACAGACATTGTTCAGTAGGCGTGGAAGGAAAAATAAGTACTAAATATGTATCGAGAAATTAATACAATGAGTTATGTTGAAAGATTGCAAATATTTAAGGCCAAAATAAACGTCTCCCTAAAATGATTTAATTGTGAGCTTGAGAACCAAGTCATGTCTTAAGAATATAGTATTAAAAATGGTGGGATGCTGAAGAATAACTTACCTTCTACATTTATTTTTATAGTACAATTTTTGGCAAAGTATCGCTGAATTCTAAATAATGCTTTCAATAATAAATTTAATTTAACATACTTAACTAAATGTTCAAACAAATTCTAAAACCAAATTTCTAAATTTTTAAGGATTTCATAGATATTTCAAATTAGGACAATAGCAAAAAAATAAAAGCATTAAATTGAAAAGAAGAGCTCTCAGAAATGCTTTCTCAGAAAAGTAAAAATTCCACTCTCGTAATACATACTCATGTAACGACGAACGAACAACAATTTGTATATTCCGTTTCCCTGTAATATTTTGTTTCAAATTTTTTTGTTCTCTGTTGATTTAGGAACGCAGATTCTGATACACAGATATTCGAATTCACAGTTGAGCTTGAAAGACAACCAATTTTGTAAGACCATGTTTTCTTGTCAATTATTATTGACAATCTGTCCAATATTTCGTGTCAGGTTATTAGTGGGTGTTATACAACGCATTCGGAGATATTAATGGGCGTACTCAGTTTCTTACAGGTATTTTTGGAATTTTAAATGCTTATTTATATATGTTTTTATACCTGTGAACTTAACAGTTTGCTTCCTTCATGATTTGCTTCTATCCCTACGTTTTGCTTCTTTTTTACGACTAACTTCTTTATGTGGATTTCTTATTTCGTAAATTTAATTTTAGATGCTATACTGTGTGAGGAACTGAAATACAAACTTTTGTAACAAATATTTAGAATAAAAATGCGTTATTTATCTATTCAGATAAACCATATTTCAACATGAATTCTAAAAGAGCTTGGCTATTTCTCATTAAATAGTTTCAAGTTGCATGTAAAATTCGCTAATTCAGTACAATTGAACCCCAAGAGAATCTGCTGATTTTAACATCTTCACGCATAAAAGAATGTTATTGCTAAAGAAATATAAATATAGAATGCATTTTCTCCGACTGGAATATTTCTTTTTGCTGTACTTACTTTTGTGTTCAGATATTGCCAAAGGCAGAAATGTATTGCGACTTCCTGAGAAGATGTGATGGAAAAAAATTGAAGCTAAATAGAAAGACAAATTTATCCAGTAAATGGAAGGATGCGCACGAAATATTTCCATTGCGGGAAAAAAAATTCATGGTGTTAGAATTTTCTCTTTATTTTTCTCTCGGAATTCTGGCGCAAAATGTAGACCGTGTTATGTTCGAATAAAAAAAAAATATGTGCTCTAAGTTATAGAATATTTTTCCGGACCAAAGTATTTATTGCTTTATTTTTTTGTTTTGTTTTTAAGCGTCGTGAAGATGATGTGGAAGCTACAACGATTGTATTGTGTAGCTGATGCTAGTGACACAAAACACTGTTACATTATTAGTACGAGGAGCTAAATGGTACACATCAGTGAAATGTTTGAGGTGGTATATTTAAATGGTATAGTTAAATTTGAATTTTAGGTGCATTGAAAGTAATTTCCTTCAACATCAATGTTTTTTTGTAGGAAACTTTTCCAAAATTTAAATGCTTCAAAGTATCGAATTCTTGAAATCAATGAAAAATTTCCTTTTATAGCTTTATCTCATCTTCGAGATAAAATTGATGGACTCGTAAATTTAATTTAAAAGCAGACAAAGTTCACAATTAGATCAAGAGAACAGAATGGATGTACTATCACTCTGATATGTTTTTGTTTAAGAAATTCAACTCTCAATCTTGCTGAATGAGAAATCGCATTATCAATCATGTTGAAGCAGGAATCTCATACTATTCAACAGCAATTTTTAGAAGACGCTTACTTACGCTTAGCGCCCGTTAGCTGCAACTGTCTTCCTAACTTGATGGCTCTGACCAATCTAGTATTTCTCAATAAAATGGCATACATTATTTGTTTCATTGCTTCTGTCTTTATATCATTGTTGGTTAGGAGTAATCTTGAAAGACACATACCTAATTTCTTTATGAATTACACATTCTTAAAAATGATACGACATTTCATCACCATTTGTGATTTTAGAAATAATGCAATTTCCACCATCACTGAGTAATCTTTTCTGTCACGCTGCGGTTTTTTACTGTTCTTTTAATTTACAGGAAACCAAATCGCAAACTAATTTTCTCTTCACGAATAATTATATCTGTCACAGCGGATTTAAGGTCAAGTTCGTTTTGTATCATTTTTGAGGTACATTTCATGAGTGTCACTAATTAACACTTTTCGTATGGCGGATACATTTTCTGGGACTATAGCTAACAAAGGAATATTCACTCTGTGTGTTTCTTGAAATTTAATTCTGCATACTACTCATGTCCAAAATTATGTTTACATGCATAAATTCACGGATTTCTCAGAGACTAATAATTTAATGAATTTTCGTGGAATCATACATAACATGATGACATATAAATGCAAAAGAAAAAATTGAAGATCACCTCATATGATATAAAATTGTAGCATGAAACAATAAAAATGGTAATAAAGTGTGACAAAGAGAGTTAATAAAAAAAGGAATGATTCAGAAAAAGAATTAAGTCTTACGAATTTAATATGGAATATGATCTCCCCTGACTTGTACACTTTTTTTTGACAGTTTGGTTAAATCTGATTTTAAGTTGCTTGAGTAATTATTTTTTTTTCCTTAAGGTAGTTTGGTTAACTATTTAATTTTTTTTGTTTAGTTAATACTTATTCTTAACTTGTTTGCTTAATGTTTAATTTCTTGTTAAGTTGACCCTTAAGGTCAATTTTTTAAAGCACTTTTAAAGTTTTTGCCTTACACAAGTTGGTGTTAAAGTTTTAATTAAGTTTTGTTAACGTACCCCCTTTTCTGCTAAGTTGGGATCCATATTTTCTGACTATAGTGGTCGTGTTTGGTGTTGTAGAAAACATAAAAATTTTTCTATGTGATTATTATATTTTAATTGAAGAAATTTTCTTCGGTCTTTTATTAATTTAGTATTTAAAAACAAATCCTTAATTCTTTTCAAAAAACTTTACGTTGCATATGGGAATCAAGATTTACGACTTTGTTTTGACGTTTGCTTGCTCTGCCAGACAGTGGTCTGGAAAATATCTTTTGTCAAGTGAGAAATCTGCACGCTGCTGGATCAGCTTGTTTTGTATGCAGCTACGTCACACCAAGGTTGAGGGGTCGGGTTGATTCGCTTCCTTGCAGGCGTTCACCATGCTAGAATGGGAGCCTGGTCGAGGCTAGCTCCTGCTGACAGGTTGATGACCTTGGAGGATCGGCGATTATTCGCCAATATCCAGTTTCCCTTGATACCGATCTTCAGAAGCAGTTGTCATTCGTTTCCGACCTTGTTCAGGCCTCCTTACAACACTTTCATCATTTTGAAACTGTTTCCATAGCTTAGAGACTTTCTGTCTTGAAATATTCAGACATGTGGTTTAGCGATCTACGAGGAGAGGAGACGTTTGGCAGACGGAGAAGGAAAATTTTGCTGAAAGCTGATCAGAGCAGAAAACTGTCGCTCCGTCCCGAGCAGCTGTCTACGTTAACTATGAAAGATGTCTGAAGAAATGGAAGAGAGAAATCCACCTATGGAGGGCGACGCAGTGAGGACGAAACCCAGATAGACAAGGGGAGGATGACTTCAAAATTTATCGATAACTAACTTGTTTTTTTAACTCCTTCTAGTATCTTCATGACTCGTCCAATTCGAATTTTGTTGTAATCTACTGCCTCGATTGTGTCTCCACTTAACTATTTCAAGACAATGGCCGAGTCTTGGTGATTTTCACACGGGGGACCCCTGGCGTGAGGTTATATTTTTTCATGTTGAAAGACACAGCCACCATCACCCTATATTTGTATTTTGTTAATATTTCTGTTTACCTTTAATAAATCATATATTTAATTTAACTTGTAATGTTTTCACTTACAGCTTAGAACACTGGACCACCCAATAGTGATATTTCATTGAATATCATCATTTTTGGGTATGTAAAGATAATTTTGGACATGAGTGTATTACTGTGTTTGGATGTTCCGCAATATACGTGTGATAAGTTTAAAAAATTTTGTCTTCCTAAAGTGCATTTGCAATATGTACTATTCTAAGCGTTTTTTCTGTAAAGTAAAATAATAATTATGTGAATTATGTAATATTTTCCCGAGCCACAATAGCAATAATACCTTACAAAATTACATGATGTATCCCTTAATTCTGAACCAGGGGCGCGAGACAGTACTACCTAACATCTTGGTAGAGTGATGATATCTTCCCACTGTCGACTAGCCTTTCGTTGACTTCCTTAAAACTCATTGTTAATGAATTTATAAATCGTTTACATCGAAAAGCACAAAATCACGAGAAAATTCATAGTTCGGATTGTTTACTGATTAGTATCAACAGCTGCCCTAACGCTCATGGGCGTCGTAGCTTTGTCTCGAAGGAGGCAAACTAGTGTACTGTGCATAGTAATGACTCATCAATCTTGAGTCGTATTCCAAACATGTATCGTGTACCAAGCGAACATTTTCGTGTCCAAACAGGATGTGTACCAAGTTGGACATATCTTCAGTGTGGGCTTATATCCAGGTACCAATGTATGTGGAATTTTATCGTTTGCATTTCTTCCGAAGATGGCTTATGACAAGTATGTACGTAAATAAATTGAAAGAAAGTTTATTCAAAGCAATAAGCAAAACTGGCACCTGTCAAAACATCTTTACTTATCATTTATTACCTTTAAGGTCTCAGTTATAGTTTTCAAACATTCTGCTTTTCATAATTACAAAACTTTACATAGCTGCTTAATTATATAAAGTGCATTATCTGTATCTCAATGTTAATTCCTTCTGTTGGAGTATTATCTGGTACTATTTACTGTTATATTTGAACACATAGGTCTTACAGTCTAAATGATGTTTTATCATGTCTGTCACGCAGTTTTACACCCAATGCAGTATTTGTTATAGTCATGTGATTTAGAGTTGTTATTCTAATTATGACTTTCATGTGTTATTGAATATTGAAAACTTAAAAACTTAAATAAGTAAAAAAAAACTCCAACAATATTTGTGCTTGTCGATACACAGCAGCGATGTTCCGAATGTGTTCCGAATGAGAATATAACCAAATATTCGGTTTTTCAGAGACTTATTTGGTATGTGCTGACATTCACAGGAGAATGCCGACATTCTCCAATTTCAAGCTTTCACGCAAACATATATTTATATATACTAGCTGATACCCGCTCACTTTACTGGGCACACTACATGTAAAAAGAAGAAAGTCTAAGTCTGTTGGTTTGTTCTCTAATAACTCAATCACTACTATAGCTATCGTCACCAAACTTTCTACGATTCTTTTATGGGTCCTGGAATAGGTCAACATCTACTTTTATCCAAAAAAGTAGCTAAAATCAGAGATAATAATTAAAAACTCGGAAAATGATAATTTTCGCCCTCATTTTTCCACGTGGCAATAGTCTCGCGAGCTAGAGTTGAAAATCTGCTTTATTTTGAAAGCTGTTGTCACTGCTCGCTTTCAAATCCTGAGTTTCTTAATAAAAAAATTCTAAGTTTTACGAGGAAATAATAGCATTGCCAAACGTGAAATACATTATTCCCGTTTCTAAAATTTCGTGGGAAGCCATTTCAGCTATTGCCATCTTCGTACGACTTTAATCATCCGAAATATTAATTAAAAACTCTAAAAGCGCTAATTTTCGCACTCATTTTTCTGAGTGGCAATAGTCTCGCGCATTGGAGATAAAAATGATTTATTTCGAAACGTGTTGCTACTGCTCGCTTTAAAATCGTAGAGCTTGTTAATAAAAAATTTTGTAAAGTTTACAAAATCTATACATATAAAGCAGAATGTATGTTTGTGTGTTTGCTCACGTTCCAAATTGCATCAGACGGAAAAAATGTATGATTATGAACCGTATTTTTTGCATCATTATTAGAGAAGTAGTACAGCAGTATCGTTTTTTCTGTTGTTAGATGCATTACTCTTAATATAACTTACTGGCATCGGGTACTTCTGCTAGTCTATATATATAAAGAAGAAAGTCTGTTGGTTTGTTCTATAATAACTCAGTGACCACTATAGCTATGCGTCACCAAACTTTCTATGATTCTTTTGTGGGTCCTGGAATAGTCAGCGTCCACTTGTTTCCAAAAAAAGTAGTTAAAATCAGAGATATTAATTAAAAACTCGGAAAAACAATAATTTTCGCCTTCATTTTTCCGAGTGCGCAGCAGTCTCGCAAGCTGGAGATGAAAATCTGCTATATTTCGAAAGTTGTTGCCACTGCTCGCTTTCAAATTGTAAAGTTTGTTAATCAAAAATTTGTAAGTTTTAGAAAAGCTATACATATAAAGAAGAATGCCTGTTTGTGTGTTCGCGTTATTGATTTCTAATCAATAATGATAAATTTTTTGTTACATTTAATCGACTAAAATTGAATGTAGGTGAAATACTAGATGGAACTTCAGCTTTTACGACCATTTGATTAGAGAGACGAAATTCATTAAAAACTGCGTGCCATTGTTGTTGATATAATGAAAGAGAATCAGCTTATTTTTCTGTCGAGCTTTTTTATGTGGGTTCCATATCGCATCAGACTGAAAAATGTGTGACTGTGGATTGTATTCTTTGCATCGTTATTAGAGAAGGATTACAGCGGTATCGTTCTTTCTGTTAGCAGATGCATTACTCTCAATCGAATTTAACTGGTACTTACGCTGGTACTGAAATATGCAATCCATGCAATAAAATAAGAACTATGTAAAATTTCTAGGCATAGAGTTTTCTGGTTGAATTAAAATAATGTTTTTAAAATTTGAAGGAAGATGATATTTTTATTGAACTCCGTGCGCACCGTATATAGAGGATTATAGAAATTTTAAAGACAGTTAAGTAATACTTTATATACAATTATACAAATTTCTAAGCATAGAAGTTCTTCAGTAAATTTTGATTAATGCTTTTAAAACACGGAAGAGATTAATGCATTTTATTTAACTTCGAGATAGACTACACATAAGGAGTTAAGGATATTTTTTAAAATCTTTATGTAATAAAGTACTTAAGTAATACTTACTTGACACCCAATAAAATATGTGCTGTTTAGAACTTCTAAGTATTGTAACAACATTGTAATGCTTTGAAATCGGAGCTGAAATCTTTTTGTTGAGATGAATTGCAGTGCCATCGGCATCAAATACTGATATTGTGTGCTGAGAAACGGGATTGTTGTTCATGGGTTGTCAATAGCGTTGTAGGCATAACAGAGATCCTTGAGGAGAACGGAGTATATTTCCCGAAATGAATGATAAAATTTCCTCTACCTCAAGGTTTTTTTCTCGGGAGGAGTTAAATCACTGGAAATATTTTCAATTAGAATTATTTTAAATGAATAGTTAAAAATTTAAATGTAGGCACACAAAAATGCCATAATACGTAGGCGTCACTGCTTTCATTCACATTCCTAATACGTTTCAGGGATCTTCATCTAGTACATGCATCTTTGATACTTAAGTGTTAACTTATTTCTTGAGCCATTTGCTACAATTAAATGGTGACTTATCCCTTCTATCATATAAAAACCATAATTTCGGGAATATTCAGCTATTATAGCCTTCTCTTAAAATGATCATCGTAATTACTGCATGTGTAATACGCATGAAACATAGTCGGCATTTCCAGCGCGTTACAATGGCATTTTCATGGATGACCTTCGAGTTAAAATCTAGGCAGTGTCAAATGATAATTCCTCAAGCAGCCTTTCAAGGCCTTTCGCGTTTGATGCTATGTCGTGTAAAATTAAAAGAAAAGTGCAGGCTAATAAGGATCACGATTCTCCGAGGAGAGATATTATTTAGTTACATCTCTCATAGCGTGTACCATCCCTAAGAGACAGATTGATTTTTGTAATTTTCATTTTTCTTGCCTTATTTACCATTCGAGCTACCCAAAATGCTTTCAATGCGCTGTCATACTTAAACAATAATCTGCGAAAATAGTTTGAGATAAATTAACTGAATAAAATTAGCCGCTTTGAACGGCTTCAGTTTTCTTTGATTAGAATATTAAATGCAAAATAAAAAAATAGTTGTGTTACATTAAACATATTACCTAATGCAAGTGAGCATCATATTATCAAATTTGCAAACGAACATAGAAATATCTACATTAAAGAAAACTATAATTATGCATTTTTAAAAGGAAATAATTCAAACGATTTTCTCAATATAGAAATTGCATTCTATAAAATCCAAAGTCTTTTTATTGAAAGATGTAAAATGAAAAAGCTGAAATTTAACATTATAAATTTCTATTAATTTGTAAATCCGATGTAATTTTCTATTAATTTGCTTTTAGAACTTGCTTAATCTCGAAATTCATGCTCACTTTTATAAATACGATATGTTTCTTCGTTACGACACAGAATCGTGCGTTGCAACTATAATGGCAGCTTTCTGGATAAAAATTCTGAGAACTTTTTTATAGATGTTATTTCTTTCCTTTAGCGTTCTTTTTCATATATGATGCCCCTTATTTAAATCAGAACAAAGATTGCATTTAGCCTCTTCATTTTACTTTTGTGTATTGCCGAAATTACGACGTTGAATCGGAAAATAAAATGTTCCTTACCATTCTTTCCGGATATTGAAGCAGAAAGTTGCAAACCGAAAGGAAATCAGTCTGATTGTTAACTGCACACTTTTTTTCTGAATCAACTTTGAATTTTCTTCTGAAGCATTCTGGCGAGAAAAGTATAAATTACGTCACAAAATTAATGTCTGTTAATGTTATCGGCATCAGCGGCCGCGGGATGCAACACCTGAACACTGGTAGTTCGACCTGGTTTCAAATCCCGGTAACGAATTGGCTGCATAGACTTTTGGTGGTTTTCTCTATGTATAACATGAAATCGAGCAAATTTACCTTTACATCCTCCGCGAAGTTATCTCTTCCATTCAGGTGACAGCCTTCCAATGCTTTGCTGTAACCTAAATAATCTAATTCGATACGTGTTTGTCCTTTACAACTGAAAATCAGAAATCTATAGTTCTTTTTCGAAATTGATTCTTCGATAAAATGAACCCAAAATAGTGACTGTACTTCCAAAATCAATGGTAAGTTTACGGCGGTAATTGCATGGAGAGCTGCAATATCTTAGAAGAATCTGAGCAAATCCATTTGGCCATTTGTAAGTAATTACGTATATGAAACGAAAACTGTACAGACAAATTATATCGAAATTGATGCCGATTACAGGCAAAGAAAATGGTACAAGGAAAGTATATTGAAATTGATGCCACTATGGAAAAAGTATCTTTACCGACCTAATTAGGTTAAAAATAATTATGACTTGTAGTTTCATTATTTTGCATGATAAAGATAGCGCAAGCCGTGAGAAAAGGACAAAGGTTATTTAGTAAATTGCAAATAAAATTTAAAATAAATCACGTTCCTAAGGAAATATAGATTAGAATAAATCTTTATGTAAAGCTTTTGTTTTTATTTAAAAAAACCTTTCTCTAATGTCTGAAAAAACTTCGCAGTTGCTTTTCAGCTGATAAATTTCAGCTTCCTTATTTCATAGATGTTTCAAAGAAAGATTTGAACAAAGGGCAAAGAAAGCAGAACATAAGATATCGGTCGGCAGTACTCCAGTTAGAAAGTTTGCAGTTCAGTTTTTAGGTATTTTTCTCTATGTGCCCATAATTTGCAAAACTTAAATTCCATAGAAGTTGTTCACACCATATTTGATTTTAGTTTTCCCGGAAAAGAAAAATAAACTTCGCAAATCTTCAAAATGCATTTTACAGATAAAAACTGAGTTTTTCAAAAACATGTATGTACGATGGATGTACAGCATAAAAAAGTTTGATTCTTATAAAAATGACAGGAGGATCGTGTTTATTCTAATTGTAGTCGATTTAAAATGCATTTTGCGTGTTTCCTAATTCAAATAAGAGTGACTTATAGTTTCAAGCAGCATGTTTATGCTTTATATTATCATTAATTGCATTTTTGTAATATATGTACTTAATATCCGCTGTAAACATGTATCATGTGTATAGCTTCTAGTTTCATGTTAGCATTTTATTCTCATGCAAGTTGATGGAATGCAATAAAGAAATAAAACTTTTGAAACAACTATTTAGTAATAGAAGTTTTATTTTTAATTGTGCGAAATGTACGTATTTGATTGGGTGGGAACTGCAGAGAAATTGAGTGGTATAGTCCGTACTTCATGCTTGATAAATTTTGCTTAGGATGCTGCTGTGCTATTAACCTTTCGATAGACTGTTTACGATATTTTAGGCATGAGAAGTGGACTATTTTATGGCAAATAAAAACGCAGTTTAGATTCGAGAAGTTCTTAGAATACTGCTTCTACAATGTCTTGACTCCTATTACTTTGTATGAAAATGACTTGCAAATATCAGTTTTTGTGTATTCCATAAATCATTTGCATTCTGCATTATATAGGTTGTGGCATCTATAAATACAAAACATTGAATTAAATCTGTAAGAATTTTAAGTTCACTAACGTTTATTTTATTTTAAAACTTTACTATCATCTCTTATTTTTCACTTCCGGCCAGAATTAACGCGTGAATATGTTTATGCAAATTGTACTTGCTAACGCTTAAATATTTAAGTTATGGCTTTTTGCCTAAGAGTAGAAGGAGAGAGAGAGAGAGATCCTTCTTGCTAAGAGGCTTCACGCGAGCTTGCCATCAGTTACTGTCCGCCTTTAAGGCCAGAGGTGTTAATCCTCTTGAAAGTTAACGACGTATTGTAGTTTTCCTCAGTTTGTGTACTACAGACGTAGTAATTTAAAAGGCCAGTCTTAGGCTAGTCATCTGTGTAAAATATTAAAAGTTAGCTCTTATTTAAATTTTAGTTAGTTAGTAGACTTATATTTTTTACGTTCAGACCACAAGTGGTTGGTCTTTGTATCCCGAAGTGCGGGAACGTCTGTAAAATCGATAAGCAAATAAAGGGTCATTTTAACCCTTCTTATTTTTGTTGTATCTTCTATAAGCGCACGAACAAAGCCTTTAGTAAGCTCCCTGTTCCTACTCAGGGTTCTAGTTATGTTTGCAAAATCAATTATAAGAAACAGTAGTCCTAATAAATCTACGGAAAATTATGCACCTGGCATCTCTTAAAGATGTTTTTAAGCGTTACTCATAATTAGCTAAATATTCTCCTCGAATGTTCAGAGGTTCATAGCTGGCCGAATGGATAAAACCGCTTATCAGTATCAGCTCATTCCGGGCTTAGTTCCTAATACAGAAACTGATTGTACTTTTTCTTGACTTTCTCTATAAGTAAAACGAATATGAAAAAGTTGCTTTTAAACAATTTTATAAAAAATATAAGCCTTAGAAACATCTACCATCAGGTGGTATAAAATATAGTAGTCTTCAGTGAAGATATTTCTTCTTAGACGACACAATATGTTTCTTTATGCATTAAATAACTGCCTACAGTAAGCGTTTATTATGAATTACACGGTAATTGTCATCCTCGATATCGAATCAAAATATGAATCTTCACTTTTTGCTATTTCGATTTAGGTGCGGTTTGTATTTTACTTTGGGAGATTTTACACTGTGTTTAAAGAGAGAATAATACACTGATTAACCAAAACATTACGACCGTTCGTTTTAATAAAATAATAGTGCACATTTGGTATCCAAACAGCTGCAACCCATCGTAGTATAGTTTCTACAAGTCCTTGGAAACTATTTGAAGGAAGTTTATGCTAAATTTGCCAACAGATATCACGCAATCCATCTGCATTGAGCTCTTAACGGACTGTTGCTTCAAAATATTCTAAATATATTCAAAAGAAATTAATAGATGGCAAATAACAAGGTCAGTATAACAATAGGAATTCATTAGCGTGTTCTTCAAACTGCAATAGCATATTTCCAATCCTTTGACTAATAGAATTATCCAGAGTCCATTTCTTATGTGGTAGATAAAAGTAATGAAAGAATTTGGGCATTCAACATTGAATTTCGCATAGTCTTCAGTTATCATTTTGTATTTTGCAACAAATAATATCCACCAAAGCATAAGGCATCCCTCATCACCACGATTTACGTGTTGATCAATTAATCGGCTAGAAGGCGTCATACCTTGACATCGCCATCGATGAGATATAAAAGATATATTGATTCACTGAACCAGGAAACTGATTTCCATTGCTGATATCTAGTTTTCATGACTAGTCATGACACTCATGCACAAACTAATCAAGAGTGTTGATGATGCTAAGTTAACAATGGCATATGCCAAAGTCTTCATTTTGGAGTCATATATAATAACAGAATCTTGTTGTTCAGGTATACTTGCATTTGGACCTGCACCGCATTCAGTTGTCAGTTAAGTGATCAGTAGCTGGCTAATCGCCTTGATCATGCGAGACAGTTTCCGCCTCCTCATTCATTGATCAGGTCTTTACTTTTCAGTGCCTTCCCTTCTACTGCCGGTTTATCGACTTTCTTTTCCTTGCTTCTTCCATTTTTTATAGGTACTAGCAACGACAACTCTCGAATACTTTACGAAATGTGCCGTTTCGGACTCTCACCGTTTGAAAAAAAAAAGGACACACGTCCTCCACGTATTAATTTGCCAAATATGAGAAAACATTTTCTGGATATTTGGTTGACGAATTAGTGCAAATAATAAAATAATCATAATCGAAGAAAGTATACAAGATATGGCGCTAGAAACGTGTTTCTTGAATTAAACTGTTGATGGACGTTTCTATAGAAATTTCCATTTAAATGCACCGTAAAATATCCAAAAAATTATTAAAAACAAATTAAAGATAAATATTATTGAGAAGTACATGTACTGCTTTCTAATCGCTTAATACGGTACATTATATGAATGCATTTTTAGGATTTCAAAGGTAAAGAAACGTGCCTTACGTTTGGTAACAGTCTTTGAATTGGCAGTTTGCCAGGAAAGATAAATTTAAGGTTCTTTCCCAAATTTACCAAGAGCTGTGAAAATTGGCCATTTCCGAAGTCACGCTAATGTAATTGTAGAACAATGGCGATTAGTGCTAATATCCTTCTCCCGTCAATTTTTTTGGCTTAATAAATAATCGATTCAAAATATTATCGAAATATAAATCTATTACTCAGTTTTATAAAAAATAAAATTAGGAATAGTATGTGCTTTATATAGGGTATATAAATATTTATATTTCAAGCTGTCTCCCATAATACTATTATTGATATTTCTAAGAACTTTATTTTTTAGATATTTTACTTTCAGCATATAAGGTATATCGCTCCTTTCCGCGTGTTCTTTCAGGGTGAAACTGTAAGCATGTCCGACCAATAATCAAGATATCCAGTGTTCGAATCATGGCGAGGACACTTCGGATTTCTTTAGTTTCCTGCCATCGCAAAATTCTAAAGACTTACTGATTTTATTTTCTTCACATTGCGGTTATTTGTCACACGCAGATAGATAGTTGGATTCAAGCCTTCGAGGCGGGATTCGCAGTTCGTAGTCTTTGAAACGCTTCTGGAGCCATGTTTCGGAGTGCTGTTCAATTCAGTTCTCGTATCGTTCTCCTTTTTTATTCCTTTTTTCTTACGTTTTTTTTTTTAAATTTTTTCAGCTGAATGATCGTCTGTCCTTTAAATGGCGGATTCTAAAGGAAAGTGCTAATTCAGGAAACCGGAAAGAAGTCATGTGGTGCAAGATGACACGGAAAAGGATTTTGAAACGAATGAGTTTCTGATTCCGATAGAAATGTTTGAATATAAGAACAGCTTGTAAACAGAATCGATGTTAACGTAATGATTAAACGATGGAAGACGAAATTCAGGTTTGACAGTACCCTTGACGCCAAGAAACAATAGAAGGAGAACATTGCTTTTGTGCGACTTTTATAGAATTTGTGCCAGACATTAGCCGATATTTTTTTGTGGCAGTGCTCCCTTTGCTAGGCGAATTAAAGTGTTAA
>KK112701.1:84825-102868 GCA_000611955.2 Stegodyphus mimosarum | reverse complement strand
CTGCCCAAGTATATATTTTTTTTACTTAAGGGCTCGAACCACGGACCTCTCGAATACGCGTCGAGCGTGCTGACCACTACACCACGCAGGTATGCCAAGAAGTTGGGAGAAATACCTTATAAGATGGTTTCATTGTAAGGTTTCTTTAGTATATTAGTAGCATAGGTAACATTACGCTTTTTGTTCAACGGTCTAATAGAATGCAACAGTTGAAATTTCTTTTAACATAAGTTTCTTACACATTATGTTGTATGTTTCATTTCAGGCCTAATTATTTACTACCGGATATAAATTTTTGAGGACTGAGAACATAAGACAGATTCCAATAAGAAGAGAAGCAGAAGGTAATATTGGATTTTCCAATATCACCTTCTGCGCTCAATAACATAACATGCACGTAATTCCTTTTGCTGTCTGAATTAAATAAAAACACTTTTAATCCATCTCATGTAACACATACTTCAAAGAAACGACATAAAGTTCCGCCATTTTTGCCTTGGAGAGTATATGTCTGCTTGCGGAACTGTAGAAAAATAGAGAATTACGGCTGACACGTGCCGATGTATCAAATATTTCACCTTTGAGATATATACAGTCGTAATTCTTGTAACATTTCAACCCTATCCTCTTTTTTACAAGCAGCTTATTTTAAGCAATATTCGATCAAAAAGCAATCTTTTTTTTTCCATTTGAATTAATATATTTCTCATACTTCGAAATGTTAATATGATTTTTTTTATCGTTGCCTGTATTTTGAAAAATTTCTAAACGTTCGATTTTGTTTTATTTTTTGATTGTTTTTTTCAAGAAAATTTGAGTGTTTACATATTGCAGGTAAAAGGATTTCGTGTATGAAGAAGGAAATTCTTGTGCGTAGGCGCATTATCAAAGTATGCAAATTCTTTTCATTTAAATATATCATATTTGTTCACAATGATGAGCCTCAGAATATTTCATAGGCGATTACTTGTTCGTTTGAAGAAGCTCGGAAATTGCTCTGTTGTTGATTTCTATAGTGACGCAATTAATGTTTCGATACAAATGTTAGTATTTATCTATCTTTCATGTTTTATGACATAAGTGGATTATTTGTTTGAAAGCAAGTAAGAAATAATAAAAACGAATTAAGTAGTTTCAGTTTCTGTTCTATTCAAGCTCACTGAGTTTGTAGTTTATATTCATTAACCACTTTTGATGATATAAATTTAATTTCAGGAAACGTTATTTGTCATTTATTTGTGCTATTAACAAAAAATGTGAATATCAGCTGGAATGTGAAATAGCTTTTCATGCGTTTATTCAATTATTAATTAAATTTAGTTCTTTTTACATTTCTTCTTTGATTTATTTTGCCATGAATTAATTCTAATTAGATTGTTTTCTCAATACCATAAACTTGATATTGTATGAATGTAAAATGAGACCACTTCCATCATAAGGTGTCGGTACCCTCAAGTAAGTCTGTCAATGTTAAAAAATACCGAAATATTCATGAGTGCCTCGCCATAGACATGCCTGAAAAATAGTGAAGTTAAAAAGTGATGATTAGAAGCCTTTATAACGGTCATGGCATCTTTATGCAAGGGCAGAATAACGAAAGTTGGGTTTTAGTTTTCTCCTCTCATTGACAAAACTGTTGACCAGAGGCTGAGCGATAAAGTCGCTGAAAACTGGTAGTAAATTCCGGCGAATGGGCTGACTGCACTAGCGTGCCATGAATAAGGTAGATGAGATACTTAGAAAATCTTTTGCGAAGACATTCCCTTCCTTTACGCAGATAACTCTTACCTGCTTCGCCAAACTCTTCAAAACCAAGCCAAACTTGAATGGCAAAGGAAAGATACATTTTACGAGCTTAATAGTGTAGAGTCATTTTGAAGCAGGAGATCAGAAAAATGTGCAATGCCGTCGCCGGGACTCAAACGAAGACTTCTCGAGCAGGCGCCGAGTGTGCTACCGTTGCACCACAAAGCCATGCTGAAAGGAGGGAGAATGTTACCTCGATAATAACTGTGCTCTCACTTTTATGAAGTACGGTACCATACCTTTCTTTATATTGTGAAACTTTATGAAATTTCCTGACTTTCGAACAATGACGGACTTCCATATAAGTATTGTCGCTTATATGATGGGACACCGCGATGAAGATTTTTTAATAATATTACCTTACTGTTAAATAATTACTCATCATTTTTCGACATCTTTGTGGTTAAAGCCTGACCACTACCTTTTCTGAAAAATCCGTATATTATATAATTAAAAATCCGTACAAATATGTTCTCGCATATTTGCCCGAAAATTTAACAGCATAACTATCAAGTTTTAAAAAAATGCAAGAATTCTATTTTTTCTCCTTTTAAATATGGAAATCATTTAAATTTTCTCTCTATTCTCTAATCTCTTCCTTTGCGCCTTAACTATGCTCATTGAAATGATAACTGAGTTAACCTTTTCCGCTGTCTTTTAACTCGCATGTATATCCAAATTGTAGAGCCTTATGTATTTGAAGAAGGAATATTGAAAAATGAGCAATGCCTTCTCCGTGAATCGAACCACGGACCTCTCGGTTACGCGTTGAGCATGCTGACGTACGCCACGAAGGTATGCAAAGAAAGCGGGAGAAATACCTTATATACTCTCCCTTTTAAAAGGCGACTGGGGATTAGGGGCCCCAGTCACCAAATCGTGGTGGTGGAGAATCATTATCCGCCACCTTTTAGTTCGGGCGCCACTGTAGAGACATTAGGTATTTGAAGCAGGAGTATTGAAAGATGAGCAACGCCTTCGCGGGAATCGAACCACGGACTGTGGGTTACGCGTCCAGTGGACGTGAGTTACGCGTGCTGTGGGTTACGCGTGCTGACCACTACACCACGACGCCATGCGAAGAAGGTTGAAGAAATACCTTATAAAATAAATGATGTTTAGAAAGGCAAAAATTTCTAAGATTTATGGATAATTTGGAGCAAATAATAAACGTACATTAAACGTAGATGTTTTTCGTTACTTTGGAAATTTTAAAATGTATATTAATGGCAAATTATTTTAATGGATGTTACCTCTATACTGTTGTAAAAAGTATATTATTTGAAATGTCTGTTGCAGTTTTGTACTGTTAGTTTTAAAAACCGTTTATTTGATGCAATGTCGAGAAGAATTTTTCCCAAACAATTACATAAATTAATGCTTGTTAGGTAAATGAAATATAAATTCTCTTACAAAGCAGATGAGTCGAAAACATAAAGGATTCAAAAAGTGGTATGTGATAGTTACTGATAAAGTTCCATTCTCGTACTTTAAAAGTCTCAGCAACATGAATTAAACAAAGAAACTGCAATATAATAATTTAATGTTTTATCGCTTTATTGTAAAGAGCATCCTGTTTAAGAAGAGATAATTTCGTGTTTTAAATATGAGTCATAAACATACATATTTTTCAAGTTGCCATAATAATAGCGATTAATTTTCATAAAAATAAAAGCGGTTTCAGTTAAATGTTTAAATGGTTTCTAAAATAGAGCTCCTGAGTTTACAAAAGGTATAAAAAACAAACTAATGTGATCAGAAGAAGTATTGCGTTCGCACTTTATGGAAATTGTCAAAAACTACGACTTATCGGGTTTGTAGACAGTACGCGGATAACGACATGCTAATTTCATTCACAATTCTTAAAAAAAGTGTCCGAAAAACAAGACGACGATCACGAAATGATTAACAGAAGTTTATTCGAGAAACCGGGCATTTCTATACGTTAGGTTGCACAACAATGAAAGTTATAAAGGCAATTTCTTCACCGAAATATGGATAACCTAAGCTTAACCCATCTTAGATAGAAAAATAGATGCAAGCAAGATCAGATAAGAATTGAAATTATACGGAAGTTGTCGTAGTCTTGTCATAGGAGACAAATCATCCTTCATACCAGCAATGACGTTAAATATTATCATCCAACACTCTTTAATTATGTTTCTATAAACTTCACGAATAAAATAATGTAATAATCACTCTAATAAAAATTCTCAAGAAGCGCGATGCTATGAGCGGAACAACGTTTCTATAGATGCCTTTTAAGGAAAGATATAAATAATTCCATTTACTTAAATTAATAGATTAAAAATTCTTTCACCAAACAATATCATCAAAATGAAGATTTTGGTTTGTTCGAACTGAAACTACCAGGTAAAATGTGTCGGCAACCATTTGGAAAAAAAATCGTTTTGCACCTAACTCGGAACAGTGATCTTAATGTACCGTATGCATTAATGGTATGGTAAGAAAACATTTAGGGAATTATTAAAAGTAGATATACCAGTAGAAACAAAGGACTTAAAAATATTATCTTAATTCTTGGAAATTTGTTTTCGGTTGTTAAAATTTACTTTAAAGAAGCAGTACAAGTGTTCATGGGAAACCACAGAGCATATCTTCGTAAGTTGAGAAAAGAAATTAACTCAACCATTTAAATAAACACATCAAAAGGATTCAAGGAGTTATGATTATGAATAAGTTTTAATTATATATGAATTATAAGGTTTACTTCAAAAATTCTCAACTGAATATCATTCTTATCTGAAACGCTGTTTTTTTTATCTCAGTAAGCCAGAATACTAAATAAATTTTTCTTATGTGTGTCGAGTTAATTTCGCTTTAGGATCATTACCGTTATTTGAATTATGACCTATTACTATAAGTAACTTATTACATAATTCAACGTTACTCAGACTTTTTTTCAAAAAGGGATCAATTTTATAAATTAGGAATTTCTGTAGACCACGCCACTATTGCCCGTTGCGACAGCATTTTTCGGGTATATTACTACCGGCATAATTTTAAATACAGTTAATTAAAAATAATCCAGTTTTTATAAGCAATAAAGTCAACAGAAATGTACATGCGTTTTTAATAATTCAATATTATTCATGTTAGGATAATCTTTATCTTATTAACTAAAAATAAAAAAGAAGTGTTTATTTTCCTGTTAATGAGATGGATGCGCTTACCGATTTTTACATACCTGTCTAATGTTTGACTTCATGCATATAGGAATATCATGCTCACAGTGCTTTAAATCCCTTTTGTGACTGGATTAGGAATTACGTAGATAAAATAACCGGTGATAATTTCAAAAATCGTCAGTTTAGGGTAAAAAAAGGGTTAGACGATTGCAATATGTAATTTCCAAACTCTCAGATTTTCAGCTATAGTGTGATAAAAGTACTTAATATGAATTTTATTTTTTGTCCTTTTTGAAAATCGGGGAGGACGGCAACAGAAGACTTCTAGAACCACAATTAGAGAAACGTTAACGTAATTGATTAACCTAACAGGCGCTTTACCTTGAATTCATTTTGAATAAAATAAATTTCCATATCGGATCCTAGATTTTAATTCAGGTATAAATTTTGGATAATCAGGAAGCAAAAGTGAAACTTCTAATAAAGTAACGTTTTTATGATTAAAATATTCCGCCAAATTTTTAAGTTCCAGACTTAAGCTTTCTGTCGGTATTTATGTCTGGAACTCTATACGTAAAATTAATCAATAAGCAGAGTAAAAAACATTGCTTCAGCTTTTTTTAATGGAATTAGCCTGCTCTGAATTGAATTTAAATAAAGAAAAAGATAAATGTAAATTTTCCTTTTGCGAACATTGATTGCAAAGGAAAATATTTGCAATTTTAAATTGAATTTAACATGCAGTTAGCTCTAAAGAAAGGACTAAAGAAAATTAAATTAAAGAATATTTCTGGCTTTTATCTCCATATCCTTTTTCTATAAGCACTAATAATCCAGTTTTACTTAATATATGATAAAGCGCACTCTTTTTAGTTCCTTGTATGAAATAAAGGAAGTAAAGTAATTGCGAAAAGTTGCGAGTATCATATTTCAACGAAAATATCCATTTTGACCGCCTTCGAATATATTTGAATGAATTTTTTGCGTAACATATGTACGTGCAGATAGAATAAAGGACTCTTTTTTTTCCAAACGTACGTGTATGTATGTAACTCGCATAAGTCAAAACCGATTAGCGGTAGAACGTTGAAATTTTGTTTATAGGGCTACTATAACATGTCGTTGTGCATCTCCCATTTTTGTTGCAGTCGGCAGCACCAAACCTATATACATATATATTTGTGTATATATTCGGACTCTGTTAGCCGGCTTGGTGTGCTCTGCTTTTTTTTTATTCTTATATTTTGGTAAATTGTGCATATTTTGCTTTAAACGTGATTGAATTATGTTGTTTTTGTGTCTCGTTTAAGGATTTTATGACTTTAGTTAATCTGCATACAATAGATGTAGAGTTGTTAACAATTTCAAAGTCTAATTGGTACTACACCTAACGTTGTCGCCATTTATTTACATTTGAAACTCTTAATAGAATACTGAAGTAAGTCGGTGCACAAAATTCAGTGTTTTCGCGCTCAGTGTGACTAGAAGTTAACTTTCAGTTTTGGTCACCGAAAATTTTGTCTTCCTGCTCGCTGACCGAAATGTTTGTTTTTGTTAAGAAACTCTAACTCTTTTTGTAAAAAAAAAATTATGTTTTTAACTGCATGTGGCGTTTTAGGTTTTTCTGTATTTTACAATTTTGATTGAAGATTTTCTGAAATTTTTTGTTTTTTTATCTTGCTACAAATTGAGAACTGAACTGATTGAATGAGAAGTATATCTCAAATAAAATTAGAGGAATTAAATTTAAATGAAATGCAGCAAAAGCGTGCATAAATTAATAGACCGTACAAGGAAGTCATAATATCCTTATCAGATGTTTTTTGATATTTTATTTACTTGAATGCTTCAAGGTGCGTTTGAATGTCCGCACCATGGCCTTATATTGCAGAGAAATTCTTTTAACTTGAAAAATGAATTAAAATTCATACATTTACGGGAAGATTTTCAATTCCGTTTAACTTAAAGAAAATTATATATCATGCTTATGTGCTTATGTAGGATATGTACACTCATGTCCATAAATTAAGGATAATGCAAAATCAGGCGAAGGAAGAGTTAGAAGCAAACCAAATTTGACTTATTTGTAAAGCTTATTTATTAAACAAAAGGTAAAGAGCAAAAAATGATGCTGTATGTTTGATATTATTAAAAAAATTAGCGATTTTTTCTCCCTGGAGCAAATTACAAAAAAACCTATTTACAAAAAACCAATATTTCATGGTTGGTATGATTGTTAATACATTGTATGTCTCCTAGACGATGCAATACAGTCCGTACAACGCCTAGGCATGTTGAGTATCAAATAATCGATCTCATCTTGGGGGATATTACACCACTCAAAAAGCAATGCTCTCCGAAGTTCCGGTAGACATGTAGGAGGAGGTTGACGGGCTGCAACTCGTCGGCCAAGCATGTCCCACACGTGCTCTACTGGATTCATGTCCGGTGAGAATGCTGGCCAGTCCATACGGGTGATATCCTCCGATTGAAGGCATTCGTTTACGATGTTTGCACGTTGAGGACGGGCGTTGTCATCCATAAACACAAATTGTGCGCCCATGGCGTCCCGAAACAAACGTACATGTTGTTCCAGAATGACGTGCCGATAGATTTGGCTTGTGGTTCCAATTTGAACATACAGGTTAGTTCTGGAACCCAAAGTAATTCCATTCCAAACGAGCACTCCTGCACCACCGTAACGGTGTCGTTCAATGATGTTTTCTTGGTGGTAACGGGTACCTGGAGCTTTCATTATGAAAGTCCGGCGAGAATCAAACTGCAAGCTAAACCTGGACTCGTCGGAAAACATCACACAAGCCCACTGTTGCGGTGTCCACAATGCATGCTCTCTGTTCCAGGCTAACCGCAGGCGACATTGAGTTGCAGTAAGTGGAACGCATCTGACAGATCTACGAGCATATAGACCAATTTGCCCTAAGCGTCTGTACACGGTCTGCCTTGAAATTGTCGTACCAGTGGCTGAAGAGAGCTGACGAGGCAGGTCTGAGGCTGCAGTTCGCCTGTTTCTTTTGGCAGTAACTGCCAAATACCGGTCCTCATTCGGCGTTGTAACTCAGGCGTGATCTGTGCTGTAACGTCTACTCACATTACTACATCTTGGAATTGTTGCCAAAGCCTGGAGATGACACTCTGGACAATTCCAAATTCGTCTGATACTTCCAGTTGGGTACGTCCACATTCCAGACGGCCGATAATTCTACCACGTAAAAAATCATCCAAATGCGTCCTTTGTGTCATAACTATTCGATTATTGCACTGAAATGCTTATAAAGCGCCTGCGAACAATTTTACTTCTTTGCCTGTATTCCTTATCACTCTCTTACACTCTCGTCATTATGACGTACCATCGGTGTCACCTGGTTACTTTCTGAAATTTGCATATGATTCTTGAAGATGTGTATAGTGATTTTACAGGTGATATATTTATTTTAGAGTACGATTTCCGCGTGACTCCGAAGTATCCTTAATTTATGGACATGATTGTATTTGAAGCGAATATTTATAAAATGAAATGACAGTAATACAAATTAAAATTAAAATTCTTTTTAGATTTTTAAACTGTTCAAAGAACACTTTCCTTCAAATCAAACTGCTTCCGTATTTATGAACATTGTCAAATACAAATGTCTGTAGAAACTAAAAAAGTGCATTTTAATGACGCTAATTTAAATGTAAGGAAGCATGGTATTCCGCTGAGGGAATATTAAATGCATCTGACTCTTCGTTTCTTACTTAGCTATTCATGATATAAGATCACTGAGCTGTCTTTAGACAAGTTTATCATCTTTGTTTTTAAAATGAATCTCATTTAAATACTTTTTAGGAACATTTCGCATTACGTTTGACTGCGGATACCTACACGATAAATAAAGTATTGCAGTAACTTGATTCACAGCTTATCCACTAAAAGAATATGCGAGTTTTTTTTAGTTTGATTTTAATTCAGCAAATAATTGTAATTTGCATTCTTAATTCTTCTTTCGTTTCATCATATCCTAGATGAAAAACGATTTTTTTAAATGATCAATCACAATATAGTTTTTAACACCTGGAAAGAGATATTAATGCTTTTACTTCGCGAAACAAAGCAAAATGACATGTTGTCAAATTATGAAACGTAGCTAATCAACGCACGGAAATATTGTTGCGTTCAGTACGGGTTCGTGGATTTGGAGTGATTAACGACAGCACTTTGATGAAGAATGAAAACACAATTTATTTGCCAGCATTGCTCAGGACAGCTCCAAAACGTTTGCAGTCGTCTAAAAACTGCGACAAACACGCTGAAACAATCAGCAACATAGCCTTCAGGCTATAACGGTGAAGACAGCTTCACGGCAAAAGAATAGAGTTCAGCTCCCGACTCGGTTCCGTCGTTCTCGGAACTCAACGTACTCTCGAGACTCTCTACGCTACAACTCATGATGCACTCGACGATATACTCGATAGCCTCAACGATGCACCACTCTCGATGCACCAACTGGCGATACACTCAACGAGCAACTCGACGCTAGACTTGATAGCCTCAATGATGCACGCTGTCGATGCACTTCACGATCATCTGACGAGCTACTAGATTTCTGCTCCGCGTATAGGCAAGATTTATATAAATTTTGGCCTGCTTTCGAGAATATTCTGGGCCAAACCGGTAAGAATTCGTTTTAGAATGTTCTCCATTCGTCTATGTCATGTCGCCAAATATGGCAACTCTAACTTCCCTTACCATATTCTAGCAACACTAAATCCGCTTTGCGAGGAAGCTATCTTTCCGCAGCTGGACATTTCGTAATAATATTTATTATCTAAGAATAGTAGTTCTACATCGGAACTAAATTTATTATGTGACATATGTTTTTAACTATCATATAGTAATTACCAACCACGCGTGCTGTTATACTTGTATCTATAAAAGACATTGCTGACCAGAGCAACATATAATATGATTGCACAATTTTTTGCTTCTTACATATGTGTTGGAAGATGTATTTCTCACAGTTTAAAAATCGATAATATTTTTGACTACATGCTTCCTGTTTCAAAGATACAATCTCATGCCAACTTTGATCTAAAACACGAAAAATGAGTTACAAGCAACCACCTTTCTTTTACCATAGCACATAACATTTTTCATTTTACATTACACTGCAATAATTAGATGTTAATTCACTGTATTGCAGCAAATCTTCGAAACTATATAACCTTAGTAAGATGAAGGATTTGTTGTTCTTAGAATTTGGTCTGAGCGTATGCCCAAATGCAAAGATTAACAAATTTTGAAAAATAAAGTTTCTCAAAAATGATTATATGCGTTCTATGTATGAGAATATTTGCTTAACTCTTTTTTTACCTTGATATAAAATTCCTTATAATTATTTCTATCACGAAATGAGAAAATTTTGTTTTAATTTGATAATGAAAACTCTAGTTAGAACCTTCTTTTTACAATTTAAATCATATAAAAAAGATGAATTTATCTTCAGTCATATTATTTAAATAAAACGCAGTATTTATTATATTTTTTAAAAGAGGTGTAATCGGTTTTGATATCTATAAATTTCTTTGATCTGAAGTATGCGAAGCATTTGATTTTAAAACGTCTTTTAGGAAATATTTTACTACAAGGAAGTAAAATCATAGTACTATTTTAAATAAATGAGTTTCAGGAAATCTATAAAAATGTACTAATAATTAGCTGCTTTCTGTGCTGTTTCTTTTATGAGAAGAAGAGAAACTGTATTCAACTTACAATAAGTTTAGAAATGTAGAAGCATAAAGCTTGTTATAAATCCCTGTCAGTATTCACAGCAGGGGAAAAAAGTGGCTGCAAATCGTTCTCAATAGGTCTTGTCGACCGCCGTAAAATAAAAGTAGTTATAAATTTCCGTTAATATGTTTGCGGAAATATTACCATATATCTACGCCGGATCTTTACAAATATTCTTAGGAAGAATGTATAACTATTCGAGCTTTATTTTATTTTTTCTTTTCGGAGAGGGGAGGTTTAGGGGGATTAAAAATGACATCTTCATCATGTGTTAAGTTATATTTGCTTTCGTACATTGTATTGAATGCTTAGGTGCGGATTGGGTGTCATCATGGCATTGTGTAGTATGCCATCAAATTGTTTTGGACAGGTCGAATTTTTCAGTGCTTTTTAATCGTATTTCGTTTATATTTCGTATATATAGTATAATATTAATCCATTTGCCAAATCCATTGACAATCAAAGTCTGAGGTGAAGTACCTCTGATTGAATTTTCTATACCCCAGTGAGCACTTTCAGTCTTGAAATATAAGTTCAATAACTCAGGTGCAAAATTTCTCGAAATAAAGTATATAATTTTATAGAAACAATCCCATCACAAGGAACTGAAGGGTTTTGTAATTTTTTAGTGGTGCTTTATTGCATGAAGCGATATGCTAGTTTGTTGTTGTTCGCTTGTCTCATATAATCTGAACGTTTTCACGCATTTTAACGTGGCAAGGAGCTCCCTCTCCTCCTACAACCAAGCCACTTGAAAAACACTCCTCTTGCGATGTATTTTAAATCTCCCCGTGCTGCAAACTTACTATTCGCTTACAAACATCCAAATCTTATCCGGGATTCGAATGAGGGCGCATCAATGCGGTAGCGAGCATCACTAACGACTATGCCCACAAAGGCGGCTGCGAAATGTTTAAAACTAAGTATTACTGTATGATTAAATTTTGACGAAAGGGTAGTCAAAGAAATAAAGCAGCGTTTGGACCATGCGTTGGCTGCTTCTTTTATTCAACAGTGAACAAATGAGTAAAATAATTTCTCGTGGACGGATATTTGTATAAGATACCTCTTGTGAAAGTCAGTTGTTGAAAGCGCATTGTTATCAGAAAATACTGCACCCAAAGAGATAGCAGCAAGACTGTATATGTTTATAAATTAGCTGTTTTGCACTTTCTATATCAGTGTTTTTGTGAATATCTTCACATGAACACTCTCTCTGCAAGATAGATACCCTACTTCTTTTCATAGGAATGCATTCAACAAATATATGTAAGATCCTAATTTAACGTAATTTAACGATGTGTGTAAGATTTCTATGCAGCTTCTTTCACTGTATACCTAATTTAATGGGTAAATATAATGAAACTAAAAACGAGGCATTAATAATATCCTACATCAAATATTATGCTGATATTCCAGAAACATCCAAAAAAGCGACTATTTTTGATAAAAATAAGGTAATAAAGATATCAATTTAATTGGTTGAGTAGATTTTAAATAAGTGTCGTCTGCGTTATTTTACCCATGGAAAATATAATAAATTTCAAGAACTAAAAATTATTTCAAGTACTTTTTATAGAATTTGAAGATTTAAAGAAATTCTTGGATTATACAAGTGGAACAAAAAGCGAATTTCGTTGAATTAAAACACAGTTATGTGTTAAAGGACTAGTTGAGATGATATAATTTACTTTAATGCTAGAAAGCAAAATTTACGAAGCCTACACAATGTGTATCAACGTATTAAGAAAGCAACTTTGTAACTTCTTTTCATATTTTTGAAATATTGTTACGAATTTACTTAACTATGCCGGTACATAATGCAACGAGGGAGAAATCTTTCTGAATTTTAAAATGAGCTAGAATTATATGGCAATCAATAGGATAAGAGAGGTATTGTTTTAGTAGTAATTCTTATCGAAAAGGATACTCTCGAACGGCTCGACTGCTATGTTATGATCTTTGATCGATTTTCTGAAATGAAAATCCCAAATGATTATGATTAGAATTATATGCATTTTTATATACTTCTCTTTACATCAAAGACTGTTTTATTACATAATTATTGTTGTATTAGTATTTTGATTTATTAATATGAAGTTTAAGTGGCAGCAAGTTTCCCGTTAAATATCACCCACGAAGGCATCCCTCCCTTCCGCGTAGTGCCTTAGGGTGAAACACGTAAATAATAATAATAATGAAATATCAAAGCTAAATAGATTATTTTTTTAGCTCCTAAATGGATAAACACCATGATTTGGTTTATCCAAATTATATTGTCTTATTGGAAAAGACAATATAATTTTTTTGTTCTGGGTATATTTTAATTTTTTCTAATACTATGATTTTAAATACCTTCCTGAAAGAAGCAATATCTAATATAGATATTCTATGTATATTGTCTTCTATGTTAACGGTTTCTCTTATCTCTGTTTCTATAGATAAAAGAAACCGTTACTTATATAAGAGAAGCCGTAGTATTTGTTCAATTTTTATATCCTCCCTGAAAAATTTGTAACTTCATATTGTCAAATATTTTCCCATCGTATGACTTTTTATAGCTTACGAATTAAATTAAGGTGAAGAGACACGAAATTGATATTCTAGTGAATTTAATCGCTTTTCAAGCGAAAGTAATGTCTTTCCATTAGAATCATTTCAAATAACGTGATGAGAAGTCTTCTCAATGGAAGTGTACTTACATTTACTGAAGTCTTTTCTATTTTTAGAAATTGGAAATACGAGCAAGAAATCGATGGTTTGCTCTGGAGGCTGGAGCTGGAAGATGTGCAGAAATGTGGGCAGAACGGCATGTGTCTCGTGCACTCCGCCAGTAAGGTACGCATTTATTACATTAGAAAGGCTTCCGTAAACAAAAACAAAAACAAGAAAAAAATCCTCGAAAACATTTGCATTCCCTTTCATCTGCGTTCTGTTTCAGCTAAAATATTTTGACAGTAAAATTGAATTTTTTTTCTCCGCTTATTTTTTCCTGGGAAGATGGGAGTTAATGTATATACTAAATCATACAATATGGTAAATTCCAGAACTGCACATTTGTCGGTTTATTGAACTCCTACAAACACATGGAAGGGAAACACGCAAGATCAAAAATATAAAACTAGACAAATATATACATTGGGGAAGGTTTTCTTTAATAAAATTAAAAAAAGAGCAATTTTGTTTTCATTTGAAAGAAATGGACTTGTGTGTGATCGCGTTCAAAATCGATGAATTTATTAAAAATCTACACCACTTTAAAGTTGTTTTTTTATCTGGTTTCAAACAAACGCTATAGTTTACGTACTTATCAAATGGAATTTTAAAGTTATACTTTCTGTTTCAATCTTAAAAAAATCTCAAATCCTTAATTATGTAAGACCGTTAATTATTATAAGGTTTCGAAAAGAAACGTAATAATTTCTTAGTTTTCTATTTTATGTACTTTAAAACAAATCCCACCCATGTTATGAAAGAAAATAACATTCATGAACAATAGGAAAATTTACCCATGTACTATTTTTTTGAATTTGATTGTGAATTTAATAGCATAAACATGTATATAACAGCATGTTATTTAATCACTAACATAATATATTTATTCAAATGTCAATGAACATAGCTGAAATAATTGGATTGTAAAGCATTTGTGGGGAAAAAGAGTTTTAACTATTTATTATTAATTAAATTAAAAACGCTGAAAATAAAGTAAATCATTCTCCCTTATTTTCGATTTTTTATTCTGTTTTCTTCTAAAAATAAGAAGAAAAAAACTTACTTACTGCTTGCATATCAAATTGAAGAGTTATATTTATTTATTATATCAGAAATCTTTAATTAAATAGTACATACTTCAAATTATAAATATTTCAATATTTACCTTTCGAAAAATCAATGATTTCAATAGCAGTATTTTCTTATTTGCATGATGTTACAAGACACGTTTTTGGACATCAGAAACTGAAAAATGGGATCAGGATCTAAGAGATATACTTAGCGGCTGGATAAATTTAAAGTTTGCAGAAATGTTTTTTTCTACATGAAAACAAACGATATACATGTTATCATGAGTCACCTGAAAAATTTGAGATTCCTTGGTCTTGGAGCTTCGCATCCCAACTATAGTGGTGTAGAAAATTCCCATTCTAAACCCAAAGGAATTTTCGATCACCGATATATGATTTCGCCCTTGTTGATCCTGTTCTTACTGATTAGCGAAATTTCAAATTTGTAAATCTTCGGACCTTTCAAAATTTGTTTGATAAGACATCTGTTATTAGAAATTACGGTTATATGCACAGTAATTTTCCTGGTAATGTGATGCTGTTTGATTATTTATTACTATTTCAGTACTGAAAAATTTGTAAACATCATTTAAATAATTGCATATATTTTATATCCGAGATTATTTTAAACCGGTTTCGAGGTATTTCTTTTAAAAATAAAGCTACCTAAACTGTCACGAGAATTGCAAGACAATACAGAATAAGAATTTCAACAACTAGGAAACAAATGTAATTTAGTTAACATTTCAAATATTTACAGTTTGCGTTAACAGCATAATATTCTAACCTCCAGTTAATTTAATTTTTAAATGCCTTTTTCATGTACACAGTTTTAATTTCCTGAATTTAGACTCTAAGGACTTAAGTAATTGATCTTCAACCCTGGCGACGGTTTCCGAAATGTACAGGTTACTGTATCTTTCTCGCTTCATAACTTTTAGGCCACAATTTGGATATGTATTATTGTAACCTAGACAAAGGTGTTAGGATTTAAGAAATGAGAATTAAAAAAATTTGCCTCTAATAATCCATTACCACCTTAACCTTTTGTAGCATTTATATTTTAATTAAATGCATACGTAAAACATCATCTTCGAAACGACTGTTAAAGAAAGCGTAAAATGAAAAAGACATATGATCGAAACATTTACGAATCATTTTACGAATGTCTTGCAGAATGTCAGTACTAGTACTGCATAATTGCTATTGCGCAAATTTTATTTTATTTTTCTGATTTTAGTTGGCTTACATTCCTACTATGTTAACAAAAATAAATAAAAAAATTTAAGTGGGCATCATATGAAAAATCACGAGAGTTTCAAACTGTGTAATATTTAGTAAAAAAATAAGAAGGACCATATTATATTATTTTGTATCTTATAAAGGCTTTCTTTTCAGAAATACTTTAAAACAAAAAGACATTCTAATTCTTCTTAGTTTTTTGAAGTCTTCAGGTATTGCTTGATTCAAAATGTAAAAGTGTGATGCGTCCTTCTAGTTTGAGCCTTACTGACCTGTCTGGTCATGGGACACGTTCTTCTATTTGATGACATTAAGCGACCCTCACCATTACTTGATATAATCCACATCTTCCTATTTCCCATCGTATTCCAAAGCAAAATTTCCAAAAACTGCTAAAAGAAATAGTAGCTTTCGGAGAAAATGACTCGAAAATTCTGAAAATTGTGAAAAGGACCATCGAGAATATATCAGGGAAATAAGACATATAAGAGCCGTTAATACTTATAGAAATGAAATATTTTGCTACTAACATTATCGAAATGATTGAGGACTAAGGTGAAAAGGCGAATTAAATTAAAAAAATATAAAAATCAGATGTATATAAACGACGTTTCACCGCATTTAAATAATTTAGTAGTAATGCCTGATAAATTTTAATAATGCCTTAATTAAAAAACTTTTAATTTATTATAATGTGATGAATTAGATATGGCAAGGAGAAGTATATTTATCATTTTTAAACTGTTGCTGTCCAGATAATTTTAGAGCATTAAGACTAATTTCATATTTTATATTTTAATACAACATATTAAAACTCTATTACGCTTTTCTTACATTGGTTTCTGTCGGATAAATTTTTCCTTGCATTGATAATTTTGTAGACTAGAATTTCAGCTGACAGTGCTATAAATAATGTAATGCACTAATATAATAAAACTGGCTAGATATTTTTGTGAATTATTACACTTTTACAAGCGAATGTTACAAACAAAATGTTTACCTCAAAATTGTTTCCTGGATAGGAAACGGAAATAAGATGTGTGTTTTTTAGAATCAGATATAAGCATAAAAAATGAAATGATGAAAGTGGCATATATTATATGATCATACAAAATGAATCTTAAAGAACTTTAGCTGTATTCAGAGCAGCGAAAACACAAATAAGAAGCGAAAATACAACCTAATATTCAACCATTTTGCATTTCTCAGAACTGCGGTGTGCGTCATGGAAAACTAATCTAGATTTTTAGCAAATTTTTAACTGTGCAAATAAATACTAAAATTAATATTCTTTTTACTTCCATAGTAATTTTAGAATGCATATTATAGCTTCCATTTTGAATAACTCCTAATTTCGTTTTTTCTTAAATAACGCCATAAATGTTATCACAGGAACGGCTTCTCCTTAAGGGATTATGTATTTCGCCATATAATGTGACGTAGTTTGAAATTTTGTCTTCTACCTGCGCTTTAAACGAAACCAAAGGAAAAGAAGAAACATTTGACCTACTATTTTTAGCAGAATGCCTATTTTGGATTTGAAGAAATATTTATTCATGCAGATTTTGATATTAATCAAGTATACTTAAATTTTCCAATGGTAAGCACCATTTTAGGAATGCATCGAATTAGTTCATTTCGCGGCTGCATTCTATATCCTTAAAGCAAGGGTTGCTAACATGGAAGAGCTGTCCGAGGCAAACTGGCACATATTAACGCTACACGAAAGGAAAAAAGTAGAAAGATAATTTTATGTCTTTCAGGTTACAATTTTTCAAGGCTTCTTTCAAGGTCAATATTTTCTCTATACAACGCTCGAGACAGTGACGTACGATATCTGTCTGTTCAGTTTACCCACCAGAAGTTGGAGAAACCTTGTTTTAGCGCAGGATGTCGACGCCACCGCACTTTTTGTCCTTGACCTAGAAAAAAGATATTGCAGTATAGTAACCACGAAAATTTCATACTAGGAATTCCATTTTGTGCTTGAAGCTACCGGTTGACATGAAGAGGTGAATTACTGCATCTCTCAGGCCTTTGTCAATTGTAGAACTGAAAGTGTAATTTTTTATACATTATTTATTTCTCGAATATCTGAACTTTACTTTTTAACTTACTATATTGTTTTCTATGAAATGTGCAAGTAAATAAAGTGTAGCCAATGAACTTTTTCTGTTTATTAGATGAGCTTGGCCAGTCACATTTCCGTGGAATCAAAAGTAATCGAACAAATTTTCACTCATACAGCAGTTTTTAAAGGAACTATCATTGCT
>KK112701.1:51843-84773 GCA_000611955.2 Stegodyphus mimosarum | reverse complement strand
ACTCGTAGTATCAAAAAAGAGATGAAACTGGTAAGTGTTATTTTTATTCCACATTAATGCATCTACGTATAACCATATGCGTTGAGTAAAATTAAAGGAAATTATGATATTCTATTCCGTAATTATTATTAGGGAGCTGTGCACATTGATGTCAAGTTAAAGAATATTAGTATTATATTTCAGTATATGAAATAAATTAACATTACAGCAGTATTTTTATCGCGAAAAGAAAAGGCAAAATTGGAGAAATTTTCAAGGTTTGGGAAAACCAACAATTTTTCGAAAAAATTCGCGTTCAGAATTTATTTAAATATTTCGGGGCAGAAGATATAAGCTGAAGCAAGATAATGCTACTATAATCAATATCTAACTGAATAAAAGTACTACATTTGAATTGAAATTTCTTTTTAAGAATCACATTTAAGGAGCATTTCAACACCGTTAATTTAGATCAGGATTCCCATTTAAAAGGGCAGTTTTATTATATAAAATACAGCACATATCTTTATTTTATTCCACATGCATCATTAGGCACATGAAAATGTTTTTATTTATTTTATTTAATTTACATTATGTTAAAAAAGGATCGTTCTTCATCGGAATTGTTTATCGACATTGATTACTTATTGTAAAAGAGGATTATTTCGTGTAACTTCGGGAAACGGCTTTTCCGAAGCAATGTATTTTAGATGTTCAGCAAAACTGAGTGTAGCTCAGAATTAAAATTTTGGATTTTGAAATAAGTTTGTTTTAAAATGTATCTTGAGAAATGTATATGCAGAAAGTAGTATAAATGTGTTTAAATGTGAAGTAATTTTAATAGAAATTTCAAAGTAATAGGGAAATTCCAAATTCGCTTAATTCTGATTCCTAATAAATCTGATAGTCTAGAATTTTTTAAATGCCCTAAAATTCACGAATATAATGTCGAAACTTCACTCCGCGATAAACATGTTAATACTTTAATTACAGTTTTATAGCATTTTACCTGTGTTTATTTATATATGTATATATGTAATAATAAATACAAGGAAAAGATGGAGCGACGTCGATGCATAATAGCTATATAAGATAAAGAAACTTGTGGTCGAGGCGGTTTTAATTCCATTTTTATTTTCCAGTTGACGTTCGTGACCACAATGACTTGGCGCTCTTAGTCGTGCCTACTCAAAATCATTTATATTTTGGAAAGTATTGCGATAGAAAGCGCGTCGACGAAATAGCGACCAAGCGGCAAACAGAAAAAAGCTGAAGTGCCTAGTTAGCCAATATGGAAGCATACGAAGAGAAAAGTTTTGGTTTGAGTTAAAAGTTTCATTTTCTAATTATTACGTCATCAGCGCTGCGCAGGCCATATAAAATGGAATGATCTGGAAATGACGGAATCCAGGGAAGTTATTACGATTTTTAAAACAAGAGACAAAATTAAAGGAAATTAGGGGTTAGTTTAAATTATAGTTTTGATTCGCATATTTTATATTTTACATATATATACACAAAATATACAAAATTCGTAACAATATATTATGTATGATGTCAGTTTTTATCACCTGGTACCTTTTCGCAAAATAATATTCGACACATAATAGCTGATTATCCTAAATCATACATTCCTTAGTAAGTCGAATTCGTAATGAATAATGCAATGTTTGTTTAATCCGTGTGTTACCACTCAGTAATGTAAGGGTGCTATCATCCTAGCCAATAGAGAACACATAAAATAGTTTTTTTTCTTTTGTTCCTTTAGCTTGATAACTTCAAAAGAATGAACATAATTTATCAACAGATACTCTAAGTTCCTCATAGCTAAACCTTCATTTGAGAAGTTCTGAAGAAGTTCCTCGTAGCTAATAATAATCTTGAAAGTTAGTAGTTGCTTTGGAAAATGAAGCAGGTCTGATTAAAGAGACTCCAATTAAATAGTATATTATACATCTATTCAACGGAAACATTAGTAAAAGTGATTTAATATTAAAAAAACTATAACTAAGTCATCAAGAGTTTAAATGCTCGTGTTAATTGATAAATCCAACTGAGTTTTTATAACTATGCTGGGAAATAATATATCATAATCAAATATTTGACTAAAAGATGTGGTGCAATTCCTCAATTAAAAACTACTGAGCGGAAGAAAAAAATTTACAAACTTTGTGAAGAGTGTAAATCTAGCACAGTTAGCAAAGATGAAATTAAATGTTGTTTTAAAACCTAAATTTGGAGCACGGGACTGGATTTAACTGCGGTTGTAAATTTAGAAAGTTTAGATGGTGAAACGCCTAAAAGTTCGAGAAATGTGTGTTTCATGACTACATCAACAAGCTACCAAAATTTGAGAGATCTTATTTGCCTTCCTAATGTTGTCTGCACAGAATGAATTTCAAATTAGTTTTTTTTATTAAGATTATAAATTTAAAGCTAAGAGTTATTAAATGGAGAATTTTTTTCTGTCAATGTTTCTGAATTTAAATCAAATTTGAGGATCAAAATTTTGAAATTTGCGATACCTTTCAATACGCAGTCTTTACATTCTCACTGAATATCTGTCAGAAGAAAATTGTTCATATGGTATGGTGCTAGATGACTAAAGTGCAAAGTTCGGAAAAAGCCTTTTTTATAGAGCTGACGTGTAGCTTGAGTTCTAGAGCAGAATTTTTATTAGAAATTAGATATTGAATAAGCAGTTTTAATTGAATAAGATTGTAATGCTTGGTCCTAAAAAATGTTACACTGGAAAAAAAATATAGCGCTTTATGCGATAATATTCAGCCGGAGAGGCTGGCCAGATGATTATGGTGTCTATAAAACCAGCAGTTTTGTACAAAATATTCTGTTGTTTATATTTAGTGTATATATTATATAATCATCAGAGAAGTGTTATGATGCCAATAAATCGCAGAATTTATTTCGAGGTGTCATTATTATTATGCGAGAAGCAATAACCTAAGACTGGCCAGTGATATAATCGGTAACGATATTGTTACGTGTGTATTGCTTCATAATGGATCGAATGCAGATAGTACCGATAATGATATTTATTTTTCGAAAAGAAACACAGTTCTGGAACTTTACACAAAACTAATCGTGTAGTTCTTCTCAGTATTACAGAGCACAATCAGCAGTAACCCCTTTAAGCTATTCAGAAAGTTAAACATAACTCAGTGCAATGTGCATTTAAAGAGCGAATCTTGCACGGAGATCTCTCAATGATTCGAAATCAGCTCTGAAATAAAAACTGAGAACTGATGCTCTCTCGGGCTTATATAGTTTTCCCTCGGCTTCTAGTACCTTACATTTTTCGAAATTACTAGAGGGCATATACGCTTAAAGCTACATATAAGGGCAGGATACGGTTACAGTTACATATGGGGATCAATTACAGTTATTCAACTACAGTACCAATTACAGACAGAGACCGGACCCAAATGTCGCCAAATGGTTGCCAAGTTTCATGGCGTTTGGAGATTTCTCTTCAAATTTGGTGACAAAAATTAGTCATGCAACTTATTGTTAACATAGCAAGCCGTTCTGCTCAATTTCAGCTCAGTGTTAAATAAAATAGACTTACTGTTTTATTTAACATTGAGGCATGTGACTTCTTTATTTTTCAAGGAGAGCTTCGCTTTTTCGACCATTTCATATTACATCATGCAAAAGATAGTAGCATTTCACATATAATTTCAATAAAATTAATTACATATATAAAAAATTCGTGACAATATAATTCATACTCAGATTTTGATAACAATTTATCCAAATAAACGTTATCCTAAGCATTATTAATATCGTATAGTATATCTGAAAAATGCGAAAAGATATTAAATAACCGTGCCGTAATGATAATTGTAATTCATCTCTGATGCTACTTTCTAATTAAAATTGTTATTCACGTTTCTTAATAAATGTGAACAAGCTTTCAGTGTTTTGTAAATTCATCAGTCTATTTGTAAATATCTGTATGCATTCATTCATTTTTTAAGGCATCGGATACTAAGAATACTTCTCCTTGAAGTTTCGTTACAATATAATCTGACATGCCAATCAGAAATGTGTACAGTATTTATGTAACTAATTAAAAATATTTCTAATATTATATATTACATACTTTAGTGTAGATTAACCAACTTTGTTTTACTAAATTTATACTTTCTCAAGTTCAGTGTCAGTGAGCCCACTATGATTTAGGAACGCGGGATTTACAAATTAAAAATCCTTTGAAACTAAAAGTTAACTTTATCATTTTTAAAATTTTTAATTCTGCAATGATGTGCGATTTATAAATTACTAGTAATAGTCATTTTTCGAGGAAAATACAATCTCTAAGAAGGTATTTTTGGTAATTTATTTTAGATTGCATGAATTATCGATGTACAAAATGCAGAAGCGTTTCAGGAGATTATCTCTCCAAGACAAAAGGGTCCTTCGTCTTCCTCTTACAGCTTAACAGGTTAATTGATTATGGGAACTCGAGCTCTTTTTTAATGTGCCAAGCATTATGATGATTGATTATGAATCATTCATAAATATTGATAAGTTATATTTCAGTATCTCATGAAAAATGAAAATAATTGCCAACAACAGTTTTCGAGATCCTGGTTTTTTTCCCCATTTAAATTCAGATAACTGCAATGGAAGAATTATGAATGAGAAAGTAATATGCTTCTGTGGTTCGGTTTGGTTTGTTTTATTTTATTATGACGAAGCGAACGAGGAGTATCTGCCAGAGCGAAATGCTCCGTGGCATACCTTCTAAAGGAATCTTTCTCGTATCCACGTTACGCATATTTAAAATCACAAAAACCTCCCATCCAGTTAACCCGTTCGATTCGAATCGAACCCAGATAAAAGTACATACCACTATTCAGCGATTTTAACGTTCGTCTGTTGCTGAGCCTTTCTCTGGTATGAAATCAACTTGAAATGAATACTCCTTCTAACGACCACACATAGCTGTTTTAATATGTTGGCAAGTACATTCGTTTAATAACTATTTAACTCCAAATACCAACGTAAATTAAATTAATATAAAATATAAAATTTATGAAGCCATCTGAGGTGGTTTTATAAACCTACAAAACAACCTAAAACTATGACTTGTCGTCTAAAAGCTAACACAAAGACGAGGTTGTCTGCCCTGTCAATGAAGTTTAAATGTTCACAAAATTAACTCAAAGCTAAACACCTTATAGTTCTGCTCTCACTACATCCGAACTTTTAAAGAGCACAGTTGCTCTCTAACCTTTCGCCTGTATGGATTTAAAAGGAATCTGTTATCACTGAAACAATGCTGATACGGCGGGCTACTTGGCTGGCCGCAGTTAAGATTAAAGTCCACTCTTAAACTATGCATATGCCTTTAAAAGTGAGTAATTTTCTGATCTAAGCGAAAATTGTCATATGAGCCAAGAAGGATAGGATAACGTTTAATTCAAAATCTATACCTTTAATCAAACATAAGAATAATTAATTATCAACGCCTTTTCTAGCAATGAATGAAATGCAGGTAATAATGTTCACAGCATAACTTCGATTTCCATTAAATTGTTTGAAAATACAGCATTCTTACGGTTAAAATATGTAGATATGCGAGATAAAAATATATGAATAAAAATTATAATTTAAATTAACGATACCTCTTCAATTCTGCATCTCTGTTGTAAAAATCGCAACAACTTCTCTGGATTGCGTTCTTTCTTCATCATTCCATTTGACATGGTGTGCGCAGCACTGATGACGTAATAACTAGAAACTCTTAACTCAAGCCAAAACTTTCTGATCGTGTGCTTCCATATTGCATAACCACGCACTTCCGGTTCTCTGTGCGTTGCTTGGTCGCTGTTTCGTTGTGCTCATTTACTATTTCAGTAATATTCAAAATGTAAATGTTTTTGAATTTTTGAATAGATACGACTAGAGTAGTGCCAAGTGATTGTGGCCACGAACGTCAACGGGAAAATAAAAATGGAATTGAAACCGTCTCGACTGTCAAGTTTCCTAGATATTACAAGCACACTAGTCAATGAGAATTATTCCTCTTCAATATGGATCTACGATCTATGCTATAATATCTGGATATTACGCACCGACGCTGCTCCGTCTTTTCCTTGCATTCATCATTCCATATATGAAATGTTAGAAGAATTTCAAAACAACTATAGAGTTATCTGTTGACAGTAGCATTGACAGAAAATTAGTCGCAGAATGAAGATTATTTGATAATGCTGAAACTGAAAGCTATCAACACCACTCTTAGGAAAATGTAAAAGATTTCTGCTTAAGAGAGAAACAATCAAATAAAAAAAATCTGAAATCTTTCAGATTTTATATTACGTCTAAACGGGCATTTTTTAACGTTTTGTGTGTTGCGTTTATTTATTGGATATGATGTTCTTCTCACTTAAAACATAAAATTCAATTCGAAAGCAATATAACAAAGTATTTAAAAGAGCATATCTTTAGAATTTGCGATACACAGTCTCGGCCGCAAGAGATAAAATGGTTTTTTTTTCCTTCCGTGCTGTGTTGCTATTGGTCGCTTTGAAATCATCGAGTTTCTTAATCAAAAACTCATAAATGCTTTACAAAATAAGAAATAGATAATAAAACAAATTCCAAATTTGGGCTTTCAGGTGCCCATATTTGGGTCAAGTCGAGCGTTATTCAAAATTTGATGATTTTGAATAACATACGTTTTTTTTGATGCCTCTAGGTACCGTTTATCACAATGCGAGAAATATACATACATTCATGCAGATTCTTCGTTGTTTAACTTCTTTAAATGTAATACAGGGCTCTAACATTTGGTGGCAACAATTTCAAAAGTGATTCGTCATTTATAGTGAATCGACGCAAAATGTCAAAACGAAATTAATAGCCTTCTGAGCTAACGCTCCTTTGGGCTAATAAATAACAATAGTACATTTCTTGCACGTTCATAATTATAATGAGGGTTTGCGTAGAAACAAGCTCGGAAGTATTCTGCTTGGAACTGCGCAATAATTTGCAAATCTGCCGGCCAATATTACTTTATTTGTAATTATTTCAAAAAACGATTTAATTCAAAGAGTAATCTTCTTTGAAGAAAATGAAGATCGTGCATCTGTCTACACCTGTAGAAATGAAGTAAATAGAATTATATACGTAAAGTTTTGTTTAAAAATCTGATAGTTTCAGCTTTGTGCTTGGAAAAAAAGGAAACTGCTCTAAGAGCTGGTAGTATAAATAAGAATGAATAAAAATAACTCGAGGCTGGATTACATTCTTGTCTTGCAAGCATTATATGTAGTGAATTTTATTTACTGGAATATTGTATTTATTTCTTTCATCAAAATAATTAGGAAAATGGAGAATTTAATTAAGATATGACGCATTTGTCCTCTTACCAAGGAAATGTGAACGGTACGCACATTCCAGCTAATGCATGTTTCATGCCGTGTACAAGGGAATCCTTTCTCTTTTTTCCTACGGGAAACTGACTGAGCTTCATGTTGTTCTTGATGACAACTATCGACGACGCAACAGATTCCCGTGGGGACAACTCCTGCAGACAGTTTTACCTAAGACAATAACGCAGAAAACTCTGCAATCTCTTTGAAATAGGATATATCGATTCTACTCTTCTTTCTAGGCATCATGTTCTCAGTAGAATAGAATTCTCTTTGTGATCACCAAATTTTGTTTTCAAATTCGCTTTCATTTCAGAATAATTTTGTATATGAAAAGAGTACCATATTTACTCATGTATATTTCTCTTCATTTTATAAAGTTTATTTGTGAAAAATCGAATGGGGAGAGAATTATGATGAATATAGCTTTCTGACTGGCAGGTTTAAATAAAGAACGTAACATATTGAAAATGGCATATGAATTGAGGAAAAAAACATTTCTGTATTGCAAAAAAGATCAATTAAAGCTATTGTATTTAATAATGCTTATTTTACTTACACGTTATATTTCACTATCTAGGATCACGTTTTACGCTGTTGCTTAAAATTGGATGGTTTTCAATCTGAAGTTGTAAGAGCTAGGAGGAAAATACACAACACCGAATTAAACTATTATTATTATTATTAAACTATTGTTGATACGTTATTAGTATTAAATGATTAAACTTATACTTTAGACGTCAAAAGCATATCTGCAGTATTAAAAGGTTATAAATTTAATACTTCAGACATCGTATCATAATAACGTTTATGTTTGCTAAAATCTGCATTAAAGCGGATGGTTGGTTCATTAGTTATGGCTAAGGTCGTAACCTTATTGATACAAAATTTCTCGATTACCTTCGCGAATCTGGGAATATTTTCAAAGATTTCGAGAAGATCAAATTTTTCGCAAACGTTGAATACGGCAGAGCAAACGTAAAACATAGAACGCAAAAATTGGTGTCAGAAGTGTGATTTGTGAGTGAATGCCAGTGACCCCGCTTTGTGGAAATGTCAGTAGTGGCATCTGAAGAAACAAAGGATGGAGAAATGAAGAAAGTAACTGATGAAGTGTCTGGGAATGATCATGAAAGGAAAGATGAAACATGTAATGAGATTAAAGAAAGAGAACGAAAAGATGAAGAAGCTTTTGATTCTGAAGTGCGGGTGATGTAGAGTTGGATAAAAAGTGAAAATGCGACTACTAAGTTGGTAGAAACTGGTAGTGAAGTTACGAAATCGCAGTTAGCAAGTATTGAACAATCTGAAAATTCATGTGATGCAGGAGTCGGAGAAGCTAATGCACATCTTACGCAGAGTGTTCAAGTATTGCAAGAAAATACATCCACTTCGAAAACTAAGTGTGTGTGTCTTAATACAAGTTGTACAGACAAAAACGTGACTCTACACCAGGATAGTCTTTGGAACTGGCCTTTGCAATATCGATGAATAAATTGTGTTTTGATTCTTCATCAAGTGTTGTCTTTACTCCAAAATCGCGAACTCGTATAGCGAAGCAATATTAATCAATAGCAGGTTATTAATAGAAGTTCTTACGCTGATTTGGAATATCCAATGATTTGTTATTATTCGGTATGCTGACAAATCTAACCTCTGCATAATTAAAAAACAATTCTTTCGGTTTTTGCATTTAAAAGGAAGTTATAAAATATTTAAAACATTGAATCATGAAAACAATAAAAATTTCTTCTGCTAACTAAGATAAAGCAGTATGAGTGATGCAATATCTGCATGTCTTAAACTCATATTTTTTATACACATAATTGAATAAAAATCATAAAATTGTAAATATCTTTTACGTATCGCATTTATTCGCAAACACGGTGAGCATGAATTTAAGCTAGTAATGCTTTAGCTTGAAAAACGACATTGTTAAAAATAACTGTACAAAGATATAAATTCCCTAACGTATTTATCAGATTTAAAATTGTAGTTCCAAAAACGTCTTACTTGAAACGAAGCGTTTGTTTTAAACTATTCTGTAAGATTCTTTTAAAATTGTGTGTGATGTCATATTTTACTTGCTTTCTCATGGGATAATAAACATTATGAAAAACGAATGAGATCGTGAGATCGAAAGACCCGACAAACTGAGAGCATAAAAAATATAACCAGTATTCAGAATGGTCTGTTAAAAATTTAAATATTATTTTTAGTTAATATTTTTTCTTCTAGAAAACACAACTTTGCCCAGTGGAAAAGCAAAGTTAGAATAAAAAGTATAATCAGTATTCAATAAGGTCTATTAAAAATTTAAGTATTTTTTTAAAGTTAATATTTTTTCTTTTAGAAGAAGCGAATTTACAGAATTGCAATGAAACCATTATATATAATATTTGTAAACTAAAAGACACCTTAGTGCATTATTTTAGTCTATGTAGTCTATTGTTGTATTATTACATTTTCAAAGATTGTTTCAAAACTTTGTGTGTTCACAGAAATAATAAAAATAGTGGGGTGCCCGTGATAAATTAAAAGAAATAATTGCTTAAACATTTGATAATGAATTTGAATTAACAGATTTCGTTATTTAGGCACCCCTTACTTTTATTATTCGCGATATAAAATTGTAGATGGATTTCATAAATATATTTTATTGTTTCTGTTAAACTCTTATGATAAACCTCTTTTCTCTGTTTAGTGGATTAATTATAATATCCATTTTAATAAAATGTTATATTTTATGAAAATATTTTAATTGTATTTTATTTTATTAATAGCAGTTACATAACTCATTTCAGTAATGATTTGTTCTTAAGAAAATATTACGGATAATCATAGAGATAACACTTTTTTGGGCATTGTTATACAACTAAACATGTACTTTGAATCCATGTTACTAAATGATTTTCATTCAATATCTGATATAATGCATCCAGTATTTGATATAATACACCAAAGGTACACTCGTCCATAGATGACACTTCAGGGAACTTTGCAGAAATACGTTGAAAACTTTATTTTTTCAAGGAATGCAGTTGTACATTTCGAAGTATGAATAATTACTTTCCCCTGATGAAGTTTCACTCTTTGAAAGTCACTGGGATGAAAACAAAAATGGAATTTCTTCTGGAAACTTTCCTTTGATCCGTACAGCTTTCTCTTGATAGAATCTTGAGTGCATTTTAACACATTTTCCTCTCTTCTTAGATTCAATTTTCTATTGTAAGAAAATCCTGCGACAATCATAAACCCCTTATTAAAAGTGTGTTTTCATTGACGGAACCAGAACTGTGCATTTCTTTCGCTTTGCTTTCAGTAATAAATTGACCTTTTTTTGCTGCAGCCAATTTACCACGCTTCTTCAAAAATCACAATGGATTTTCATTTATCTGTAGCTAAATACCTGCCACACTTGGCTGTATAGTATCTTCTGCGTTAAACCGCAAGCCTTGGCGAAAGTTGGTGAAAATTAAGATTTTTAGACTTTTTAAGCTGCAAATCTTGGAATATTGTTTTATTTATGATTGTTACTGATGTACTTAAAGACTTTGCACTTGATTTCTGTTTCGGCGAATTTTCTCTGATTATCAACGATTAATCTTTAGAAACATTAGAAACAGTACGTACTTTTTTCGGCTATTCGTTTGGAGTCTTTTCCTCATGTAGAAGCAATGGTAGACGGTCTTATTTTACACTCAGAAATTTTAATGCCGTGCATTTCAGAGCGTTTTTGAATTATGGAATAGGAATATTTCTCTACGAAAAGAGCAAAAACGTTTCTTCAGCAGCTTGTTCATATGCGACATTTTGAAAGAAGAATGAATTTAAATTTAACAAACGATATTCATCATTTTAAATAATAAGCTGTTGCCAGAAGATTCCAAACATTTGCTTTTTTTATCGAAATTGTTCTCAGAATTTATAAATAGCCTTTGTAGTATTTTCCTGTTAATTATGATATGTGTTACTTCTCTTTCTTTTATTTTGTTTTAACTGCATTTGGATTAAGCGTGATTTTGCATTAATCGTGGACATAGACACCGGTTAACCTGGTTAAGCAGAGTCTACTGTATTTTCGTATTATAACTGTGTTATGACATTCGGATTTAAGAGAATAATATATTAGAAGAAGAATGAAAGATATTTTCATACTCACAGATGCTTAATAATAAATATAGGTTTATTCTGATTTAATAAAGTTTTGAAGGAAATTTCTTCTATATAATTATAATATATGTTTTAATGGAAATTTCAGTCCGACAGTGAAATTTTATGAAATTTTAAAAACGTAAAATTATAATAATTTGAGAGCTGCTGCTTTCTAGCTATTTTTCAAAAATAAAAATTTCTTTTGAATAAATCATTTTAGCTGTTTTAAATTCTGTCCATAGTAAATTTCTTTATTCTTGACTGTACTATGTTTAATGATTCATTTCACCTTGAAAAACTATCGAAAATTTTGAATTTAAAATGTTATCTTAAAGGGAACAAGGGTAATTCCAGAAAGCGTGAAGGTTTTTCATATATGATGCTTGTTCGAAAAAAGACGGAACGTTAAAATTTCCCGCCAGGTGCTGTAGATGGCATACTTCAAAGGCCTCCTATATATATTTCCTTCAATTAAATAAATTGAAAATAATTAGTAATTTTCTATGAATTAATACCATTTATATGATTTTTTTTCATTTTTTTTCTGCAGTTCTTTTTTGGATCCTTCTTTAACTTCCTTATCGCGCCAAAATGCATATATTACTTATTTCATCGTGTTTTGATAGATATTAACTGCTAAAGCTTATGGTATTTTGTATTTTTGTATGAAAGTGTATGGATATAGGGATAAAATTACTCCCACAGCTAAGAATCCCGCCCATGAAAAGGAAATGAGAATATGACACTGGTGTATATTTTATTTATAACACCTGATAAACAATTTTTACAGAGGTGTACTGATAGCTAGAAACAATGGATATGTATACACTACTTTTATTCGAATCTCTTTCTAACTGAGACAGGTTTTGTCTCAGCAATTGCATTTACGAGTTGCTAGTACGTTTTCTGAGCAATATTTTGCTTTGTTGTTGGATTGTAGTTATATCTTGATTTTAGCTCTTAATGCGTATGCTTCAGACTTAATATATGTACAGTATTGTTTCTTAAGGAATCTTTTAATAAAATAATTTTCAATCAGTAGGATTACGGCATTGTAAGAACAAAAGTACAGGGCAACAGGCGTTCACGGAAGGGTCCTGTCGCGTATAACCCTGCTAAAATCGAATTAAAGTTTGTATTTTTGCTGTTACATGTTATATGTATGTAACGATTTAGGCTGTGGAAATAGAGAAATATTTTCTCTGGAAAAAGAGAGAGCATCAGCTATATTGCAGTTAACCAGGTGATGATGGGTGATTACTCGTTACAGTTATGTTGCCTTGTAGATGACTGCACTTTTGAAGAATCAGAAAACAATTTTTACTAGGGCATAAATTTATTTTCTGAAAAATGATTTCTAAGAAATACATACCTGCTGAGCTGGGACAACATTAAGAATACAATAAGCACTTTACAATAGTTATACAACGTATCACATTTGGACAATAGACAAAGTCAACAAGCGACTACTGTATGTTAATGAAGCAGGAGCTGAAAGCGGAAAAAAGGGACGACGAGGTAAGCGCCAGCCTGGCTATTTATAGGGATGCAAAGTCTTTGTCTAGAATGTAAGTGGGGATTGGGCAAGAATTTTTCGACATTCCGGAGCACAGAGCAGATGTCGGATTTAGGATGTCATATAGATAAATCTAAAGAAGAAATTTAAAGGACTTTTATTAATTCAAGGTGATAATTTATTAATGGTTTACTTTCTTATTTTGCAATTTCATATATAATACATGTGTTTTAGTATCGATACAATACCATATTCTGTAATGTACGTTTGCGCCGTAAGTTTAAATTACGATTTATTGGTGTGATTAATTACCTCCAAGCTCCCCATTTTTGAAACTTTTCTGCGGATGCCCAAGACATTTTATAAAAAGTTACTTAACAAGGATTTAAAATACTGTGTTAAGGATAAAAGTTGGTACGAAGGAATAAAAGGAAATCCTACGGCAAAAATAATAAAATACTCAAGATGCTGAAAATTAAAACGCATATTTTTGTATCAGGTCTCCTCTAGATTATGTACATAGCTGGAATTCTTGATTCTGGTTCCCCCTTGCTTGTTTTTTATATTTTCCTTAGTAACTCTTCATTGGAATCTATATGGTCATAAAAGTCACTATAGGAATACTTGGAATACATTTTCACTTTTAAAATTCGTTTACTGTTGACACTTGTAATTCTCCTCTTTCTGGAGTACTCTCTCATTTTAAAATACCAGGCATTTTACAATCCCAGAGAAAGCCCCGGACATTACATATCTCGACTGTTTGTAACCCTATTGCAAGGTAAGATATTTTTCTTGCGTTTTATAGAAGTTGAAATAACAGAGTTAAGTGACTACGCTCTTAAGTTAACAAAATTCGCCAATATTAAGACGTTAAGATGAAGTAGATTAAAATGCATAAGAAATGTGTATTAGGACAAAACCCTGAGCAGTACGTTTTATCTTTAAATCTATGAATTATTTATTCAGAAAACCTTTTAATAAGTTTTCTTACAATGTCAAAATAATACTATAATAGTCCATTTATTCGTTATGTACAGATTTCAGTTAAGTAAATAAACATTTATGGATTTAATGTAAGGAAAGTTGTGTTTACAAATCGTAAAAATATTCCATCAATTTATTAAAATGAAAGTTTAAAAAATATTAGCTTTGATGAGACAAATATATGCTGCATTAAAACTGAACTTCATTATTTAGATTTATTGTATTGAATTTTAAAGAACTGAAATATTAATTTGATTTTAAAATTCAATGTGCTCTATTATGAAATTGATAAGAACGGTTTTTGTTAAAACACTAAATAAGGAAACAGTCCTATTTCATAAAATGTTTATGTGCACTTTTTTTTATTTCCAGATGAGAGAAATGCACCATGACAACATCAATCAATTAATTGGAGCTTGCGTCAATCCAAACTGTATACATATCGTCACAGAATACTGTTCAAAAGGAAGTCTTCAAGTAAGGAAATTAGTTTTTTGCGTAAATAGCAGTCGTTTCATTCCATATTTTCCAAGATGTCAGCAATTTAAAAAACTTCTCCTCCCTTATATATAACGCAAAATTCTTGTGTTAAGAAAATACACTGCAATCTGATTTAAAATGACGTCTTTTTATAAATGTTTTAATATATATATCTATATATTTGTATATAGAAATATAGAAAGTCAATGAAATTGCTGTTACTTGCTGTTACATATCAAAAAACGGTTAAATTTGTATGTAATGCGTAAAAAAAAAGGAAACATTTATATTAAATCCGGTCATTTACTCATTTTTTGATCAGTAGCAGCACTTTTCATTTTACATTTTATTTCTAACTCCTTTCCATAGATTTAACGAACGTTTTTTAATGAAATTAGAGGATAACTTTTGATTTAGAATAAAATAAAAAATGGTATATCTTCATGATAATTACGTTTTTTATACATTTAGACTGGCAAGCATTTTATAATACTATAGCTCATACTTTTTAATCAAAATTAGCATTTTTGTTATGATAACAAGGTGGTATCATCCAAGAAGAAGAAATGTTCTTTGTTCAGTACGCATAGGTAAAAGAGTCTGAATAAACTACTGGAGTCATTTATACAAGAAAAACATTGTTCTAAAGTATAAGAAACCAAAACATTCCTTTTAAAGCTAATAAATGTGATACAAACGATTTCCTGGGTGGAACATAATTTATGTATATAATGGGTGTTCTGAGGTATAGATTGCTAGATTTCCTAACCAAATTCTGAAGCTTCTGTAGGTTCTGGACAATATTTTATTATCCGCAATCCTGAAAAAGATACCCGGATAAAATCGATACCACAGCAAATCTCAGAAAATGGCATAATGCCGAGAATATGGAAAAGAAGATGTCGAGCTATATGGATGTGTCAGAGGATGGCTTGTTGTGTTTCACAGTAAAGACGTGATTTGTAAACTCGATGGTTCGTCCTCAAATATTTTTGCGCTGATCGTTCACATCATTGTGAATCGGGGTATAAATGACTGAATGTAATGCATTTCCATCTGAACATTGCCATATGTTGATAAGATCAGACACAATTTATTAACGCATGAAGTGATCTTAACAACATATTTGAAGCTTTTTGTTAAGCAATGGGCAAAAGCGTAACTTTCTTTAATACAGTTAATTTTCCTTTTCCCAATTCCTTTGCCAACAGCAGATTTGGAACTTTTTAGACGTTGGCGAAGCGTACTAGGTCTATCTGCCTAAAGGAAGTGACGCCTTCGAAAAGGACTTTCCAAAGGAAACTGGCTCACATTCATGTTACACATTAGAACTGCGAACACATCCATACAGTCAGTCAGTTCGCTTGGATTGTAACCTGGAGAACAAATTAGTGGCATTACCAGTGTTAAGTGGAGTTATTCACTGGGCCGCTAGGGAGCAGAAAAACAGCTGAACAGATCTTCCTATATACTTATAGATATAGTCATACGTCTATGAAGACTCTTGTTCGGTTGCATAAATTGGATTGATTGCGTACTCTAGACTATAAACATCTGCTCTAGTCAAGTATAACGTACTTATTTTTTTATCAATAATCTGCAGAAAGCTTAGTAGGCATAAATAACTTTGCGAAGAATATTAACAGTATAAATTTACAATCCGAAACAATAATCAGTTAGACGGTTAGTGAGTATTAGTAAGATTCTGAAAATTGTCGGTAATATAAATTAGTATTTTGAAAAACAAATTAGCCAGTTGGTTTCAAAAGTAAATACTTGTTAATTTTTTCCTTTGTTAGAAGACAGAATTCTTGCTAGCCAGAGGTTGAGAGTTCTTCCTTGCTGAAATTTTCAGTTCGTGGCAAATTTTGAAGCCTATAATAATTACGCCAATTTAGTTATTTTCTATTTTAGGTTTAAATCATTTGATTAGTTATGGGTTAAGACTATACAGAGAAGTTACTGAATCATTCTTCGGCAACCCTTCTGAAATACAGCTGCTTCGGTCGCTGATATTCTCTGAAATTCATTGTGAAGTTATCACTTTTATAATGGTAAATGGAGATAATAATGAAGAATGTATTACTTCTGTAATATCGAACATGTCGTCTCACGCCTATTAATGGCTGGACTGCTTAGCGTTAGCTTTTAATGTTGCAACTTGTGGCGAAAGCATATGAAGATTCGTATCTTTCCATGGATCGCCGCGTGTGAACGAATAGTGAGCGGCGATTTCTACCTTAATAGGGCAGTATTTATATAACTGCTTTCGTACTGTAACATTATTTTTTTCTATTCGAAATTATGAGCATATGCACTTGAACTATGCGTGTTTGCACACCGTCCTTGCATTTTTTCATGTTCTATAATAGATTGTCATTTCGATGTCGGCCGTGATTTCTTAGTTTCCGTTTATGGTCTGTCCGTCCTATATAAAGTTTCATTTGGATCGACCTATATTCTTGACCAACATCGTCCTCCCCTCTCTCCATTTTATGATCAGATAAAGCTCTGCGTTATGTGTCAGAATGTATTTTCATACTCATCAGGTAAGTGTTCTTTTCTATTCAAAATTTAGATATAGATATTGCTAATAACAGAGCCTAAATAACATTTGGAAAGCGTAGATGATTTATGTAATTTAATTAATCTTTAATTTCCTTAATATTGCATAGCTTAAGTAATAACGCAATTTAAAATTCTTAAATTTTGTTATAAAGTTGAAAGCTATTTATATTATTCACTGACACTGTGTGTCTACATAGTTTCGGGTCTATTTTCGCACAAAACGTAAAGCTGAAGAAAATACGTCTCATTTTTTGACCTCCGATATACAAGCTTTGTTTGTCACCTTTAGACAGCTGTTTGATTCCTTTGTAGAGCAACAGATATTTACGTCTCTGATTATAGTTTTCTGAATCTTTTTAATGGTGATAAAAACAATTATCTCTGACGGGGGCATCACTTTAGGGAAATGAAAGTAGTCTGCAGGTGCCAAACCTAGTGAAACAAGGAGTTAAGAATTGTGAGACTTTGATCTGTTAGAAATTACTTTCCGAGAATAGAATTGTGTGACGCAGGAGAAACAAGTTATTTGATTGCACCTTTTAAGGCATAATGCACTGGCCTCTTTACGGACGTCAGTAAATTACGTCTTTATGAAATATGGAAAACACATTTTATTCCTGATGAACAAGTTCCTTGGAAAGCATCCCTGTTAATAATAATTATAAAAAAGTGTCATAAAACATGGTCTTCGATATCGAAGTTTCTGTGGCTCTGGTGAACCTTTTTCAGCCCAAACAGATGATGTTTTAAAGATCAAAGTTTCGTGTTCAATCACAGTTTATTGGAAAAAAAATCAGAATTAGTTTTCGCGTTATCACCATTCTTTGCATGTCTTTACATGACAGCAAATTTTCATTGTCTCAAAGCAAACAATTAATTGCTTAGAAACTTCTGTCTGTTTGCAGATGGAATTTTTGGAAGAAGAAATTGAGTTGTTATAATGATAACTAGTTTCGCGAGTTTGTTATAAAAATGATTAGTCTGAAAATTTTGAATATGCGCTGTGCACATTTAATAATGCCTGTGGTATATTAATATTTAACAGCGCCTGTAATATATCAAGTAGATAGTAGCATATTAAGAATATTAAGTATATTAAGACAATATAATAAGTAGTTCTTCAATAATATTTCTTAAGACATCAGTTCAGAAATTTTCAGTATTGCCTTATCTCAAATAAAAGATCGGCTCAGATTTGTTGGAAAGCTCTTTTTAGTAGTAGAAACGATATAAACCACTATCTAAAGAGGTATTATATTATCTTCATATCGATTTTACATTGGTTGCAATTTTAGAACCAATCTACAGTATCAAAACTACATTATCAGAACTAGGAAATAAACTTCTAAAATTATAGAAATATTTTTTCGTGAAGTTACTGTTTTTTTAGATTTCATTTCTATTTTTTCCATTCAAGGCCAGTAATACTTGGTTTCTAGAATTTTGCACTTTTTTCACATGCATGCCTTAAGAGAACGTCTTGCTGTTTAATATACGAAACTTTTGCTTTTCCGATTCACGAGAAAATCCAATACACATTTCAGATACTTTAAAAAGGAATATTTTAAAAAATAGCCGTAACTATTCTTACAAACATATAAATATAAAATAAGAAATAAATTGTTCCATTTTTCACAGCTGTCATTCTTTATGTCTTTTCACTACATCATCGCCAGTTTATTTTGAGCCTTAGATTCTTTAATGCCCTGGTGGCAAGTATTTTTCTGACAAGGTATAACAGATTTATTCCAGTAACAATCAGATCTCGCAACAAAATAAAACTCCATTGGATGGGAATCCGGGATAAGCTGTCATAGTTCTAAGTGATGGCATGGCACCGATTCCCAAAACATTGTATCGCTCCTCAAAGAATAAGCAAAATCCGCATTTCACTGTCAGAGACAAGACTGACGTTAAATGCTGATGAACCATTTGATCTGAAAACATGATTTGCCGCTCTGAAAGTCTCCTACTCGGGAAAATCTCTCTACATAAATATATAAATATATATAACAACATAAGCAAATATAAGGTAGGACTATTAGGAATCCTGCACCTAGGCTGCAATGATTTAATTTAACATAATTATAATTAAAGGCGAATTCTCCTATTATAATTCGTATATTTAAAAGTAAAATTAAGAAAGCCAATAAAGTAAACGAAATGCATCTTGAAGTCAAAATAAATTCCAATGTACAAATTCGTAATTTTTAAGTAATTTTTAATTTTTAAAAAAAATTTAAATAGTTTTAGAAAAAGTGTTTAAAAGTAATTAATAGTAAAAGGAAAATCGCCATGGAAAAATTGCTTTACAAGCAATGCCTAATAGTAGTAGATATGCATAAAATTGTGATACAAAAACTGCTAATAACAATTATAGCCATATAAGGAAAATTACCTACAAATGAACAATTGGAAAGATAATGAAACAATACCGATTCTTCAGGGGGAATGAGCTTATTTCGCACTCCTTTCAACCATTCAGACTTACTAAACGTTTCGTCCTTACTAAACATATGCAAATCCAAAGTAGAATTGAAATTAAGCGTAAATATTTAATTTCCCAAATTTAGCTAACTCATATGCATCGAGGTAAATTAATTAAAAAATTATTTGGAATGAAAAACTTTATTTAAATGCTAAAAAACCGTAGTTCAAAACGTAATTATTGAAACAATGATATGAACAAAACATGTAAAATGTGAAAATTAAACATTATACGAAAATGTAGAAAAAGGCGTGCACGTTGTATAACAAAATTATACGATGTACAGAATAAGTTTTTGGCTTCTAAAATTATTCTGGCCTAATTCGTTTTTTTTAAATATGACATTTAATTTAATTGAATATTTCTAAAATGTAATGTGCACTCTTTTTTTACATGTTTTGTCTCAAAATCCAAAAAGATTTTCAAAATTGCTTTAAATTGAGGGATCTTATTTGGCGACATTAGTTAAAAAAGTATCATAATTTGGTCATATTAACTGAATTCTTGATTACAATAAGCGATGTATTTTCCATGTTTTCGTATACAAACGCGCAGTACATCGAGAAGTGTATAACATTATCCAAATGATAACATCAGCCGCGATCCCATCAACCGGCGTCTACTGATTGGCTTCTGCAAGTTGCTTTTATTTCGCGAATACTTAGAATTAAACCAAAGCAGATCGCGTTAATTTGTATTTCATACTTACTTTTATTAGAACGTCTGTTTGGAATTAGTCGCTTAGCAGCGAAGTTTATGTCTTTGTTATATGTATTTATTTTTATGTAAATCTCAGGTTGACTGTGTCAATTAATAAAAGGCTTTTATTTTAAACCATCCCTCCAAGCTGCTATTCCTGCAGTTAAAATATAGAGGAAAAAGTAAGTCGATTGACTAGCTTTTAGCTTCTAGTAGGTTTCGCGAAGTTGTGAGGAGTTAGTAGGGAGACCGAAGTAGTAAAATTAAAGTAGTGAGCAGCCGTGTGCAGAAAACTGGCAAGGTGGTATTTTTCCTAATACTTCCTGTTCTGTTCATTTTGTTTTCTCTTATAATGTATGTATTATCTTAGAAACTGTTTACTTGGTCATTTCTTTGATAATAAGTAAATTGATTTTAAAATAGAACTAAAGGAGAAATGGGCTGCACTAAAAATCTTCGCTATCTTTCGAGCTCTTTTAAAGCATATAAAACTGATCATTTGTTTTTCACAGCGTTAAATATTTAATATACATAACATGAACATAATGAATACGGCATGGATTTCTTTAATTGTATCTAAAATGACTTCACTGATATTATTTTGAGAACTTCCCAATAGTATTTCAGTCTGTTCTCAATTGTTTACATAGTTTCTGACTGAGCGCGTTCATATTTTTGTGTGTTAAGGGTACATCACTGTTGTTTAAAATTTATTAATATTAATGTCTCATTAACAATTTCTACTTAAAATGTAGATAATGACGTAGTTTAGAATTTTGGTGTAAGAAACTGTCAAACAAATACAAAGGTTTAGTTGTTTTCTAGGTATTAGTTCTGGGCAGTGCAAGTAAAGTAGAGTACGATTATAGTGTTTCGAAGAAAGCATATTTTGGAGTCCGTATAGTTCTGGTACTGAAAGTAGCTCATTTACTTGAAATATCGCGAAGTATTGTGCCAAAAGCTGTGATCTCATACTGAGCTTGCGTAAAATAATCATCCAGTAAACACTGACATAGACGAAAATATTCGTTGAAATACGTAAAGAAAATGCGTTGCGAAGAATTTTGACCAAACGTAAAGAAACAGCAAGCAAAGTTTCATTGAGCTAATTTGTTTGCTTTAAAAACAAATCAGTACAAAACAGTCAGAAAAGAATCTTATAAGTGAGAAATTTAAGGTCGAGCTGCAGTTATCAAGCCTTGTGTTAACGAAGTGAGTAAACAGAGGTACAGCATTTATCACAATTGGACTGCCAATTAGTTTAAGACTGTCACCTGCTTTGGTGAATCTCTCCACTTTGTGATCTACTTTAAGTGTGAAAACCGCTAGATTTTTCAATTCAGATTGCTAGAGAAGTTTTGGTCATGATTTGAGAGACATATGATATTTTGCAGGCCCAGTCGTTTTTCTGCAGGGTTATGCCTCTGTCGGAGCTCTATAAGTATTTTGAATAACGAAGTCTGCTTTCTGCTTTTCAATTATTAGTTTATATAGTAGATGTCATTGAAGCAATTAGTATTTCTTATTTTACACTTCATGTTGATCAATAGTGATTATCGTATGCTGATGAAGTTTTCTATCTTCCATGGCCTTCTCATTTGCCGAACTTCATTACTTACATAGTTTTTTGTGCTAGGTTTTAGAGACCGAGATTTGTGCTCATTGCTTACTTCTAATATCTTAAGAGCTTGAGCAAGATGTTAAAGAAAATGGCATAACTAACATTACATTGTTCACCATCCAAATTATATATTTGTTCACGCCTAGAATAATTCAAGTAATCTTAAATACAAACGTGTCTGTTAGTAAAACAATTCATACGTTTACAGGTATTGCCATATCTTCATATAATTCTTGTAAATACTTGCTATGAAGAACAAGTATAACAAAAGAATTTGCGTATAAATTTTGAAGTTTTTTCCATAGGGTGGATATGACTGTAGGGGAAGTTATATTGTTTTTTAATGCCAAATTTTGCTTCAGTTCCTCTTTACGATATTTCGAAAGTGTTGGTCATTTCTACAAATTCAAGCATTGTGGCAACTGCGCTTTCAGTGAGATTGGAGATATTTTGTCATTTACATCTGCTCGTTTCTTGTATTTGTTCTAATTATTCTCAAAATAGTTCAAATTTTTCCATCCATTATTATACCTAAATTGGCTAATAGTATACTTATGCTTAGATCTACTGCTCTGCCGAGATTATTTCGTGCTTCCCTTTATTTCCTCTCATTGAAATATCAGCGCTCTACAGTTCGCGCTGATATTTCAATGAGAGGTGATATTTAAATTAGTTTAAAATATAGGTTGTTAACTCTTACACGGTTTTAATCGCTTTCATTAATATTCCATTACAGTTAGGATTATAATAATTCTAACTTTTTAAGTGGAAAGAAAAATCGCAGATCTCTCATTTTAAATTAAAAGCTGAAAACGATTTTTGTAGTGAAGAGTACATGTCAGATGCAGAGAAAAGTAAAACATTATGCATCTTAAATCAAACAGTTAGCCAATATGAAATCTCAAAAGAAATTCTTTAAGATATTTAATTCTGTTATACCAAGAAACAAATGAATAAAAAGAATGCGAATCCTAGAGAAGTGAAAATCGGCAAAGTACATTACTTAATATTAAATTTTCATTATTATGTAGGTTTCAGAATTTAGGTATATTCATAAGATTATTCACAAAATTGACATTTTCGATTAAAAATATGCCTTCTAATTTCAAACATCTGTTTCCGAAAATTAATTCATTTTGAGAAATAAAATGCCTGCAACCATTGTGCTTAATTCTATAATTAGGAAAACGATAATTGGTTATTGTTTCTTAAAATATTGTTATTAATTTAGAATCCGTAAACCCGAAAGCAAGATATAAAATAAAATATGTATCAAGTATTGACATTCCTAAAATTGCTGGTGAAGAATTGTGATCATAATTTACACATGTAGTCGTGGATTGTCATTTTAGTACAGATGTTTTAAACTTAACACTGAGTTTTCTTGAAAAACGTTAGCAATAATTTTCTATACTTTAAATCTCTTTTATTAGGCATCAGTGGTGTGTTTAATCCTATTATAATCTCAGCATTTTAGCTGCAAACTAGCATAATTCAAACGATAATAGAAAATCACATTTTAAAAGTATATGGAACACTTTTAAAACAGTTTCTTTTTTAGTACTGATTGCATGTATACCTTCCATTTTTAAAATTCGTATTTCATAACTCATTTCAAAGCATAATCATGTCATCCACATTAAAATTCTAATTGCATTTAGAATCTGCACTCTGTTTATCCTCATTAATTACTTGTAAATTCATACATTGAGCTAAAAGGCATCCCAGCAGGAAACAATGTCGTATAAGCAAGAGAACGTATTATCAAATGCTTCTGACTATCCGTGTACTTCTCAGGATGTAAATATCAGATGACGTTTCATGAAAATTAACTTCAGCGTCAATTTTCGCCTTTCTTCAATATGATCTGTTGGTGCGAGAGCAGTTTCAACATGAACTCATTATTTTTCAGTATGAAATAATATAAAGCTAGAGTACTTTACTTTTTTTCAAAATATTCTGTGTACAGTTAATTACTTGTTTGTGCCTACTACATTAATATTTAGGCAAAAATGGTGTTGCAGAAAAACTAAAATTAAATAGCGTTGACCCAAATATGCCAGTTCACAGAAAATTCCTAGCCATTTTCGATTTAATATTAAAATATTCAAGAGGTGGTTTTTACGACGCTTGGCATAAATATATACCAATCCCACGCGAGTTCTTAAAAGGGATAAATTATGCTGATCATGTTGTAGCATTTTATGCCATTTCTGTGCCTTATATAGAATACTTGGAAATGTATCTTTAATAGCAAATTTACTTCCGGAGTTCAGTGATGTAGAGGGTAAGTTTTTATACTTCTGACCGATTTTTCAGTTGGTTGCAACGTCATTTAATAGAGAAAGACAAGGAACGCACTTAAAGACTCCATTTTTCTCCAGAGCGCAATGGCATTCAGAATTTCATTAGGTCAGTAGCATTGAAAGCCCTTGCCATCATAAATTAACCTGGAAGGTTCGGCAGAGATTTATCTCACATACCTCTTCTCTAGTCTTATTGAAGGCAAGGTATGTGGGAGAGCTTGACAGCTCTCATCCTCGCAGTGCGGTGGGTCGTAAAGGTGTCGTAAATTAAATACGAAATACCTAACTGGATTTGAAGGGAAAATGTTTGGTTGAGTATGAGACTAGTCACGATATATAAAGTGCGTGAATTTTAAATTTAAGCGTTCTGTAAATTTAACCCTGTGTGATTTTATGTTGTTTTCCTTCAAGATTAATTTGGAATTTATATTCAAGATTAATTTGGAAAATTGTTTAATATTTTGTTTTGGTTAAATTTCTTAGCATGACTGTAAATAATGTATGCTTCATCTGTAGTTTCCATTCGGTCGGTTCTCTTCTTTAGTTTTTGGGTTATAGACTTTATTTATTTAATTTGGAATTTTTTATTAAATTATTAAATTTGCCATATTACGTGCAATATTTTGTGTTTGTGTTTTGTACTTTGTTTTAAATTAAACTGTTTTTTCGAAGTAAATGGAAGTTTTTATAATTTCTCTTTTTTGTAGATATTTATTATTTGCAACAATGTCCAAAACTCCTTAAATACACTATTAAAAAATTTAGAAATGTCGAAATAATAACACACTTTTAATATAGTGTAAGCTATTTTACTAATGTATTAATTAGGTTGGCGTCATGTGTTAACCATGCGTAGAAAGCTTCACGAGGGAGGACTGTACGTGAGGCAACCAACCATTTGCATGCCGCTCACGTCACGTCATAGAAGGGAACTTTTGAGGTGGACATGTCACGTGTCTCCTAGACGGCTGATGAATGGAGGGTTGTTCTGTTTATGAATAAGTCCAGGTTTAGCGTTCAAAGCAACACTAGGCATTATTTTATTTGTAAGGAACCTGAAAACCCTAATCATCCATCAAACATCCGTGAAAGAGATACATGGGAAGGAGCTAGAGTCTGTGTTTGACGTGGTATCTCTTTGGATTTCCATGTCTTTCCACTTGGAACCATGAATGCTCAGGTCTATAGAGATGACATCACTGATGCTTATGTGCGACGTTATGCTGGGGCAATAGGTGATGATTTCTTGCTGCAGGATGACAACGCTAAACCGCACAAAGTTTGCACTATCTTGAGTAGTAAACAATTCTGCGTATGGAGATGCCAGCGTGGTCAATGGACCTGAATCCTATCGAGCATGTTTTGGGTTGCTTTAGGAAGATGTATAGGTGCTCTCAGTCATCCTCTTCAGACCCTTGCCACGCTTGAAACTGCTTTGCAAGAGCAATGGCTTTCACTTCTTATGGAACCGATTGACCACATAATTTACAGCATTACACATCGCTGTATGTGCAATACTGTTTCTAGGAGAGATTTACTTCACACTGAAGGTAATTTTCCTGTACCAAACTGACACATCGGATTTGTTATTTTATACATATGCTAATTTCTGTAACAGTCTAATTGTCTTGTGATTTCTTTTTGTTTTATTTTATACCTTACTACGTGTTGTATACTGTGGGTAAGTTTCATTAAATTCTACTTGTTAACTTTTTTGAGTAATCGTTATTTTTGTGATTTTTCATTAATTAATGACAACCAATGTATATACCCAACAACAAATATTTTGAATTCTAGAACTATGAAAAGTTTTCCCGCTACAGAATAGGATATTACGTCCGCTTTATCTGTCACTGAAATACGATTAATAAATGAATTAAAAATATTTTTAAATCCGTTTAGAATTTTGTCTACTGTTGACATTTTGGTTTTGTTAAACATTAAGTCATTATTTTGTAAGTCTTAGCACGTTAATGGTAAATAAGCTATAGTTTGGTCTCGGTCAATTAAAACTAATCGCGTTCAATTTTAACTGGATGTTTACGCTATAAAATGAGAAAGCTCGTGCAATGACCAGATACAGTGATACCCAAAGCTGTATGTAAGTAAAGCGTCGGCACTCCCATACTATAACATGACGCCAAATTGCAGCGCCAATCCACTGCAGTGGTGGCGATGTAAACTAAATCTCTTCCCCTCTTCCTTTCCCCTGCAGTGACGTCATGGAAGTCGGAAGTAAGATGGCGAGGCCGCAATGAGTTTTCACACGATTGGATGTAAATATTTTGCAATTGCGTCGTAATTATATATATAAATGTATATATTTTCTATTTGTACAGTATTTCAGAGTCCTAAGTATACGAAAAGAATACATTTTTAAGCAAAGTTTATTGTTATTAACATTAAAATTATGCATTATTTCTTCTCCACTTACAGAGCTTCTACCTAAAATACTTTCTCAAATATGACATGATTTTTTTAGCTTCTGAGGCATCTTTTAAATGAAAAAAATCTAAGTCAATTTGTAATTAATGCTCAATTCGGTCCATTTCAAATTAGCGCTCTTTTTATTTTAATAGTGAAATACATTAAATAGTACATAACTTTCTCTGAATATTTCTGAAAGAGAATAAAAAAAAAGATTTTTTAAAATATTATTTAAAACTTGTACCTGCGTTATTATAAAATATAGGGGAATAATTCTTTTAATTATCAGATTTTTTTACCTTTAATTTCAACAATACATATCCTAAAACTGTTCTTTATTGCTTCCTTAAGTACGCATCGTCTCAAGGAAACGTGTAGAAATGTATTCCATCAGATTTCGACGAAATCTTACTCCTTACTTGCAATCCTTAATCCGCAGTATCGATACGCCATTAGAGAAAATTTTAAAAAAAATTGGTTCTGAAAAGAGCCTTTTGTAATTAAAAAGTACAAAATTAATAAGTTATAAATAACACAACCAAAGCACGTTAGAAGTTAACAAGATTTGGGTAGAATCAAACAAACAACCAAATCAAAACAACCAATGACTGAAAAGAAAAGGAGCATGCGCAGTTTTACTGATTGTGTTTCCACATCGCCACCGCTACGAGCGCTGCGGTCGTTACGAAGCGCAATTTCTCCCATTGAAGTGCCGACGCTTTACTTACATACAGCTTTGGTGATGCCTTGGTATCAGCATGTTTTCAAATATGACCAACTTTGGTACTTTTCTCGTTTGGATGCAAAAATTCATGTTTTTTGTTTGGATTACGACTCGAGTTTGATAAGCCAGGACTGCGTGCACTGCGCTTGTTTACTTCTTTCGAGACAAGCCTACGACTGCCCACGAGAGTCAGTACGCGTTTCGATACTATTCGATACACAACTCTGAATTTTTAAGTGATACTGTGTTTTTTTATGAATGTTCTGTAATTATAAATGCGTTTATGAAAATTTAATGAGAACATTCAAGCAACGGAGAGTATTAAAATGGAGGTGAAAAAGGAGACTGTTGAAAACTATGAAGATTCCATACTAATCCGGAGTTAAACTGTTTCATGCCTTATGGCAAGTGCGATGGCGTGTGCGATTATGGAAACCAAAGATGCTATTAAATCGGCTAATTTTGCGAATGAAGTGAAATCGGTTATCAAACAAAGATCAGAAATGTTAGAGCACGTTGCAAAATTGCTTTTATCTGGATAGCAGAAAAGTATTAATGTATTGTATTACATTCAGTTCTTCTTTTAATCAGAGTATATATTTCATCCAATGCATTTGTATTTTAGTACTAAACAATTATCGGAGTACCAATAATATTTTTATGAGAAATGATTTATTATTTTTCTTTATTTTTTAATGACGTATACCGAGGTCCATATGCTTCATTAAAAGTAAAAAAGATCCACTAATGAAATATTTTAAAAAGACTTTTTGCTGCTAGGGTAAAAACTATACTTTTAATATGAAAAGCCATTTATCAGAAACGCTAATATAGCAGTATCATGAACAACTTTCGAAAAACATAGTCATTAACAATTTCAGTTGTTAATGACTATCTTTTAGTGATTATCACTCCACTTTTAAATACAGACTTAATTTGAAACAGATACATGTTAATTCCTGTAAAATTTATGGAAACTTTATGAATTACTGAGCCACTGCAGTATCATACATATTATGCAACAAATTTATAATATGACTGTACTTTTGATTCCATACCAATATTTTAAATTTTAATGTCTTCACAATTTTATTCTGGAGCTAATAAAACTTATTTTAATTTATTTGTTAAACACTTTACTATGCTTAATAGAATTGTGTGCTATATATAACCAGGATAATGCAAAGCAAAGAGAGTTTTTGGAGATCTTACGTTATCTATATTTTTCCTTTGTGCGTTTCTGAAATATACTTTTTAAACGCAAGACTCCGATTTATTTTTATTCCCTTTCCATATTTCTTCTTCCCAGTGTCTTTGCCGTTAATATTTTAAGAATAATTGAAACTGAATATATTTGGGACTGTTCCGTTTCCATAATAAAAGAAACTTATGATCATCTTTACACCGTATTTGGGTAGAGAACGCGGGGATTAGACAGCTTTCAGAGTCAAAATAAATTTTACGGAGAGAAAGAGATTTAAGAAAGTAGCAATTTTCATGGATGTTGAATTCAAAGCTTAATTTAAAAATCTAATATCTCGAAATGAAACAGAATTTCAAGATATTAGATTTTTCTTTTCATGTTATTCATTATTCTTAAGTAAATTTATAAGGTATTTCTCCCGCCTTCTTCGCATGCCTTCGTGGTGTAGGGGTCTGCATGCTCGACGCGTAACCGAGAGGTCCGTGGTTCGATTTCCGGCGAAGGCTTTGCTCATTTTTCATGTCTGATGCTTCGAAATAACCTAATGTCTCTACACTGGCGCCCGAACTAAAAAGGTGCTGGACGATGATTCTTCACCACCGCGATTTGGCGATTGGGTCCCCCAAACCCCAGTCGCCCTTTAAAAAGGTGGAGTATATAAGGTATTTCTCTCTCCTTCTTCGCATGCCTTCGTGGTGTAGTGGTCTGCATGCTCGACGCGTAACCGGACAGGTCCGTGGTTCGATTCCCGGCGAAAGCATTGCTCATTTTTCATGTCTGATGAATAACCTAATGTCTCTACAAATTAAAGTAAATCAATTAAAAACATTTTGTATAATTTGTTTATGGAAGTGATGCATACCATGCTGATAAAACACACCGGATATTGCAAGCCATATTTTGAAAATTTACATTATTTACTTTTAGCCTTCATTCCTTTTCAAAGTAGGCATGTTCTGGATTTCAGCTCATGTGTCATCGCTGAAACGATTTGAGGGAATCTTTTGTTTGCAATGCATCTAGCACCCATTACATTCGGTTTGAATGTCCTCTACAGAATAGAAAGAGAGACCCCTTAGTAGATCTTAGCTTAAGAAATTTGGAACTTTAGGATACAGCATCCTGTGAATGGCTCCCGGTATTTATTTTCCTCTCATTAAAGAAAACGCGATTCTGAGGTACTCCGGTGTGGTTATGGGAGCCTCTGAAATTGCGGAACAAAAGCTTTGAATACAAATCGTTAAGCTATCCGATGCTAAGTCTCGAAAGTGTCCGAGTAATTAAGACGGATTCGGTTGGGCCCTTTCCTACCAGCGCTGAATACTAAAAGTCGCTGAACACTGGATGATCGACTTGTGTTCAATTCCAGGCGAACGGGATAGCTGCATGGGCGTTTTTCGTGATTTTTCCCATGTGTAATGTGGATGCGAGCCAGTTCTCTTAAACCGTCTTCCACGAAAGCATTCAACTTCTTACGCAAATAGCCCAAGTGTGCTTTGCCATAATCAAATAAAGTAGAAAATAAACCGTTGGACCTCGGACGAACGGATTCGTTGTATGATTAGTTATTGTGTTTTAAGTGAATACGAGCCAGTTTCTCTTAGAAAGTCTCTACGATGGCATCCCTCCTTTCAGTCCTCCTGTGTTTCTTGTATTAAAGCAACCTAACCCAACCTAACCTTCCAGTAATAAAGAGGCCAATGAAAACTAAGGAAATAGGAAAGATATTAATGGTATTCTTTACATTTACATCTGAATACAGTGCGAATTTAATAGATTTCTGTATCGAAATTATTTCCGTGGAGGCAGCTAATAAAAATCTGTTTTGAGGTGCTTGAAGTAGGTCATTAGTCGCAAAAGCTCTAAAGTAAAAAAGTAAGGGAATGTGTTGCTTCACCGTAAAAATACCACATTGATCAAGCTTTTTAGTCCAAAGGGGTTTAGTCCCGAAGGACTATTACTTTCGTTTTGCGATTTTGCGTTGAATCACTCTGAATGCCCGTTTCACTTTTCAAATTGTTGCCACTAAATGTTATCGCTCTGCATTAAATTTTAAAAAATGAAAAATCTGCATGAATGTATGCATGTTTCTCGCATTGTGATAAAACCTAGAGCCATCGAATTTTGAATGACGTAATCCTACTTCGAATATGGGCATCTGGAAGCCCTAATTTTGAATTTGAAATTTGCTTTATTATCGATTTTATGTTTTGTAACATTTCAACGAATTTCTGATTAACAAACTAAATGATTTCAAAGCGAGCAATGGCAACACTGTACGGAAAAAGAAAAACATTTTTATCTCCAGCGCACGAGACTTACGGAAATTCTAAAGATATGTTCATTTTAAAATGGTTTTGCGATATTGATTTTGAACTGAATTTTATGGTTTGAGTACGTAGTACATGATATTTAATAAAAAAAGGTAGCACACGAAACGTTAAAAAAACGCGCCTTTGGACGTAATTTAAAATCTGAAATCTTTCAGATTTTTTAATAAAATATTTTGAGGATTTAAGTATTTTTGCCTTACCACGAAGTGTGAACTGAATTAATTGAATGAGAAATATATCTCTAATGAAAATCGAGGAAATAAGTTGAAATGAAATGTAGCAAAGAATGCGTATAATTTAATATTCTTGTACAAGGAACTCGTGGGGTGTACACATCATGTTTTTTTTTTTTGTGTGTGTGTGTGTGTGTGTGAAACTATTAGTGTTTCCATGTGTTTCTTATGCGTCAGATATGAAACCGCATAATTTGCCCTTGTGAAATATCCAAGCCTGAAATCTCGATTGAAGAATGATCATTTAGATCAGCAAAAGACATTTAGGCGTATCGCAATAGAATATAGTTCTATAAAACGACTTGTAGACAGAGTAATGGCTCCAGGCCTGGATCGATGCATAAAACTAAAAAAGAACTGCTTTCATGGGATGTAAACGAGATTAATTTGTGTTTGTTTGCCAAAATTTGCTTATTTTTTAAAGACAATCTAGTATACTATTACGTTTTGATGTTGAATATATCCAAATATGCTTCAGAAGATAAAGAGCCATTATTAGCATTAAGGGCCTACTCATCAAAATCTCAACAAGATACTCGTGAGTTATCATTTAATCAATTTCAGGATTTCTTAAGTCTCAGGTAATGCCAAATTGGGATTTGTCAGATATTGTTTAGAAGCAGATTTATTGACAGAAGCGTAATATAATGTTTCGTAGGATTTTATGCAAATAATATGCATTGCTGTAGATCTTATAAAGTATTTCTCCCTCCTTTCTGCGTGCCTTCGTGGTTAGCACACTCAGCGCGTATTTCGAGAGGTCCAGGTTCGAGTCCCGGCGAGGGCGTTGCTCATTTTTCATGTCTTCTGCTTCAAAATAATCTAATGACTCTACAGTCTAAACATAGTCAGCAAGAAATATTAAATATTTTCTCCCCACATTGCATCTCGGGTTAAGCGATTCGCTGCAAGTTTTGGTTTAGTTGTTCATAGCAAAGAACACTAAAGTCATCTGCCTGACAGAAAGGATGCCTTCGTGAAGAACTTTCTAAAGGAAATTGGCTCGTATGACGTGTTACACGTGGAAAAACCCACGAAAACACCATGCAGTCAGCCCGTTCGGCTGGAATTAAATCCATGTTGGAACTACCAGTAGTCAGCGATTTTACCGCTTGGCTGCTGATGGGGCGGTTCAGTGTAATGAGAAATATAACTATTTCTTAATTATCGTAGCAAATTCGGCGTCTGTGGGCCACCCTTTTGTTCGCTAAAATAAAGCAGAGGTTTTTTAACTATATTCCCAAGCCTCCCAGCAGTTATATACTGTTTTTAAACGTGCTAAACATTTTATAACACATACTATTATAAACGAAAAGAGAATATACTTAACTAAACAGTGGAAGACTTCTTTAGGATGTTGGTTGATGTTTTACGACTTCAGTTATGGAATATTTTGGAATATTATGTGTTTATCTTTAGTTAAATATCTGTCAGTTTACCTTTCATTTTAAGCCCAGAGTTATCGTCTAATTTTAAATCTGCTTCGAAACACTTACGCAATTACTACGACAAGACTGCGGTCTTATGAGCGGTATTATATACTGTAAATTATTTGACTAAAGCATTAAATGATATTCTGTCTCATTTTCATTTCAAACTGAAACTCATTCAGCACTTAACTCTACTTCCGCGTCAGAAGTTTTGAAATCGCAGGTTTTAGCGTAAGAAAGCACGGGTATTACTTGGTATTAATAATAGTTAGATTTAAACTGAAGTTAGTAGTTAAATTGTAAATTTACTTGCACCATCTGAGGAAAAATTATCCTCACGTTCTGAGAATAATTATTTTGTTTCAATGATTTACTTT
>KK112701.1:0-51800 GCA_000611955.2 Stegodyphus mimosarum | reverse complement strand
CAAACAAAAATTGTTATTTTTAAATTAGAGTATTTTTAATGTGTAACAATTTTCCATATTCTGTAAATGAGTTTAAAAGGTTTTAGCCCACAGAAACCTTCAGAGATTTGCATATATATATATATATATCATTATCATCTCGCAAAGAAGAATTTATACTGCGTACATGCAAATACGAATCCAAAGCCATGATTGGCCAGTTTTACTTTTAGTTACCATTTTTCAAGCAGCGTTACGTAATTTCGAAAGATCTCGAATTTGGTGGAACACGTGATATTAGGGGGAGATCATCAAATTTAGCATGCTAATTTTGAGATCGCCAATTAGTTTCTAAAACAGCTATCATATTTGTTATATCTTACACATCCCCCCTTCAAAAGAAAGGTCCGGTGAGCAGGGTGGAAGCAAAAAGCATTAGAGCAGCAAAATGTGAATGGAAAGATATAATTTTGAAATACAAAACATCAACGTTTAAACAAAATTATGATCGTGCATTTTGACTGATATTTTGACACAATTTGGCATTTCACTGAAAGTGGTATAATTTAGAATTCAATACTTTAAACAAATTGCACATTTTAGAGTCCTGAAATAAGAATGTCGAATGCTGCGGATCGCGGGGTGATATTTTTCCATATTACGTTGTAGTGGAGTGTATTAGTTTAGTTCTTAGGCGATAAGTAAGTACCTTATATGAGTAATATTTTCCAGTCATAGGTATCTTTAATAATAAATATTCTTTCATACGTTTCTCTTATTGCAAAGCTTTACTGCGATTTAAAATGTTTTAAATACATTTGAAAATATTTTATTTGTGAACTCTCGTTTATTCTGGATTATACTGCGGATATATGTTTAATTTTCTACTACTGGAAAGAATAACGGATATATAAGTTTTTTTTTTCTCATATGAACATTTTAGTGTATTTTATAGGTATAAATCGTTATTTTGCGCAAAAGTGCAAAATAACGATTTTATCTAAATTAATATAATTTAATCTAAATTAATTTATGCTAGAAAGAAAAATACAGTCTGTATTTGTAACATTTACAAAAATATTAAAAGGTAGCTCTTGTCTTATTTGTTTTGTAATTGAATTTAAATCAACTAAAGAAGTATAAGTCTTCTAAATGCAATTTCGAATGGACTGGCTGACTTTCAGAAAATATCGTAATGCTTCTTTTTTTTCCATGAAAAGATTTGAGGATTAAAAATAAGTAATTTAAGGAAGTAAAAATTCAAAGTAAAATTATACGTCCTTCATGCGGCATAATTATATTCCATAATATTTATAAAAACGCTTGCGTTATTCTTAGCGATCTTGGCTTAGCAGCAGCCAAGCGGTAAAGTCCTTGAGCACTGAAAGTTTCGAACTGGGTTCTAATCCCAGAGGACAGGCTAGCTGCATGGATGTTTTCATGGTTCTCCGTATGTGAGTCGTAGGGCCCACCAGCAGCCGAGCGGTAAAGTCGCTGAACACTGGGAGTTAGGTCGTGTATTTTCCCATGTGTAACATGTATACCAGTCAGTTTCCCTTGGAAAGTCTCCATGAAGGCATCCCTACCCTTAGGCAGATAACCCTCGAGGCGTTGATGTAATCAAATAATCACAAAAGTACATGCAAAATGTGGATGCGAGTCAGTTTCCCTCAGAAAGTCTTCCACGATGGTATCCCTCCCCTTATGTAGATAGTCTTTATGTGTTTTTCTATGATCAACAAATTGCTATAATCAACAACAGCAACAGGCTAATTAACCAGATCTTTAACTTTGCCATAGAATACATTGTGTGTGTGTGTGTGTGTTTTATCTTTAAAAAATTCCTTTAATTCGCATAGGAGAAAACAAAGCATGAAATAATGTAAGATGTTTTAGCTATTAGTAATATGTTACACTTTATCATCTAGATACATGACAAGGCAAGTGCGTTTTGAATGCCCTTTCCCGTGTTTTTCTCTCTGATGCGCATAAATGGATAGGCTAACGTATAAAGGCAGCATGTACGTTGAACAACAACTGAGCTGAGATGTTTTAATCCAGCTTTTGTAAGCTTTTTAATCATTACGAGAATATTCTCGTAAAATCTTTTTTCTTGATTTTTTGTGGATAGCAAAACAGTACAATTACGAAATATCTATTTATTAAATATTAAATGCACGCGCTGCTGTATTTTTACTTTTCCGGCGTAGCTTTCTTTCCAAATAAGTCTCGTGCTGCATTGCACGGGAAAGTAAAGCAATTTTAATTACATTTCTAAATAAGTGGCTAACTAAATACAAAATCCGTAACAATATTATTCTTATTTGTGGCAATGGCTCTTAATATCTTTGAAAGAACTCGAATTATCTGAGATTGTTAAATGGTGGTGATTCTATTGATATAAAGTTATTTGATTGAACAAATCATATTTTGTTTTTATTTTCAACATAATTTAGAACGTTCTTGAAATCATTTGCATTACATAGAAACTTGCATACATTGTTTTGTGAAATAAAGGAAAGAGAATTAAATGAGCCTTAAAATTTATTAAAAAAAATTTCGGTTACATTAGACTACTCTAGAAACATAAGAAAAGAAATGTCCTATCTCATATCCCGAATGTTTAAGAAAGAGAAGGTCAGATAGGCACAAAATGCAATATTTAAATGATATTGTAATTTATTCCTGGTAAATAAATATTTTTACTATACTTCGTAATTATTTACTAAAATAGCTTTTCTTCTCGTGCTTACTGTATATAATGCGTACAAATTGCGCTAAATGGAACGTTTAACGTGCATGATCTCTGTTCTTTGTCAGAAATACGAAAATATGTTTTCCAAAAAGAAGCACAAGCTAAATATTTCTTGAATGATTTATCATAAGTTCACGGTTCGAGTTTAAGAAATTAATGAAATGAAGTTGAATATGTGACAAGAAATTACAGTTTTTCACTATTTACTATTATATTAATAAAATTATAATTTTTCATTCTTCGGAGTAAATTGCGAGTTAGTAATTTGTTTCTTATCTTTCTAAATAGAGAAAAAAATCAAATAAATAAATTTAGATTCTGTGGTATAGAAGACTGTCAAAACCTACGTTGTCACTTTATTCTTAAGTTAAGATACCAAAAAAAAAATTGTCAATGCATTCCAATTTTTTGGACTACATTGACAATACTTTTCTGTTATTAAATATTCAAAACATTTAATTAATGACACCTTGAATAATTCTGATGCACTAAAGGGGATTTTTTTGACTAATTTTTATATGAGAAACATTTATCAAAGACTTGTGGGGAGTTCCATCTAAAAAATGAAATATTTTGTATTTTTACCAAAATGAGTTATTTAAACAGCTGTTTTGTTTAATTTTCATTGATTTTAAAACCAGCATTTCAAAAATGCGTAACTGGGAAATGTTTTGAAGGAATATTATTAACTTTTATACCGTAATATTTAATATCACATATATATTTTAAGTTATTATTAAATCGGTGTCCTCATGCAAAAAACTATATGAATATGATTAAAGGCAAGAAGCTTCATCGCAAATACGATTTATAGCGCAGACTGCCTGCATAGATATTCGTTTCTAATATGTTGATTTCGTGATTGATTTCGTGATTAATTTCGTGAAAATATGAACCAGTTACAAGTAGAATGTCTTCCATGAAAGTATCTTTCCTGAAACAATTAGCTGTCAACGTCATTTGTTTTACCAGTATATGTGCGCTATTGGCCATTAAAATTACTACCCTGTGAAGGCGGCATGCAACAAAGGTCAAGCGTATTTTTATGTTTTTCAGGCTCCATGCATTCAAACGTGCTTAAACATAGATATAGAAGTAAGTGAATGCTGAAATATGTTATAACAATAAGCCTGTTCATTTATTAAAGAAAAGCACATATTTTAAGAAATGCCAAAGTTCACACAGTGAAATGAGTTTTAGAACGTTTTAACTTTTGTTGATAATTTAAGAAATAAGGAGAACATTCCTAATAAGGATTTTGAGACAGCTGTTAACTATTGGAAAGCTTTAATACAGAAAAAGGAAGTTGTACAGGGAGATAATAAGGGCCAGTTAATTTTGGAGCAAATGAAACTGCTCGAAAAGTCTAGCAAAGCGAAAAGTTACATCAGTTATGCATTCTCTTTATGAACCATGTTATGAAGCAGTTTTGCAAGTAAATTGAAGATGCCGCATATAAGGCATTTGAAAAGATTGGATTCATGTTTGAAATTAAGTCAAGCAGTGATTGACATAAATAATATTTTTATGTTAAAAGTAAATGCAGTTGCTATAGAATTGTATACCCTCTAACATTTATCTCGGTGTAAAGCTTGTAAGTGGTGAGATGATAGCGACTTTTATAAAAGTTATCAAAAACTGGTGGGACATAATGAATGTTAAGCATCCAAAATCGGTATATTTATAGCTAAGTCAAACTGTTCTGTTGTGTGTTAAATTCAATATTAAATTAATGTTTTAATTTTTGGGGAGATATATATTATGGCTAGAAGCATGGAAGAAAATGAAATTAAAATCAATTTTATTGGTCAGCAGAGTAGTAATCAATTTTTGATCGCCATATTCTCTTCAGTAAATGCTTAATAGTTACCTTCCCTTTTCTAATTCTGTAAATTAATACACTGTCACTATGCTGATCTATTATTGCGTCATAGTTTCTTTAAGGTTTCATCGGATTACTTTTCTAGTTGCGGAGCATCGGTGTGATTAAACAGCCGTATACTTTAAAAAAGGGCGTGCAAAATTCTCTCTTCAGACTATCACAGATTCATTATTTTAAATACAGATGCGATATTTTTAGAAATAACTTTTATTTCAAAACATTAATGAAGTTGTGGTTTTATTTAATAGCAAAGCAATTATTAAATTTAAATATTACTGAAAGAAATTTTCTAGAAAAAAATTTGAGATGTGTATTGCTGTTTTCACAATACGATCCCTTACCTATTTCTCTAATTCAAATACGTCCATCCTTATGTCAGTCTTCTAAATAAAAGAAAAAAAAAATGTTTTGGGTTTTGAATAAAGTAGACCGTCCTTTGATATTCAATTCTATTCATCGTGCTCTTTCTTTCTTTCTCCCCCCCTATTTTTTGGTCATGTGTCTGTGCGCGCGCATGTGTGTGCGTATGTTTAGAATATGTATAGAAGGGATTAAAGAAACTGCATTTGAAAACAACGTTTTCGGAAGTAAAATGGCTTTGCGTTGTATAAACAATATCAAAGGAAATCTGTTCTTAATGGGATCTCGTGAAATCTGCGTCCAATGTCGGATTGTTGACTAGCATACTGTCAGGAATTTCGAACAAAAGAATGCAAATTCATCAAAAATTTATTGTAGTGACCTTGCTCAACTATGCGATTTTCACTTTATTCATCTTTTATGAAAATTGTGTTGTACCTGCTCCTAAAATATACTTTTTCCTTTTTCAAAAATTGTGTCCTACTATATGTAGGTATAAATAGAAAATAAAATTAATTATTAAGAAAAATCATAGAGAGTTACAAACAAGTAGCTCCATTTAGTGTTTAGTTTTGTTTAATATGCATTCAGCATTTTTTATATACCATATTCACCGTTAATGTTATTTGTAGAATTTTAAAACATTTCATAATCACATATATCCGTGTATATATATATATATATTCATGTATACATATGAATATATATATGCATATGTTTGTGTTGGGTGATTCCAAAATACCTGGCGAAAAAGTAAAGGTAGGTAGAGGTGACTAAAATCAGCAGATTTTGTAATGAAATGTGTATTCGGAAATGGCACGTTGAGGTTGTAGAAAATGTTTTTTTGTCAGTTTATGAGAGCGATTTGTTGGCATAAATCGTTACTACCCATGTGGATTTCGGGTATTCGTCGCTCTGCCCCAACGTGCATCTAATCGATGTGCATTTTAGCACTGGTGTTGCAAACAGAAACTGAGCTACTGTTTAGAGGATGTACAGAGGACAATTTTCAAATAGACAGCTGCTAAATCTCCAGATGTTAAACATATTGACCGAGAGCCGTACGAGATTAGATCGTTTCGTGTTTTCGCGCGTAATATGGGCTGGGAAATTATTACAACAGTATATCATATATCACCTGTAAAATCACTAGAAACATCTTCAAGAATCATATGCAAATTTCAGCAAGTAACCAGATGGCACCGATGGTACGTCAGAATGACGAGAGTGTAAGAGAGTGATATATAAGGAATACAGGCAACAAAGTAAAATTGTTCGCAGGCGCTTTATAAGCATTTCAGTGCAATAACCGAATAGTTATGACACAAAGGACGCATTTGGATGATTTCTTACGTGGTAGAATTATCGGCCGTCTGGATTGTGGTCATACCCAACTGGAAGTATCAGACGAACTTGGAATTGCCCAGTGTCATCTCCAGGCTTTGGCAACGATTCCAAGATGATGGTAATGTGAGTAGACGTTACAGCACAGGTCGCCCCAGAGTTACAACGCCGAATGAAGACCGGTATTTGGCAGTTACTTCTAAAAGAAACAGGCTTGGGCGTACCCAACTGGAAGTATCAGACGAACTTGGAATTGCCCAGAGTGTCATCTCCAAGATGATGGTAATGCGAGTAGATGTTACAGCACAGGTCGCCTCAGAGTTACAACGCCGAATGAGGACCGGTATTTGGCAGTTACTGCCAAAAGAAACAGGCGGAGCACAGCCTCAGACCTGTCTCGTCAGCTCTCTTCAGCCACTGGTACGACAATTTCAAGGCAGACCGTGTACGGACGCTTAGGGCAAATTGGTCTATATGCTCGTAGACCTGTCAGATGCGTTCCACTTACTGCAACTCACTGTCGCCAGCGGTTAGCCTGGAGTAGAGAGCACACGATTGGACACCGCAACAGTGGGCTTGTGTGATGTTTTCCGACGAGTCCAGGTTTAGCTTTCAGTCTGATTCTCGCCGGACTTGCCAAGCCAAATGACAAGCCAAATCTATCTGGACGTCATTCTGGAACAACACGTACGTTTGTTTCGGGGCGCCATGGGCGCACAATTTGTGTTTATGGATGACAACGCCCGTCTTCACCTTGCAAACATCGTAAGCGAATGCCTTCAATTGGAGGATATCACCCGTATGGACTGGCCAGCATTCTCACCGGACTTGAATCCAGTTTAGCACGTGTGGGGCATGCTTGGCCGACGAGTTGCAGCCCGTCAACCTCCTCCTACATGTCTACCGGAACTTCGGAGAGCATTGCTTTTTGAGTGGTATAATATTCCCCAAGATCAGATCGATAATTTGATACTCAGCATGCCTAGGCGTTGTACGGACTGTATTGCATCGTCTGGGAGACATACAATGTATTAACAATCATACCAACCATCTAATATTGGTTTTTTGTAAATAGGTTTTTTTTGTAATTAGCTCCATGGAGAAAAAGCGCTATTTTTTTTAATAATATCAAACTTATAGCATCTTTTTTTGCTCTTTACCTTTTGTTTAATAAATAAGCTTTACAAATAAGTCAAATTTGTTTTGTTTCTAACTCTTCCTTTGCCTGATTTCGCATTATCCTTAATTTATGGACATGAGTGTAGTTCATTGTCGCTGTTGCAGTTATAGTGAGCCAATAAAAAGCGATGAACCCACCACTTCGTAAAGTTTTTTTGTTGTTGTTGTTGTTGTTTTTGTGTGTGTAATCTTTTCTTTATTACTAGAAAACAGTTTGCTATAGACTTTAAAAATAAGTAATTTTTATATATCTATGTTTCTAAATGAAGTGTTTTAAAACAGCGTATGCAATCATATCGAAATGCCGCCGGTTACTGAGCAAAAAGAAATATGAATTAACTCAAAATATTTTTAAAGTAAATGGAAGAATATCGTAAAAAAACATTTCAGACAAAACTTTAACCCCTACAACATGAGAATTTAACTTGCTCTTGATAATGTTGAAGGATGAGGAAGAAGTTTAGGTTGATATAGTAAGCTTTTACAGTCACATGTCTGCAATAAAAGAAAAAGGTTTTAATTTGAAACAGACATTTTATCAAAAACATAATTAATGTTAAGAAGTTATGATACCTATAAACCTTGAATAGATAAAAGGATCTGTGTTTGAGTAATGTGTTAAAAACCTTTTCTCTAAACAATTGCGAAATAAAATAGAAAGAACTCCTTTAGGATTCTTTTGCTATCAAATATATTTTATGCTTATTTTAAAAAGACATTCTCTAGCAAGAAGGATTTTCAAAGGCTTAATTACTTCAGTAATTAACTTTCTTGAAATATAATCCTTGAATGAAAAATTAAGAGATTAAGGAGGCTGCAGATGCACGTAAACAAACAATCTTTAATAATAAAGACTGAGTTTTTTAAAAATAATGATTTTAAATCATCTATGGAATAAAAAAAAGAGCTTAGTTCTAAAACTTAAGTCATAAAATCATCTGAGATAACTGAAAACGTAGATAATCCTTAATAGCAATATTTAGTCATGTTGTATTGAGGTTATTTATCCTTCTGATTTGAATAGAATCTAGATCAAGTCCAGGAATTCATTATGACCAAAGAAGAAGAAAGTGCCTGTAACTGACCAAGGAATTGTTACCTGACAAGAAATAATTGCACGTCTGCTTCGCTCCATCCTAATTTCGATCAAGAATATTTTAAGAGACTAAATCTAAGCCTCATGATCCTCTTCCCATACTACCAGCCTCTCGAGATGAATTTTAGTTCTATGGATTTTTAAGTGCCTTCGTACGCCAGAGACGTTATACATTTACAGATATATGACTTGTTTGGGCTTCAAATTGGGGCGCTGCGAAATTACTGTCGGCTTCGTTAACCACGCAGGACGACGATTTGTTGTTGATTTGGCTTAAAAGCTCAGGAATCTGTAATGAAGACATTAGAAATAGGGGTTTATGTTCATTGAACCAGTTACACAACAATCATAGCTTCTAACATTTAATAAATTTCTGTGTTCATAAAAATTGTCCTATTATTTATTTCAGCTTTATAACATTTCTTCATGTTTAACGTCTCAGATAAAAGAATGCCTGTCTTCCAATATCAAGGCAAATTTAGAGTATTTTAAAATGATATTGTGTACAGTTTTTATACTATGTCATGTCCTTGCGTACCTCATTAATAGTATTTTTGTAGCATTTGCCTTCATTTTTTTAATTTTAAAAATTCTGAAACTTTACAGAAATATTTTTACGGATACCAACAAAATATATAGGGGCATCATAGAATGTGCGAAGACAGTTACAAATATAAAACGCGTTTATATAACAATTACCAAACTCTATAATTTGCAAATTCTTTGTATAAGAAAAGATAATTTAGTATTTAAAGCTGAGTTGAATTTAAAATTTAACGATGGGTTCCGCATAAAGGTAAAGAAATGACACACAATTGGAGGAAAAGAGTAGATGTCGTTGAAATTTTATATATTTTTTTCACATTTTGTCATGGATAATTTATCTACCTTATAAAAGGTAGTAAATAACAAAAAGGCTAACTGAAAATTGGCTCAATTTCACGTTGCGTATCGTTTGGGTGACGAGGAGAAAAAATTCATCATTTTTGTATTAAATTCAACCGCTTATTTTTTTGTTCTCAAACTTTGAGATAAGATAAAAGAAAAAGAGAACAACACAAGCCTTAATTTTAAATTCCTACAGAGATATTGGTCAGTGTATCAAAAATTTCATACCATTTTCAATAAATAAGCAAATTAAATCATTGTCTGATTACAAACAGTTTTACCTTGTATACCAAGGAAGAACTCGAAAGGGAAAGCATTATGCAACTTGTTTCCATCAGCGAGAAACAACACACTACTTGTATTCGTAAAGTTCACTAAAAAAATAAAGAAGCTACTCAGAACGCCTTCCATTGAACATTCTTGTGCAAAATTATGAGAATTTTCAGTTATGTCTAATTTTAAGAAAGGTATTGAACCAACGGTACTAATCGTGCCGCCGAATAGTAATTTAAGTATTCTGAGTCGAAAACGTAAGCGTACGCCTGGCTTGTCTGCGCAGCTTTTATTGTAGAGGGAATATAAGCTCACGAGAGGTTTCACCGATAAGTGTGTTCGTACTCCATCACGCCATTCGCCGTGTTTCTCGCAAGAGTTAGGTAAATTTTATAATGTGTGAGGAAAAAATTAGTAGTCATGAACGTATGGAGAACTATCGGTAGACGGAGGCAGGCGAATTATAAGCGTACATGGTTATATAACTCGAGGCGACGATAACTGCAATTTACTGAAACAATTTTAGACATTGCATTCGAGAAGACCTGGAAAAGGTCACCCAAGATCCACAACAATGACTAAGATTTTTATTTCTCATTTTCCGCGCGGCTACACAGAATTGATAGCTCTCACATGATTCCCACTAGAACCCGAGTTTCACGATCTGCAGTTGCCCGCAGGCTTCGTGACATCCATCTGTATACCAGATGACCCGCTATTTGCAATCCCGCTCGCATCAAAGAGCATGTTCAGAATAGAGCAGATAACATGCACCTTGGACCAGACTTAGTGAAGCACCGTGCTTTTTACATATGAATCTAGATTCAGCCTGAACACTAATTTTTGGCTTACCTGTACCTGGAGAGAGTCTGGAACATGATATACACTTAGACAAAATAAACGACGCAACGAGAGGATATAGAGATAATTGGACACAAATTGATATGCATACAGGTTTCGACGGAAAATGCAAAATTTTACATTTTGGCTGCCAATGAATAAACAGTTGTCGCTACAGCGCATCTGATCTGCGCAACTGGCAGGATATTTAAGAGGAGAAATTACGATTCCGGGTCATAAACTCTTCACGAAATTCATTCCGTGTACTCTGGTAGACAGTAACTATGCCTCGCATACAGGTGCGCGAACGATATGCGCAGATGTCAGAATTTGAGAGAGGTCGTGTAGTTGGTCTTATCGGCGAATAGCTCGACATTTGAGCAGGAGCGATGCCACTATTAGACGATGTTGGCAGGGATGTTTAGACGATGTTTGACGATGGGTGAACCATCGCCGCACACAGCGTCAAGAAGAAAGCGGTAGGCCTAGAGAAACGTCAGAACGTGAAGACCGAGCTATCGTCAGAGAGGCGCTCACAGCCCCAGGTGTATCATTATCATCGATTGTACGTGCTACTAGTGCTTCAGTGACCGCAAGGACCATCCATAGACGGCTCACAAAAAGGGGGCTGAGGTCACGGTGCCCCTTGCGCCGACCACCATTGACCTCTGTACAACGTCAAGCCCGTTTGCTGTGGTGTCGGGCTCATTCGCACTGGAATGTCACTGACTGGAGCAGAATAGTCTTCAGTGGTGTGTCCCGCTTTGAACTGAGCCTCGATGACCAGCGAAGTCGATTTTGGAGACGCCCCGGACAGCGGTGGGATACCAACCTGACTGTCTTCCGGCAGACAGACCGACAACCAGGAGTGACGGTGTGGGGTGCCATTTCATTTCATAGTAGGGCCCCTTTGGTTGTCATTCGTCGCAACCTGACAGCACAGCGGTAAGTCGACGAAGTTCTAAGGCCCGTTTATTGCCTTTCATGTCACACCACCTTGGACTTACATTTCAGCAAGATAATGGCCGTCCCCACTCTGCACATGTTTCTATTGCTTGCCTTAGTGTTTGCCGAACATTACCTCGGCCAGCGAGGTCGCCGGATCTCTTTCCTATTGAGGAAATTTGGAGCATTATGGGCAGGGCCCTGCAACCAGCTCGGGATGTAGACGATCTAACGCGCCAGTTGGACAGAATTTGGCACGATGTTCCTCAGAAAGACATCTGCAACCTTTATGAATCGATGCCAAGCCGAATAACTGCTTGCATAAGGGCCAGAGGTGGACAAGCGCATAACTGACTTTTTCACTTTGTGAAGCTCTCTCACTTCAATAAATCATCCAATTTTTCTCAAATGTAATCATTTGTTTTTCTGTACATGTACATCACTTCAACCGATTTTCGTCCCATTCGGATAAATCTTTCTTGATGCGTCTTTTTGTACTATCTCTCCCGGGAAAAGAATGATCATGGTGGCGGAGGTGTATTGGTTTGAGCAGGCGTTATATTGGGAGGCCACACACACCTGTATGAGTCTGATATACGCTTCGCGAATTCAATGAGGTATAAAGAGATCTACATTTCAGGGTATTACACATTTGTTCTCCAGTGTGCCACATTTCAGAAGCGCGGTTGATCTTGTATTCCTGTTAATGGTAGACAACCCTCGTCCACACAGGGAGGGCGATTTAATGTCGCCATCAGCATCCGATAACCATTCCCGAGTTGAAAACTTCTTGCTGCTGGACTGGGATCGATTGTTACAGAGATTCGGGATTCCTCAACTACCTCCTGTTCAGTATGCCGTCAAGCTGCGTCACTTGTCTGGGTGTGAGAGGTGACTGTGCCTAAATTAGACTCCTTTACACACCTATATCGCAGTATGGATTTTAGATATCCATTCACTTTGATCTTTACTGATAATAAACGTATACAAAATGGCTTTTGAATGAAATTCTCTTTCTCTGTTGTAAATCTATTATTCGTACCAAATTTCATTCAAATCTGTCTATTAGGTTTTCACAAATTCGGCATAATGGGTAAATTGTCTTAATTTTGCACACGACTATATATTCGGCAAAGTGTCTATCTTTAGTCTACCTGTAAGCAAGAGATTAGCACTTAATAATTCAATCTTTATTCCAGTTGCAGCAAAAGAACTTCCTACATGGACGTTTTCGTGGTTTTCTACAACACGAATATAAGCCAATTTCTGCTTTGGGAAGTCTTTCACAAGACTGTCCCTTCCCTTAGGCCAAAGCATATGCTACAATTGATTAAGTAAACAAACATACGTTACATAAATCAGTTCGTACTCTTAGTATCGAGATGCGGTTCTTAGAACGAATCGATTATTTATGCGGTTTATTGCTTAAAACTTTCGAAAAGTATCCTTTCTTGTATTCATGTTGATCATCTTTCCCGTATTTCAAATTCTTTCTTTTAACAGAAGAGGGAAGATTAATTAGACAAAAGAATGATCCAGTTTTTCTTTCGAGCATCATAGTGTTAGTATTCACCTAATTCCAGAAGAAAGCTGATAGGAAAGAAGAAATGTTTCATAATGTTTTACCCATTTTTTTCTTCTCAGTAATTAAGCACCTTTCATGATTTTTTAAACTTTTTTCTAATAATAAAGATTACTTAAAATTAGATAAGTTTTACATTTAGAGACAGAAAACAAACTGATTCAACCTAGCTGTTTCACCAAACTTTAACTGCGGCATTCGTCACGAAATTGTTACAAATGTTATTGTACATTGAAAATTTTGTACTTTTTTGTAGAATATAAGAAGCAGCAAAAATCATTGGATTCGGAAAATGTTTGAATTTCACTGAATAGTCTGCAATGCATGGGCATTTTCGTGGTTTTCTACATGAGTCACTAGTCGAGTTTCTTTAGAAAGTTAGGATAGAACAAAAATACATCGACAGGCAGAAATATTTCACCATTAGTGATATATTTATAAGCTATTGCAGTAATATACTTCGTTAGAACATTGCGAGGCTTAATGATAATTAATGAAAAACTAAATAGCTTACCTGAACTGTACTATTAGTTATCAGAACCATGGTCTACAATTCTGCTGCATTAAAAGCGAGTGGGAAAAGACATATATTACGATACTTTAGGTGCGTTATAAGAATGCGCTACAGTTCATGGAAATAACAGGAGAAAGTTCTTAAAAGCGTTCTTGATGTATACGTATTTGCACGTTCACGAGAAGCTGAAGAATATATAAGAATTGCGTCGTCATATGGAATGAGCCTTGATGACCAGCGAAGGCGATTTTGGAGACGCCCCGGACAGCGGTGGGATACCAACCTGACTGTCTTCCGGCAGACAGGCCGACAACTAGGAGTGATGGTCTGGGGTGCCATTTCATTTCATAGCAGGGCGCTTTTGGTTGTCATCCGTCACAACCTTACAGCACAGCGGTACGTCGACGAAGTTCTAAGGCCCGTTTATTGCCCTTCATGTCACGCCAACTTGGACTTACATTTCAGCAAGATAATGGCCGTCCCCACCCTGCACATGTTTCTACTGCTTGCCTTAGTGTTTGCCGAACATTACCTCGGCCAGCCAGGTCGCCGGATCTCTTTCCTGTTGAGGAAATTTGGAGCATTATGCGCAGGGCCCTGCAACCAGCTCGGGATGTTGACGATCTAACGCGCCAGTTGGACAGAATTTGGTACGATGTCCCTCAGAAGGACATCTGCAACCTTTATCAATCGATGCCAAGCCGAATAACTGCTTGCATAAGGGCCAGAGGTGCACAAACGCGTAACTGACTTTTTCACTTTGTGAAGCTCTCTCACTTCAATAAATCATCCAATTTTTCTCAAATGTAATCATTTGTTTTTCTGTACATGTACATCACTTCAACCAATTTTCGTCCCATTCGGATAAATCTTTCTTGATGCGTCTTTTTGTACTATCTCTCCCGGGAAAAGAATGATCATGGTGGCGGAGGTGTATTGGTTTGAGCAGGCGTTATATTGGGAGGCCACACACCCCTGTATGAGTCTGATAAACGCTACGCTAATTCAATGAGGTATAAAGAGATCTACATTTCAGAGTATTACACATTTGTTCTCCAATGTGCCACATTTCAGAAGCGCGGTTGATCTTGTATTCCTGTTAATGGAAGACAACCCTCGTCCACACAGGGAGGGCGATTTAATGTCGCCATCATCAGCCGATAACCATTCCCGAGTTGAAAACTGCTTGCTGCTGGAGTGGGATTATATGATATTAATGATAAATGCATCTTCGGTTCTTGTCATATATGGCCACATTACAGGATTTTAGATGCATATCTTTATTAGTATATGGAAAACTTGAATAGTGTTTATTTTCCCTTGCTATTATAATTGAAAGCGTGTTACGCTGTCCGCTTGAACTGACTAACCAAACTGCATTTGTTGGAAAAGACGAATTTAATGCTATGGATCTTTTTAAACTGTAAGCATAAATCTGACGTTAAAACAAGAGTGTTATTTGCTCTCGGGGGTTTGGGGACGTAATTTAAGAAAAACGTTGGAAAGTTAGAAAGACACTTAAAGAAAAATCTCCGATTTTTTTAAAAATATTTCTTTTTTAATTAGTGTTTAAAAATGCTTAAATTTCAAAACAGAATTTTCAAAGAAAGAAAAGAAATTAAAAGTCTGAATTTCCAAACGACGATTTTATGAAATAGTGCTTATAACTCTATTGTTGGCGTTTTTTAGCATAATACTACTTAAGTTAAGAGGAATAAGTGATAAACATATTAAAGTATAAATTTTGCTTTTGTCCTGATTTTCATTGAAAAATCTATTATAATTTCAGGACTACTAGATCTGTTCCCACAAAAATATTTATCAGTGCTTTGTTTTATTCACTTACATTTAAAACAGTTTAAGTTAAATGGACTAAAATTTAAGAGATGATATAAAATGCCAACTCATTATACATGTTTGAGTATATGCGCTATCAATTGTTTGAGTAATATTTCTCTTTTCATTTCAACTGTCTGAAAACAGTTTAAACTTGTACTTAAACCTAAGCTTGTACGCCATTTAATTCAACATATTTCATGTAATATTTGTGGAAAAATTCATAAAGTTACTGTAGTAATATTTTAAGTTAAAAATTTTTTCGTAACAAAACAGTTGAAAAAAACCACGTTTTTCAAAAAATAAGTTTAATGTAATATAAACACAAACAGAATGAAAATACAATGTTGCCAAATATGAAAATTAAATTGCAAAACTAATCTTGTACCCTTGTTAATAACTAATCAAAAGTTTCAAAACCATCTTTTGAATTTCACCAAAAGTATTCAAATGAAAAATTTAAACATCAACTTTGGGATTTTAATCAGAAACTTACGGCTTACGGTGTAGAACAAGAATAGCCATAACTCTGCTTCTAATTAACCGGAGAGACAAAATTAAAGTAGTTTGGGGAAGCTAAATGTATAAACTTTAAAGCAATAAAACAAGCTTGAAACATTTCATCAAAATTGAAGATTATGTATATTTTATTTTATCTTAATCGGAAAGGGCTCATCACGAAGAAAGATGTTAGGATATCTAGATGACCTTCAGTAATTTAAGAAGTTTGATTAATTTTATTACAATTATAGTTTTGAATCATATTTAATTTTAGGAAACAGATTTCGCTAGATGTGTTCTAAAACTTCAATAAATTTTTCAGGTTCAAAATTCCTAAATTTAGAAAAAAGGTTTCACGTATCCTTATTTCTTTCAAACGTTCAAACTCCGGGGGAGGGAGATGAGCCTTGATAGGTTAAAAAGCCGCAAGCAATACTTAAAAACTAATTTTTACAGAAAACACTTTTATTTTTATGATACTTACTACGAACACGAAAACAAACTTGGCTACAAAATACTGCATAGCAACACAAAAATTACAGACTAAAAGAATTACAGCCGACATCAAATGTCATTTTTTTAAACTGAACTGCTGCCAATATTAATAAACAGAAATATCTATTAATTTATTTTGTGTTTTTCTTTCTTTGGAGGCCATTTTCAACAAGTAGAAGGAAGTATTTCTTTTGATGCAATGGTATTAAAAAATTTTGTGATTTCTTTCTTATTTTTATGAAGTAAGTTCCATTCATCTGTCTGATTATAAGTTACACGAGATTATTTCTGGCATCTTTTAATAACATTGGCCATTGCGGATTATGTTAAGTGGATAGCTATGTGGTTGTCATCTGATTAAACTTGAAAAATTTCTTCTATCATGCTACTACAAATATTTGCCGTCTTTTGTTAAAGCACGCTTTCATCGATTTCCTAACACTTCTAGAATGTGCCATAACGTAAAAATTCGTCTGAACCTAGTAAGATGTTAAAATTTTACGCAACGCCTTCACAGTTTCCTTGCAAACTGTTTTTCTGTGCTAGAGAAATTGAGTGCGTGGGAAGATGTGATCAATATAAAGGGTTGGAATAAAAAGGGGAGTGAATAAAGCTTTTGCATATGAATTGACTGAAGCGAATAATTTAAAACAATTTTCATGATTTTCTGCGTTAGATGTAAATATTGCAACATTAAAATTTTTTTATTTTATTTTCTTAGTCACCAAGCGTTTTTTCTGTATATCAACCAAGCGATGATAATCTGTGGAACAAGTTTCGTTCTGAAAAGATATTTTCTTGGTTGATTTAACCACATGCACAGTTACTGAAATTTTCATCTACAGATTATGGGAATCTCGAAGAGATATTGGAATACTAGGATTAGTGTAATGGATAATAAGAATGCAGAACAATATATTTCGACCCGTGTCCAAGTTCTGGAGAATAGGCTAACTGATGTTTTCGTGGATTCACCTATTCAGTGTGAATACGAAGCAGGTTTTGTTAAAACGTCCTACCGAAAATATAACTTCACTTAGACCGGGGATTTATATTATAATCAGTAAAATGGTGGTAGATGAAATTTTAAAGGCGATTAGTGATGATCAGGGGGTCGATAACCGAATATGCACCGACAACTGGTCATCAAGATTTCATTGGTTATAAAAAATTTTTTAACAAAATGGATAATTGATTTTTACGGATATCATGTAGTAAGGAGAAAAACATGTAAAATAAATATAAGGAGAAAATACTCTCTAAAATTATTAATATATTTTAAAAATCAATATTATCTTTTTAAAAGAACTATATAAATTTAAAATGTATAATAAAAAAATACGAAGAACGCAAAAGTAGAATGGGAAACACAACAACAGATGGAATATTTTTGAACGAAGTGATTTAGAAATTAAACTAAGCAATTTTAAGACGAATATTAGAAACATTGCATCAATACGTCGTAGCAGTCAACAGCAGGCACCGCATTCATTAAAATCGAACTTTTGTGTAAGTGATTCAGAATCAGCGAAGTTGTAAGGATTTTAAGTTCACTAACGTTTATTTTATTTTAAAACCTTACTATCATCTCTTATTTTCCACTTCCGGCCAGAATGAACGGGTGAATATGTTTATGCAAATCGTACTTGCTAACGCTTAAGTATTTAAGTCGTGGCTTTTTGCCAAGAGTAGAGAGTGAAAGGAAGGAGAGAGAGCTCTCTTGCTACGAGTCTTTACGCGAGCTTGCCATTAGTTACTGTCTGCCTTTAAGGCCAGAAGTTTAACCCTCTTGAAAGTTAAAGACGTGTTTTAATCCTCTTGAAAGTTAAAGACGTGTTGTAGTTTTCCGCACTTTGCGTACTACAGACGTAGTAATTTAAAAGGCCAGTCTTAGTGCTAGTCATCTGTGCGAAATATTAAAAGTTAGATCTTATTTAAATTTTAGTTAGTGAGTAGTCTTATATTGTAGTTAGTTAGTAGTCTTATATTCTTTTACGTTCAGGCTACAAGTGGTTGGTCTTTGTATCCCGAAAAGTGGGAACGTCTGTAAAATCGATAAGCAAATAAGGGGGAATTTTAACCTTTCTTATCTTTGTTGTATCTTCTACACACACACGAACATAGCTTTTTGTAAGCTCCCTGTTCCTACTTAGGACTTCAATTATGTTTGCGAAATCAACTAGAAGAAACACAAGTCCTGATAAAGTGATCTGTGATTTTGTTTCTGAAACTTTGTTTGTATTTTTAAAATTAATAGTAATACAAAGAAATAATTAAACATTAATATAATAAATAATTTTTTCAAAACTTTCGTTCGCATTATTAATCTAATTATTATCTTAAATTTGTTTGTGTGCAATTATTTGTATTATTATGCTGTATACTCTATACTATAGAGAAAACGTAAGAGTAGTCGATGAAGAGAAATCACTTGAAAGAAAAAGTTTGGAAACCTCTGCCTTAGACAGTTTTCCAATATTAAAGTTCTATCCCAAAATTTGACTGCGGAATAATAATTTGACAGAGGCGGGAAAACTTTATTTGAGCAAATCTTGTATATGAGCCCATATGGATCTTTGCTGTCTGTTACCAATTTTTTCCAGTATTTTAATTTCGCTTTCCGGATTTCTGTCTTGTAAATTATAGTACAAATGAGTCAACGAATACGAAGAACAGATATTCATTTGCTCTGTCTCTTCAGATCGTGCGTTTTACATTCATCATTTTAAAGTTCTGGTTTTGTTTGTGCAGCTGTTCTCCAGTTGATCTTTTAGATATCACTAGGTCTTTTGATATCAAATGATTTTATCGCAGTAGCTTTGTGTTGTTTTTTGAAGGGAAGTAATCATTTTATTAATTTGGGAATTATTTACAGTACTAATTATTTCATTTTTGAAAATACTGATATCGTTTGAAATTGAATTTATAAATTTCTTTGACGTTGATTTCGTAATTTTAAAACGTTTTGTTTAAACTCAGGGAGGTAAAGAGTCCATCTCAAAGGAAATAATTTTGTGATTAGATATGTCCTCGTCTTCTAGCACAGTCCACTGATTTATTTTTGTGTTATTGGGTGGCTCACAAGCGTGATATACACTCACGTTTGTGAAAATTGCAACACCATGAAGGACTTACGCGAGTGAGCTGAAATTTTCAGGAAATGCAAAGTAGCGCATGATATGCAAATGATTAGAATTGCAAATCCGTAGCGCATGCGTATGCTGAGCAGCGCCCTCTGAACGGCTGATGGATCCGAATAAATAGACGGCTGTAGCGAGGCGTGTATGGTTATCGGTGGTTATCTGCTAGTGGTAAACGTTAACTCAATCTGTACTTATGCCTCGTCGACGAAAGAGAGCGAGATTTGAACAACTTACAGAGTTTGAACGAGGGAGAATCATCGGCCTTCGTGAAGCTGGATTGTCGTATCGTGCAGTAGCCTCTCGTGTGCAGCGTAACAGCAGCACAGTGATGCGCGTTTGGAAGCAGTGGACGGACGAGTGTCGGACAACTCGGAAATCCGGGAGTGGACCCCGAAATGTGACGTCAGCTCGCGATGATAGACACCTGGTCCGCATGGCGCGGACGGACCGTACAGCTTCCTCTAGACAATTGGCAGCACTGTGGTCAATAGCTACAGGTGTTTCATTGTGTGCTTCATCAATTCGTAGACGTCTGCTGCAGTGTGGACTGCGCGCACGGACTCCTTTATACAGGATCCCCCTAACGCACGACCATCGCCGCCTGCGGCTACAATGGGCCAATCAGCATAGAGACTGGCGTGCTGATTGGCAGCATGTCGTGTTTTCTGACGAATCCCGCTTTAATTTGTGGTACCATGATGGCCGCATTCGTGTCAGACGCTATGCCGGTGAACGCCACCTTCCGGAGTGCATTATCGAACGCCACAGTGGACGAACACCCGGAGTTATGGTCTGGGGCGCCATAGCATATCATAGACGATCTCAATTGCTACGAATTGTGGGCAATCTGAACAGCAACCGGTATATCCGTGAAGTTCTACAGCCCGAAGCTGTTCCCTTCCTTCAAAGCTTGCCAGGCGCTGTATTTCAACAGGACAATGCCCGCCCTCATACTGCTCGGATTGTTAAATCCTTCTTTGCAGCGCAGCAGGTACAGCTTCTTCCTTGGCCTGCGTGTTCCCCGGATATGTCGCCAATTGAACATGTGTGGGATGTCATTGGTCGGCGTCTTGCTCGTGATCCTCGTCCTGTTGCGTCTGCAGACGAACTTTGGGTACGCGTACAAACGATATGGAATGCTCTTCCTCAGTCAGACATTCAAACTTTGTTTGACTCCATGCCACGTCTTGTAGCAGCACTTATTGCGGCGCGTGGTGGCCACACAAAATACTGATTCTGATCTCTTGTTCTTGTTTGTTTGCTTTGAACATTTAATCATTTATTTGTACCACTACCACTCAATTGTGTATTAAATTGCATTCAATTATGACGATTCCTTCTTGGTGTTGCAATTTTCACAAACGTGAGTGTATGTTTATCCTGATCTGTTAATTGTTTGAAAGTTCGGAGGGGAGGCATTATCATTGTTTACTATTAGGTTGAAGCTGTGGATGAGGTCTTCGACTTCTATGCGTCTTAAGTCTGTGCGGGAGTAGCTTTAGATCGCGTTACGTGTGTTAAATTCCCCCTCCTAATCACATAGCGGGAGTTGAGAAATGTTCGCAAGATTTCGGCTAGGGAGTCAAGGTTTTGAGAGATCTATTCATTGCGAAAAATATTTTTCACCTCATTCATAGTAAAATGAGGTGAAAAGAATTTGCTCTCTTTCAGTGTTAAGTGCTATTGTTTTAATATCTCTGGAGGCGAAGATAATCATTGGAGATCAGAATTGTCACTCTTATTTAACTTTGTCGAGCCTTTGTATGTTTGAAAATGTTCCAGTTGCACCTATTTTTCCCAGGACACTATATGGTTCTCGGATTAGCACAATATCTCTCGGGGTTCTTTGAGAGGAATATTTATAATTTTGCGTTAGAGCCATATGCTCTTTGCAGATTTATTTGCGTAGTTTTAATTGGATCAGATTTGGAATGCACTTTTGTAAGTATTATGGAATTTTTTTATGGTACTGAGTTCATAGTCAGATCCATAGTCTATTCGAGCTTTGATTTTAGCTACCCCGTTTTGATAAAAAGGATATTGCGGTGAGAATGCAGGATGTTCTATACTCAGGTTGGTCTTCTTGATGCTGTTGTTAAGTCGGCAGTTAATACAGGACGGAAGTTCTGCACGACATTCTTCAGTCGGTTGCTTTTGACCACAAAAAGTACTGTATTTTTTGTTAGGACACTGTTTGTACTGGTGGTCAGAGCCCTGACAGACGAAGGAGCAATGAATTCCTGTGAATTCTTTGACTGAGTGTGTTCTCCAGCTCATATTTAAGGATCTTGCCTGAATACATTTTTTGAATGCTTTTGGAGACCATTCAATAATCCATAGCATAAGGTCTTTGGTTTTATCCGACAGGCGGAATTTTAATGCTATGTCATTTGTGGAAAGTTCAAAAATTGTCATTAGTTTTTGTTTTATGTTGTCTTCGTACAAGTAACCTGGAATTTTATCAATAATGATATTGGTGGTTCTTTTTGCCGGGAATTTCAAGTCTATATTGTTGTTGACTTGCTCTGACTCCTGCAGGGATTTTTGAGGGACTCTAGGTCTTTTTCTGCTTCGCACGTTAAAGTAAGTCCGTCATTCCGAATTGGTGAGGTTTTCCTAATTTTAGCTTTAATTTTGTGGAGAATTTCCAAATTGTCTGAAAGCGGGTTTCCAACTTTTTATTTGGGTATATAAGCAGTGTTGGGAGCATCCTTTTCTTTCTTAACATCTCTGAGTACGAGGGTCTTAATGGGACTGAACATGAATCAATTCGTGGTCGTAATTTCTTTCTTCGTTTTGAACTTGTGTTTCGATAAAAATTTTGTTCCGAAGGTTCCGGAGTGCAGGACGGATTTCAGTGACTATTGGAAATTGAACTGCACTTGGTGTTCTGTTTTCAGAGCAGTTTTTAGATTGGAAGGTTTCTGGAGTATACTTTGAGTAAAAGTGCTACATTAGCAATTATTTGAAGTCTCTTTTAATGCTTCTCGCATAGCCTCGGAGAAAGATAATTTTGTTTCTCACTTTGTGTGTAGAATGTCAAGAAATTTGTAATGGACGCTGAGGATATCAGAGGCACGGAGCTCATGGGTGGTAGTTGTAGGACAATTTAGGAATGTGATGTCAACTTGCATTTCTGGTACTTCAGTAACCGGGAGTTTTTCAGGAAAGGAGGTTTCTGTCGTAGATAGAGAGGCCAACTGCAGTTAAGATGAGACGGGAGTTCCTTTTAATCTCTGCTTGAGGAAACCATTTGGCATTATTGGAATATCATAGTTAAGAAGCAAAATCAAGAGTAGGCAGTTCGAGAAGGAAACACAAATCAGTTGGAGTGAATACAGATACGCAGAACGTGTGTACTGTAGAGAACTGAATTAATTCACAGATCTCTAATAGAATTCTTGGAAGATATTTGTGGTAGTGCTTTTAGAAGGTACTTGTTGGTACCTTCTAAAAAAATCAGTGCGCTAATTCTTGAAACAGTTCGCAAATCTCTGTTGTTGCTCGCGGAGACTAAAGTTATAAATGTTATATTACTTAAACACACACACAAAGAGCAATCACTGAGTTAACACTAGTCGCAAATACATGTACGTAAATCCGACAGAAGCAAAGGCATACTATGCAATAAATATTTTACACAGGGCTTACCTGAGATTTAGTAAACTATAGATTGCTCTTAAAATTAGCAAGATGTAGAACTCTTACCTTTTGAATTTGCTTTTGTACAGGATAATGACCGATTATCTAAAAGGTAGCTGTTATTTAATAATGCGTGGACGTCAATACATTCAAATAGCAAGACTGGTGCAATGAAGAATGAAGCGATGAAACTGAGATGAGCACACACAATTCTTGAAAATCACACCAAAATATAACTGCATACTTGATAGAATTCTTGTGCCTTGATCACTGATTGGTAAAATTTGCTGCTGTGAAAATCGGTACTTTAAAAATACATTTATTTGGGTGACTTGTTAAAGAAATACTAGGAGAACACTTTTAGGAACTGAGATGGAAGTATCACACTGAAGACCATACGTTCAGATAAAAATTCAAAAGCGGAACTAGGCAAAGTCTGCAAATAGCGCCCAATCACATCCCATATGTGTTCGATTGCTGAAAGATTAGGAGAGAACGGTGGCTAGGAAAGCATCTACACAACTTGCAGAATATGTTCGCTGATGCGACCAGTGTGTAGTCGGACGTTATCCTGCTGATAAAGGGCATTGTGTACTCCTTGAAGGTAAGGGAGTGTCACCGGCTCCAGCAAATCATCCACGTATATTTGGGCCGTCATAGTGCCCTGAATACGAACTAGAGGCGATTTGAAATCGCACGCAAGTGTGCCCCAAAAATGTGATGCCGTGCTATCGCGCGATTGGGGGTCCTCCAGAGTTGCTGCCGGATCGGACCTGTCTGTACATCGACGCCACACCCATACGCATCAACTACCATTGGAGAAACAGAAGTGTGACTCATCTGAGAACACGACACTGTGCCATTCCGTCGTCTACATTGCTCGAACCCGGTACCATTGCAGACATTCGCGTGTACAATATGGGGTCAATGTTAGTCTTCTTAACGAACGCTACGTGTGCAGGCCTCTAGTTACCAATCGGGGGCAAAATGTTCTGGTCGGCATGGGAACATCCAGGGTGTCTTGAACATGCTGCAGAATGGAAGTAGAAGGGGTTTGTGAGTGCGCCACCGTTTGTCGGCGGATGCGTCGATCCATGAATGTTGACGTCACTCTGGCTGCAACCGGCATCCTTGGAACTTGGAATCCACATTTCCTTGTTCCAACCATCTTCGCCACGGTCAGTGCACTATGGACGCGTCCAGCTGAGATTTGCCGTATGGACCAACCTGCCTTTCACAGTCCGATCACCATGCCTCTAGTAAAATTGTGTGTCTACTGAAACTGCCTCCGTTGACAACGGCCTGGCATTCTCTGCTATTACGCGCGTCGTCTGAGACAAGAACAAATTTTCTATGATGACTTCCCTAACAGAAGTAACGGCGCAAAAATTGAAAATTCTGCAGATTTCTTCCCTTATAACGTTTTCAACGTGTGTTTGAGAGCTACGCATTGTACCTCATTCGCATAACTCGGTGACGTGCGTCTAGCCTGAAATTTGCATAATATTCAGGCCACTCCTTCTTGGTTTTGTATTTTCAACATCGGGTGGTGTATTTCTTACCTTTTGTATGCAAGATATTCACACCAACTTGCTTTCTGAGATTTTCTTTGAATATTAGAAGGTATCTCCATCGTTTCGTTAAATACCTTTGTCAATTAGATCTAGGTCTATTACATCAACTGTATAAATATTTCGCAAAAACATAGAAGGTGTGAGTAGAATCAGTTCGACGGGATCTTCAGAAATATATGCAAAGGTTTTGAATAAACAATAGCTTCACATTTGCACAGGTCGCTTATCAACTCTTCATAATTCAATAAAGTTCTTCCTAACACTCGTCTTAAGAGACTTCTCATGATTTTAAAGAGGCGTTTCTCAAAATTTCACCACCAGCAAGCGGATGAGGGAGGAGTGAACTTCTGTATTTTTTTATCATAGCCTCTTGTTTTATAACAGACCAATCAAAGGATTGAAATAATTTCTCCGCGCCAAGAAAATTCAAATCGTTATTTCCATAGATGATTTTAGGACGACCACGTCAAGCATTAAATCTGAGAACAAAAGCTTTGGTTTATAAAGCTATGAATACCTCTAGATGCATACACCACGCAAATGTATAGCACAATCCATGCTTTTCCTTCTTTCAGTATCAAAAGTCCAGCGAGACCAACTCCTGTAACTAAAATTAAAGTATATTTAATTCAGTCTTCTGACAAATTAGCTACTAGAATTTCTTAAGGTTTATCATTGTGTCTTTTACACCTTCTGCATCACTGGACTATTATGAGAATTTTTTTTCCATTCATGATCCAAAACTTCTCTCGTTAACAAGATAATAAAATGTGTACCCCGGCATGCATCATTTTCAAATGCATCTCTCTGAAAAGGAGCTCTACCATTTGATGCTTTCCAGGAAGAGTAGTAGGAAATCTTGTGGGTCATCTCTCTCCGTGAGTTTCATCTTGAATCTGTAATCACCTTCGTCATCCTTGAAGATGTTTAATAACTTCAAATTATAAAAGGGCTCTGCTGTTAAGTCATCATTTTGGATATTTCTGATAATCTCGTTCAAAGTTAGATTAGCCGTTCTTAGATCATACCGATTTTTTTAGGTGAAGAAAAAACTCAAAATCTAGTTTAACATTCTAATGATTTTCGTATAACTTGAAGTAAGATAAAAAGTTGTCACTTAATTAGATTAATTTATCAACAAAGTAATGCATTTCATCTTTTGTGTTATAATCTAACTTTCATAAAAAGTTCTCTCTGATTTGAGGCAATCCCTTTCATCAAATCATAACCGAGTAAGTCTCTCATTAATCTAACAAAAAAGGAGTTTTGCTGGTAAACATCCTCTTGAAAGTAAATCCGCCTGACTGTATGCTAAGAGAATGTATTCCCAATCTTGCACGCGCGTCAACTTATAATTTCATGGACCTTATTTCAAACAAATACTCCCAGGTATTATCATTTGTTACCCGCCGTAAAGCTGTGGTTGAATCCGACCAGGAATATTCTATGATGTTTTGAATTTTGAGGCTCGTTTTCAGAAATTCAACTAACGCGAAACCAGGCATCAAAATAAAAGTTCCAAATTGGGTATATATATATATTTCCTACTTTCGACTTTGACATCAATAACTGTATAGAAATTCTTTGGTCAAACTGGCTTCTTAAATATACAAGAACAGTGTAAGAGGTCTCATAGGCACCCAAAAAGATGTGTAGACTCACTTCTGAGGGCTATGTAAGAAAAGCATGTCTGGAAATTGAGAAACGCATGTCTGGAGCACGGAAGATGTAGGGCCTTTACGCATTTTAGGAATTTTCAATGTCATTATACCTTCGATTCCCAGCTCAGTTTAAATTTTTAACTTGTCCGAAGCATATGTTTTGGTAACAATGTGATTGGACAAGAAAATCCAACTGGATTTAAAGTCTTTTGCGAGACAAATAGTACACTCCATCTTATAACAGGATATCAATTTTTATCTATGGGCCTGCAGGATCTAAGCGTACCTGCTGACCGCGCTCAGCCTAATGCAGAAGACAAATTTGAATAAACAACTGAACCATCAGAGAATACTTTTAATTCTTGTATATCAGTACCTTCCCTCTGTTAAGTCAAATTTGGCAACTGCCATAACCTTTGTTGAATTCTCTATAAATTGTTTTAATTCTTCCTTTGTTTTAATAGAGGTGTTGCAGTTGTCCACGCCAAAGGAAGAACTGTTGCTGGTTTTAACAACTGTTGCTGGTGACAAATACCGAGTCAAGGGAGAAACGTATCTTTTTTAATATAAATTTAAAACTGCTCTTAATAAAAATAGACACTGGTCAAAACTTATAAGGTATTTTTCCCGCCTTCTTCTCATGCCTTCGTGGTGTAGTGGTGAGCATGCTCGACGCGTAACCGAGAGGTCCGTGGTTCGATTCCCGGCGAAGGCGTTGCTCATTTTTCTTGACTCCTGCTTCAAAAATACCTAATGTTTCTACAAGTGGCACAGAACTAAATGGTGGTGGATGATGGTTCTCCACCACCACGATTTGGCGATTGAGGCCCTTAATCCCCAGTCGCCCTTTAAAAGGGGAAGTATATAAGATATTTCTCCCGCCTTCTTTACATGCCTTCGTGGTGTAGTGGTCAGCACGCTGGATGCGTAACCGAGAGATTCGTGATTCGATTCCCGGCGAAGGCTTTGCTCATTTTTCATGACTCCTGTTTGAAAAATACCTAATGTCTCTACAAACTTTGTTGCGGAATTTTCTTTGTATACTTCACGGTGAGGCAAATAATGGTCAGTGCCTTCTACACCTTTTTCTGTAATATCGTCAACCAATCATTCTTTGAATGCCCCATCATAGATATCGAATATATTATCTCTTCTCAGCTTGAAACGTAAACGATGTTCTGCCCATTGCGTACTGCTTGGTAGGTCCACTTTGGTTTCTACCCAGGAAAAATTAATTTCATATCTTCCATCATCATTAATATGAACAGCTTGTCTAAAATGATGTAAAACTATTTGTTCCAACTCTTCCTTGTTTTTTCTCTCGCAGGGATCGATATTAACTATCATTTCGAGATTCCACTAATGCCATATCATCACCTCAAATTAAGAAAGATAGATAAGAAACAATTATCGACATAAAACGGACTCTAAAAACTGAGCTACTCTTTTTACCGCCAAACTTAAAGAATTTTCGGAAGCTTCAATTTAGTCTTTTGAGTTCTAAAGAAGAGAAATTTTGTTGTTCTAAATTTATGAGCTTAAATTTGGGTTTAATTTCCTCAAAACCTTCTCTATAACTCTCTAGGACTTCATACTCACCCGATTCTTACGACTTTATCAAGGTTCATAAAATTACAAATGTCTTTTCCAAAGAAGAAAATTTTACTTCAATATTTTCAATAGTTATACCTTCAAGCTTCAAGTATAGTTTTTATGTTTTGACACAATTCTGTGAAAGTCGTCTTCGTTGGCACTTTTTTCTTAATCAAAATAATGAACATGGAATTGTCAAATAAATCAAGACCTGAGTTCGATTGCAGGTGAAACGACTGGCTACATGGGCGTTTTCGTGGAGCCAGTCTACCTTAGAAAATCCTTCACGATGCCATCTCTCCACTTAGAGCCTTCGAATGTTTTGCGATAATTAAATAAACCGAACCAAACCTCAAGTAAATCAGACTCCAAGTATAGCTAAAAACGAATATGACCTGTCAAACTCAGAATGCAAAGCACATCCGGGATTACTACAATGTTTTGTTGCGTTTAGGGTATATTTTAATTTTATAAAACTTATTTTAATTTTGAAACCCTTCTCTTTCAATTCTTGTTTCCTCTTACAACTCCCTACCAGAATGAGGTTTCAGAATAGCGTTGAATGTAAATGAGTTAGAAGAAGTATTTAAGGAAGGTTTAGCTTACTGCAATAGGTCCTTAGTGGTGCTACGAGTCCTTAGTGGCGCGTGTTTGCCTTCTGGCTAAGTCGTTCTTGAAGGTGTTATGCTGGGTCGTATTATAAGTGCCAATTGCTATTCGTCAACTAGTTTAATTTAATGGCGTCAACTAGTTAAATTAATGTTAGATAATTGTGTCTAGCTTAGGCTAAGTCTCGTTTAGTTTCTTATTTCTTATTCTGAGAGTAGGAGATAGAGAAGGAGAAGGAGCCAACTGTTATTCTTATTAGAGTGAATAAAAGGGTATTTTAACTCTAGTCTGCGTCTTAGTTGTTTTGAACTTACCGATATGTCGCTGCATAGTTCACTAGGTTTCTCGATGTTCTAGCAGAGTCAAAGGGCGAGGAACACTACAGGGTGTAAATTTCTAGTTAATTAGATAAATCCTTCTTTTAATCAAACAAATTTCGTTAAACATATAGAACGTTTGCTCTCAAAGGGCTGAATTTTGTTTTCATTGAACAACAAAGAGCCTGCTATACATAGTGTTAACGCCACTCTATTAAATAGCTAATCGTTTGCGCCATTAAAAGTGATTATATTTGTATTGCTTAATATGGCAACGCTATGTTGTTTCGATAATGTAGTTTACAAAACCTTAGTCGTTCGTTTGTTTCGCTGCTTCATCGGAAGCAAAATTTGAAAGGTTAAATAAAATTATTAAATATGTTAAATCGTGTTTGTATTTTAAATTTATATTACAGTTCACTTGAAAATAACGCAACATATTTATGGTCCGTCGAGCCGGAGAAGAATCGGCTAAATAAAATGTTGTTTCGAACGTTAAAAGCAATAAAAACTTTAGTTTGATTGTGTATGAAAAAAGAAAATGGCTAACTCAGACGATGAACTGAACAGTAGAGATAATTCTACAGCATTGTCATCAGATGACAAACTAAGAGTGCTTAATCGACGTAGTGGAAACTTTAAGACTAGTTATTCTTTCCTTAAAATTAAACATTCACAAAGTCTTGTTATCTTCAGGCTCAACTATCTCTCTCGCCTGGATAAATTCACCCCCTCATCAGCTGAAAACTTTTGTAGGAAATCGAGTGTCTTAAATTCAGTCTCTCTCATCAAATTATCAGTGGAAACATATCTCGCCCAGTGAAAATCCTGCTGATCTAATCTCGTGATGTTAATCCCTCTGATCTCAAATACCTTGACCTTTGGTGGTCAGGGCCACCTGTTGCTGCTGAAAATATCTCGAATGGTTCCAGCGCGAAACAAATTGACTCCACTGAAGACGAACTATATTTAACTGAGCTTAAAAATTCATCTATTACCAACTTAGCTTTTTCTAATACAGGGGACTTTATCAACCAATTTCCCTCTCTAAGTAATAATTTTCATAAACTAATACGAATTCTTAGTCTTATTTTTAAGTTTACATATAACTGCAGAAACAAGGAAAAGAAATCTGGTTCTATAACTATTGAAGTATTTGAACATGCCAAAATGTCTTTAATTAGAGCAATACAGGTAAATGTATTCCATAGAGAATTTAATGTTTTAAAGAAAAAACAAAATATTAAGGGAAGTAATATGAGTAATTAAATATATTTCTTGACGATTATGATCTCCTTCGTGTTGACGGTCGACTTGTCCATTCTGATTTATCTTTATACCAGAAACATCCTGTTTTACTTCCTCGAGATCATAAACTAACTAATATTACAATGAACCATTTTCACATAAAAAGTATGCATGTTGGGACTCAAACTTTACTTAATATTGTAAGGCAAGAGTATTGGCCACTAAATGGAAGAAAAAATGCTAGGAGAATTGTACATCAATGCATCACATGCTTCAAGGTAAAATTTAAAATAGAAGAGCAGTTAATAGAGTCTTTGCCTAAGGAAGTAGTCACAGTAAATCCCCCTTTTTCTAACACCGGTATAGACCTTTGTGGTCCATTTTACATAAAATGTAAAAATCAACGTAAAGGAACTTTAAACAAAATTTATATAGCAGCATTTGTTTGTTTTGCCACTCGTGCAGTACACTTTGAAATTCTCACTGATCTAACAGCCGAGGCTTTAATTGCTACTTTAAAACGAATTTTTGCTCGTCTTTGCATTTCTTCTACAATATTTTCAGACAATGCTACTAAATTCGTAGGCTCTAATTCAGACCTGAAAAAAATTTATCACCTCGCTTGGAGCCCTCCTGAAAATTTAGCTGATTATTTAGTTTCGCAGGCAATTTCTTGGAAATTTGTACCTCTCAGATCTCCTAATTTTGGCGGACTCTGGAAAGGGGAGTTAAGTCGTTTAAATATCATCTATTTCTAGATGAGTAGTAGGAAATTCCAAATTAACTACTCAAGAATTCTTAACAGTTGTCCATCAAGTTGAAGGTACCTTAATAATCGACCACTCATTCCATTATCGTCAGATCCAAATGATTTCGAGATTTTAACACCCGGCCATTTCTTAACTGGTCGACCTATTAATGCCATTCCTGAACCTCAACTAATTAATGTATCAACTTATAGACTTTCTAGATGGCAGCAAGTTCAAAAATTTAATCAAACTATTTGGCAAAAATGGTCAAGAGATTATTTAAATAATCTCCAACAATGAGGAAAATTTCAGTTTGAAAAAAGTAATATCCAGAAGGATAGCCTTGTATTGTTAAAGGAAGGTAATCTACCAATTTGTTCTTGGTTAATTGGTCGAATTCATGATGTAATACCTGGGAAAGGTGGAAAAATACCTAGTAAAAAAGTACATAGTAGTTTTTCTAGTAAAAAAAACCTCGCGGAATTTTTAAACGTAGCATTTCTAATACATGATTATTGCCTGGAAATAATACCTAATCTTTGTATACTCTTACAGCATTTTAATATTTTAATGAATATTGTATATTCTATTTAAACGTATTTTTCTATTATTGTGTGTGTTTGAATTTTGAAATTTCTTATTATATAATTTCTTAAAATTTTCATTGTAATGTGCTAAACAAATTTTGTTGAAATCCTAAGGATTTCAAAGTCGGGCGGTGTTAACGCCACTCTGTTAAATAGCTAATCGTTTGCGCCATTAAAATTGATTATATTTGTATTGCTTAATATAGCAACGCTATTTTGTTTCGATAATGTAGTTTACAAAAACTTAAGGGGACAGTACACCTTTAACTTGGAGAAAATACAAAATATTTAACATATACTAAAAAATTTTTAAAAAACTAACTTTTCGGCCTAGTTTCACAATTTTTTCAGGGTTATTAGATGAGACAATGATACTCCTGAAAAAAAAATCTAATGGATTTGAAATCAAGTTTAATAATTAAAAAAAATACTTTTGTAAGACTCTAACAATTGAAGTCTTGAATTACACTGCTTCCTTGCGCGGAGGATAACTTGCATAAATTCACCATAATCTGTAGAAAGTTAATGCCAAATTAAAGCTATTGGTCTAATTATTCATCTGAAGTAAAGTATTTTAATTAGTTCAACTTTTAAAAACATAATCGAGCAAAAATTTTTAAAAAATAATTTTTTGTTAATTTTTAACGTACAATTTTACTGAAAAAATTTTTTTTATTTAACGTATCTTTATAATTAGAGTCTATTTTAATTACTGTCTTCATATTTATTTGTGCTGTAAATTTCGATGCTGTATCTTAAGCGGTTTCATAGATATGCTGCGCGCAAGTCTGAAAAACAACGTTTTGAGAAAAAGCTCTTTAAAGTTAAGTTTTAATTTTGGAACATAAATTTCAATCATATAGCAATAAAATCACTTTTGGAATGATAACTTGACACTTAAAATAGTATTTCTTGATATTCATGTAGGTGAAAATAAAATAATTTATAAAATGGCATAAAATATACAACCAAACAGCAAAAATCATTAAACGTAATCTTAAGATGTATGGTACTCAGTAACAGAAGTAATTAATATTATTTACCATATTGCAAAACTTACTTCCACATAATGCTTGTGACAGGAATCTCAAATAAGGTAAATTTTATGTGATATAAAATTTATATATATTGTATAAATTTTTCATATAAACAATTTGTAGTAAAATTCAAAATTTTCCACTTTCATATACAACACCTTCCTGTTGTGCAATTGTTTCTAATTGTGAAGTGTTATGTAAATGTCTGATTCTGCGAATAGACAAATTCAGTTCTGAAGCATTTTTTTCAGCTTCCTTTATTCGTTGCAAATCACACTTTCTTGCTGCTTCTAGAGAATACTGCCCCACTCGAAAACCCAAATTTTGCATGATTTGTAGTCTTCCCTGTCTTCCTTCGTTAAATGCTACAACTGCTTCATTTGCAGCTATATCAGCAATTACTTTGCTTGAACTGCTTGTCTTTGGACAGAATTTCCATATTACAGAATTAAGGGATTCATTGGGATTCTGTGTTCGACCACCAAGGCAACGTTTAAGTAAAGTGGGTTCTGACAAGTCTTTAAAAATTTTCTTTATGCTGTCCATTACTGGGGCTGCCATTACATTTTTATGCTTAAAATCTTTCAATTTTCCAGTTGCTTTGGCTTTTTGGTACTTACACCAAGACACATTTCCTTGTGGGCAAAAATCATGGAGTGGTTCATCATCAGTTGAACGCTTATGGTAATAAATCGCCCATATAGCTTTCCGCATATCCATAACACAGTCTTTGTTATTTCGTATAGCTTGTCCATAATACATAGTTACTTGATCAATAAATTTATCCGTTAAACGCCCTTTCCCACCTAATGATTTACCATCCTCCAGCTTTTTTCCTCTCATAGAGTGCTTCAGTTCTCGTAATCTACTTCCCATTCTTTTTTGCACATGACCTACGCATTCTACTTTATTTAATTCAATATCAGGCCCATAAATATTGCTCTTTCGAAGTTCAAGAAATGTTTTAGTATCGCCATCCCCAATATAGTTTATGTACTGAGCGTTAAACCTTTCTTCAGAACGAGAAAATATTCGTAACATACCAACAACTTCCATTTTCCCAGCTGATCCAAAATGATTTTTCGCACACTCAATATCATGGCTCCTTTTCCAGTTCTCAAATTCTTTAGCATTTTTATTTTTTTTACCCCATTCACATCCTTTACAGTATGAAGACAGTACTTCAAGATCTAGCACTTTTCCAGTTTCAATACCAATTATACTAGTTATCCCAATTTTCGACGAGTGACCTCGAGTTTTCCAAGATCCGTCACCACTGATTGTAAGCTGTGACTGTCCTGTCATTTCAATTTCTTGCTTTGCAGCATTTAACATTGATAACTCAGCAACGTCTTTCACACAACGGGTAATCTTTTGCAATGATTTATTGTATGCGCTTTTCTGGACAGGTTGGGGCAAATCCATTGCACCACAGAAATTCTTCATTCCAGCCAGACCTTGGCCAATGCATCTCATAGCATAAATAAACCTTCTGTTTATTTCAGGCACATTTGATTTTGCTCCCATCATACGAGAATTTCTGAAAGAATTCAGTTTTTTACAACCCGCACATTCAATCGTGAACACAGATGATAATCCATGATTTAGAGTTTCACATATATTTATGTCTGAGCCACACACTTTGCAACACAAAATACTTGAAATTTCAGAAAACAAAATATCAATTGCTATTATTCTGTATCCCAAACTCTGTGTTGCACTAAAACTATTATTAAAGCAACCACTGTTCAACTTTTTTGATGAAGAACTAACACCGTCACACACTTTAGTCTCATTGACATTTGTGTATTTGTTGCCATAAAACTTACGTTTTTTTGGGCGCTGTCCTGAAGCACGTTTTTTTAACTTATCCATCAAAAAGCAGAATTACAAAGAAGGAATTAGCAAACTGAATTCCAGTAATTAGCACAAAACACTGTAAAGAACACAGTTAAATAATATATATTCGATGAAAATTCAATCACGATTGCGAGCAACACAAAAATCGAATTAATATCAAATCGCAGTATACTAACGAAGCAAAACACGATGTAAACAAACCGAGCGAAAGTAGGAGTTGTAGTATATGTTTTACATGGTTCTCTTCTTCGGCAATCAATTATATTTTAAAAAAAATAAGGCTTTGCATGCAACGCCAAAGTTAGGATGAGTGCAATGTGACTTCAAAATGTAAACAAACTGTCATGGCAGCTGACTCAGGACATTTAAATCAAAAACCATGAAGTGAGATTCATATTTTCCTTTATAACTCGACAAGTAATTATCGGAGAAGTAAAAGTATGGTATCAATTTATTCAGAATAAAATGCTCTACCAAATACAATAAAATTCCAAAAATCGATTTTTTGATCATTTTAAAGGTGTACTGTCCCCTTAATCGTTCATTTGTTTCGCCGCTTCATCGGAAGCAAAATTTGAAAGGTAAAATAAAATTATTAAATATGTTAAATGGTGTTTGTATTTTAAATTTATATTACAGTCCACTTGAAAGTAACGCAACGCATAGGTTAGGTTATTTAATTATGGCAAAGCACACGAGGGCTATCTGCCTAAAGGGAGGGATGCCTTCGTGGAGGACTTTCTAAGGGAAACTGGCTCGTATACACGTTACACATGGGGAAAACCACGAAAACGCTCATGCAGCCAGCCCGTTCGCGGGATTCGAACCTTGGACCGAACTACCAGTGTTCAGCGTCTTTACCGCTCGGCCGCTGGTGGGCTCCGCAACACATAGAAAAGAAAGGTTGTTCTGCGGTTGAAACGTAGGAGCGTCATGCACTTGTAAAAAAGCAACTATTGATGCAACAATCATTATATTTGTTTCATTTCAACACAAAGGCTTCCGTTGGTAAGCCTTTATCCTTAATAAAAGATTACTTAATATTTTATTTTTCAGGTAAATAACTTAAATTTATTTAAATATGAGTCTTTTGGCAGCAGAGGTGCATTAGAGTTACTCAAGATAGCTCTATTTATGTGTAATGTATACTACGTTAATTTGTGTTGTAATGTTTCTTGCCCTTTAATATCAAAACTTTTGATCATCAGAATGGTTTCTAAATGATTAATTTCAGTAAAAGAACAGATTATTTTAAAGAGCAAAGTAATGTACACAAAAGTAGAAATTAATCTTACTACGAGATTAAAAACGTCCATTTCATCAATAAAAAGAAAGGAAGCACTTCGGTAAGCAAACATTGACAGAAGAAAGTTTCAAAAGTATTCATGCACAGTTTAAACATGCGTATTTCATGAGCAAGTTTCGGACAAATTACATTGTCAGTCTATGACTAAAGTAAAAAATGAACACTGTTCTTGCAGAAGGTTTTTTTCTAAATGTTTAAAAGGCTTGAATTTTACATGAATACATGCATATATTCGACATCATACAATGAGAAGTGTTCATTGTTCATTGGTATCCTGTAGAAATTCGGAGGAGTTTCTTTTCGCTTCCTTCAAATGTTTTTATAAAATAAAAAAAAAAAAAAATCATCTTTTTCTGCAACAAGTAGGGAAACAAATTCTATCCCAGCAAGTAATTAATTATATTAACAGCAATACGAATGGCATAAAAAATAAAATTATCGGATTTGTTTTTCACGATGTACTGAGCTGTATATACTGTGTATACGATATACTTCTGTATTGATCACATAGTCATTGATAATGGTACGTCTTAACTAATCGAATCACAAAAGCTGAAAATTTTCTTTGCCATCGTTTTGAAATAAAATCCGTGCTTTGAAAGATAGTTTACTATTTACTTTAGTCCCTTCTCATAATTAAAGAAATTTAATAAAAGTTTATTCTACAAGAAGTGGGCAAAATTTGATAGATTTTAATTTAATTAAAACTAAGCATATGAGAAGCATTTGCCAAAGGAGAGATGCCTTCATGGAGAACTTTTAAAGGGAGACTGATTAGTATTTGTGTTGCATATGAGGAAAAGTAAGAAAAATACCCCGCAGTCTCTACGCTGATATTCGAATTCGATTCCAACCACCAGCATTTTGTGCGTTTATCCATTAATTTTCTGGTGGATTAATAATGAGATATAGATAAAAACTGTTAGAATATTTTGTTTTCCTCAGCGTGTGTTCTAATGGTGTAACTGGTAGCACGTCCAGCTAGCAATCGAATGATTCAAAGTTCGAATTTCGGTAAGTGCACAACTGATCTTTCGTGTTTCCTGTTTTGAAAAAAAAACGTGGCAGTTCTACTGTGACAGCTGACTAAAATGTGGGGCATGATAAACCGCCATCATCTGAATCGGAATGACTGGGTCTTTTTCTCTTCTCCCCAGTAGCTACTTCGGCGGGAGAGAGAATGTAAGGAAATTTCTCCTCCCCGCAATGGGCTTTCCTGATGTAACTCGTAGCATATTCGGCTGTTAAGCGAAAGATCGGCAGTTCAAATTCCGTCTACAGCATAGCTGATTTTTAGTGTTTGACGCTCCGAAAAAAAAATTAATTGCTGTACAAAACTACATATACTGTAAAAACGCACGCTAATTTAAAATATCTAATTAAATATAAAATGCCTCAGATTAGATATATATTGGCTCTTTTGATTCAAGAATGGCTAGCAAATCCTCCCTCTTCCTCAAGAAGAAAAAGCTGTCGTCCACCAGTTCGTTACATAATGTATCAAACCTGCATCCTAACGAATCTCTAAATTGTTTATTTGCCTAATTTTGCTCATTAACGTACTTATTTTTTCTCAAACTTTACTGATTGTTAGATTTATGAATTACAGTAATGTGGCAAAATTCTGAACCTGCATTTCAAAGGTGCAGAGTATTTATTACTCCATGAACTTAATTTATTAATTAAGAGAAATTCAACGGTTTAAAAATATTTACAATCATTTGCGAGAGCGAAGGCTTAAAAATGCTTAGAAAAATACTTTTCTTTTTCAACTTTTTTAAATCATTCCTTTTATTCAAATGTTTTCGTCTTAAAAACGTTGGAAGACAATAAAAAAACTGCTTTTTGCGTTTCCCTTCCTTAATTTTTTTTAAACCATGCGTAGAGTGCATTCTCATGACTTTGTTCCTTTTTTTTCTATTAATTTATTTTTAATTAAAGATTTTACGCAATGTTTGATGCGAACTAATGCAATATAGCACAGTGTTGTCTACACAGACTTCATATTTCTCTCTATGTTAAAATATACATTTAAAGTTATGCTTAGAATGATAGAAATATATTGTATAGTTTTAATACGATTCTTAGCCTTGTGCTTCGTTCAGATCAAGATTGTTTGTTATACGCTTTTCAGGTAGTTAACGTTATTTATTATTTGGCTAAATGATAACTACAACTGTCAGATGCACAATAAATCTGAATACTGATACCTGTAATTCTTAATTCGAAATATACTTTCCTTTAGTCAGCCACTCAATCCAAAATCGCTTAAATATCCAAAATCATGAACGGAAAACGGAAAAATTATTCCTTGCAATTAGTTTGTCTGCCGTTCGTCATATTGGATTTTCTAATGGATAATATATTTTTTGTCAATTTCTTAAAGTAAAATTCACAGTTTTGCAAAATAAATTACCCATATCAATTTTTTATATAAGCAGATAGTAATTTTTCATTGTTCTTATTCTTAATGTAAGTTTTTGAAAAAAAATGTGTTTCTATTTTAAAAATTATACTTTTAAAGCTATAATGGAAGTATTAAAGGAGCATTCAAATTATTTTGCTTTATGAGTTTAATTAAACAAGTATTTAATAGCCATGAATGGTTAATACTTTGTTGCCATATATGGCTAATAATTAATGTCATGTATGGGAATCGGACAATAAACGACGGTTCCAGAAATACCGAGTAGAAAACTACAGCCTAAAAACCGATCTGTTCTAGAAGATCAGCAAAGCTCGATAAGAACGTCTTGCAACCCTGACAGAACAAAGTCTAGTAGTATTTACTCTTGAACTAGCAGAGGATAAAGGAGAATATGCTTTTTACATTAAAAAAGAACTTTTTTACGTTAAATTTGAAAAATAAAAGTGTAAAATAGCCGCATTATTTATGGGATGACGGAATATTTTCTATACCTTCCTCAATCCGAGAATATCAAATTTAAGAACGTATCATTTACCTTTGCTAACCAGCGGCCGAGTGGTAAAGTTGTTGAATACTTGTAGATCGACTCGCGTTCGATTTTAGGCGAATATGCTGGTTGCGTGGGCGTTTTCTTAGTTTTCTCTATGTGTAATGTAAGTACGAGTCAGTTTTCCTTCAGAAGTCCTCCACAAAAGAATCTTTTCCCTTAGGCAGTTAGCCCTAATGAGCTTTGAAATAATCAAATAAACAATATCGAACCTTGGGCAGGCAGCTATCTTGTTCTTTGTTTTACTGCGATACTGCTGTGTTGTTCTGGGTATCTAGTGCCAAGGCAATACTTCCCAGACATTCAAAGTGTAAAGTCCTAATACAGTGGAAAGCCTGAAGTGTTTCCTCTGAGAGGAAGATTTGATGAGTACGAAAGTCGATACTGCCTCTTCCTTGCATGCCCGAGCGCTGCCTGGAGGTGGTACGGCGAAACGCCGGTCGAAGAGCAGGGAGCGTGGCCTCGTAGGAGTTAACCAATTGGGCTCGCTGTCAGGGAAATACACTCACGTTTGTGAAAATTGCAACACCAAGAAGGAATCGTCATAATTGAATGCAATTTAATACAGAGTTGAGTGGTAGTGGTACAAATAAATGATTAAATGTTCAAAGCAAACAAACAAGAACAAGAGATCAGAATCAGTATTTTGTGTGGCCACCACGCGCCGCAATAAGTGCTGCTACACGACGTGGCATGGAGTCAAACAAAGTTTGAATGTCTGACTGAGGAAGAGCATTCCATATCGTTTGTACGCGTACCCAAAGTTCGTCTGCAGACGCAACAGGACGAGGATCACGAGCAAGACGCCGACCAATGACATCCCACACATGTTCAATTGGCGACATATCCGGGGAACACGCAGGCCAAGGAAGAAGCTGTACCTGCTGCGCTGCAAAGAAGGATTTAACAATCCGAGCAGTATGAGGGCGGGCATTGTCCTGTTGAAATACAGCGCCTGGCAAGCTTTGAAGGAAGGGAACAGCTTCGGGCTGTAGAACTTCACGGATATACCGGTTGCTGTTCAGATTGCCCACAATTCGTAGCAATTGAGATCGTCTATGATATGCTATGGCGCCCCAGACCATAACTCCGGGTGTTCGTCCACTGTGGCGTTCGATAATGCACTCCGGAAGGTGGCGTTCACCGGCATAGCGTCTGACACGAATGCGGCCATCATGGTACCACAAATTAAAGCGGGATTCGTCAGAAAACACGACATGCTGCCAATCAGCACGCCAGTCTCTATGCTGATTGGCCCATTGTAGCCGCAGGCGGCGATGGTCGTGCGTTAGGGGGATCCTGTATAAAGGAGTCCGTGCGCGCAGTCCACACTGCAGCAGACGTCTACGAATTGATGAAGCACACAATGAAACACCTGTAGCTATTGACCACAGTGCTGCCAATTGTCTAGAGGAAGCTGTACGGTCCGTCCGCGCCATGCGGACCAGGTGTCTATCATCGCGAGCTGACGTCACATTTCGGGGTCCACTCCCGGATTTCCGAGTTGTCCGACACTCGTCCGTCCACTGCTTCCAAACGCGCATCACTGTGCTGCTGTTACGCTGCACACGAGAGGCTACTGCACGATACGACAATCCAGCTTCACGAAGGCCGATGATTCTCCCTCGTTCAAACTCTGTAAGTTGTTCAAATCTTGCTCTCTTTCGTCGACGAGGCATAAGTACAGATTGAGTTAACGTTTACCACTAGCAGATAACCACCGATAACCATACACGCCTCGCTACAGCCGTCTATTTATTCGGATCCATCAGCCGTTCAGAGGGCGCTGCTCAGCATACGCATGCGCTACGGATTTGCAATTCTAATCATTTGCATATCATGCGCTACTTTGCATTTCCTGAAAATTTCAGCTCACTCGCGTAAGTCCTTCATGGTGTTGCAATTTTCGCAAACGTGAGTGTAGCAAAGTCCTAATTTCCTTTTGTCTCTCAGTAACTCCACAGCTCATTAGGTATATGGGCATATTACCCATCAAATTAATCAGAAAATTATACGTGATATGTGAAAACAAAGTTGACAACATGCGATTAATTCTCATGCGAAAGTCGGGAGAAAATCTGTGATTGTTTGCAGCTAACTGTTGCTTGCTGGTCATTGATCGAATTCATAAGCGTTGATATTTTCGAAGAGAAGATATGAACATCGCGCACAGGACTTGTTTTTGTAAAATTAAGACGATTATTATGCTTACCTGATTAAATATGAAGCACAGGGACGAATAAACAAATCTTCTAAGATAATTTCATAGTCGAGGATATGGGCAAAATTTGCGATCGTATTCGTCGCAGCTTTCTGGAAAAAGTTCGCATTGAGTTTATGCAAAAAGTCTTTCATGTACTCAATCTTGAGGTCCCAGTGTAGATTTTCATTCCTAATGTAGTAAGGGGCGTTTGTAATAGTCCTTAGAAACTTATTTTGCAGAACTTGTAGCTTGCGGATTCTTTGTTTTAAACGATCATCCCAATCTTTATTATATGCGGCTTAAATGTCTGTTTGTCGCTGATAATTTATTGGTTGCTTGTATAACTGTACTAGCCAATGAGGTGAAGTTGCCACGGCATTCAAATAGTAAAATAAACTTTATCACAATAATTATCAGAAATTAAAGGAGACGAAACCAACAAACGAGCTGTGCGTAGTACATCTCATCAGGTAGGTTTACCCAAACTCTTATGCTAAATATCCTTTCGCCTAAAGAGTTTAAAAGTTTGCCCGATTTTATTCCGACGTTGTATTTTAAACATAATTTTCAGCTTAACGCAAATTGAGCGTGTGAGGGGGAAGGTGAACATTTGTTTGCATTAACAATCATCTGTTTTTTTAAACAATTTAAAGCTGAACGCAAATTGAACGTGTCAGGGGGAAGGTGAACATTTGTTTGTATTCGCAATCATCTATTTTACATAAAAACTAGGTCTTAACGTAATTTCTTTTAAAAATGCCTCCTAGAAAATACAGCTCTGAAGAGGAGAGAAAAGGAGCTAAAGCTGCACAAAAACGGCTTTCTCGACAAAAAGAAACCAAAGCAAAGAAAGAAATGTACCACCAGTGATTTCCTTCATTGCACTCTACTTTAAGCAATTAAGCAAGTGGAAGAGGGAAACCCCGTGGGGTAGTAAGCAAAGGGGCGTCCTTGTCGCCTCCCCTGAGTAATTCAGTCTGAATTAGCAGACACCTTTACACAAATCATTTTAATTACAATTTATAATATATAGAACAGCGGTCATTTCGTATGACCGCCGGGTTTTCTAGTCTAACATAATCTCATTCAATCTTCGTCTGACCAGTAATGAGTACACTGATGTAAAAAAATGCCATATGATTTTTTAAATGTTGCCAGCTATTTGAAAAAATAGTTTTTCTACACTATTATTTTCTTATTCATTTTAATACAAATATGCTGTGACCAACAGCAATAAATTTACGTTTAGATACTTATTACAAGCCTACTGTAGCTGGTAATCTATTATATCTTTCAAAGAAGGTACTGATTGAATGGGAAAATATCGAAATACGCTGAAACTCATCTGAGCGTTAGAGGGTTTGCAGTGCCAAATACAGAGATTCGTTTTATTCAAGAGAAGAAAGAAAACAGAAAGGACTCCAAAGCAAGGAAGATCTTTTTGCAACTTAAATCGCGGAAGATGCAACCAATCACTTAAACCCAGCTTGTTATGCAAACGGAAATCCCCAAGACTGATGCAATAAAAAGAGTGTTAGTTCTAGTTAGCGCATTATTTTGCAAAACTTTAACCTAGTCCCCAATTCGGAGAATATTTTAAGTTTGGCTGGCGAGCGGAAATCGGTAAAATTTTGCCCAAAACGTTTAAAGGTCCTTTTACAGATTTTTTCCCCCGTAATTTCCTGCCTATCTTAAAATACATCCTTACGCATAAAGGGAACGTTTGGTCAGCTATGTGAAATTATTATGGGACGTTATTGAAATGTGTAAGGACAAAACGTTAGTTTGTACCGATTTTCATGAGGATCATGGAATGATCTCATTTTGCCCTACTTATTTGGCATAACTTTTGCAACGTATATTCCACATCCTGATAAATTACTTAGTTAAGATACCGTTAAAGTTAACTTCTTAGGCATATTTTCACATGAAGCCACTCGACGTGATGACTTCTTTCATCTACTAGAAAATAATAAATCTTATTTTTTCACTTCAGCAAGACGTAATTTCTTTTCAAAAGCGTTGGCGTTTTCTATATTGTACGCTTGATCCTACTTTGTATTTGTTTATTTTGTTACTACACGGAAAGGGAGAAAGCCCCGTGGTGGACTTTTAAAAAAAACTGGCTCGTATCCACTTTATATATGGGGTAAATCACGAAAACGCCCATGCAGGCAGCCCGTTCGCTGAGAATCGAAACCTGATCGAACTATTAGTATTCAGCGGCTTTTACCACTCGGCCGCTGGTAGGCACGTACTTGGTCATTTAAAAATGATTTTTCCCATGTACTGTTATTCATTTCTTTGCATTAATTATATATAAATTGATACTGCTATAACAAAAGAGTTTATAAAGCTACAAATTCTTCATTTCTTATGAAAATGAATGTTATATATTGGCAAGACGCGCATTTTTTTCCGAAGCATGTTCTCAGATTACCTACTATTAAATTTAATTGATACGCAATTAATTAATTAATTAATTAATAATTAATATTATTTCTGTTACTTTCTGTCACACGCATTTAATTCGAAAGATTAAATAAAATAGCAAATTGCAAAGCTATTGCAATGATTAGTTTTAGATTATTACCATTTTCATATGAATATCAGCCTTTTTTATACTTCCCTATAAAATTTTAAGATTTGTTTTTCAATTTCATTCACTTTATTTGTTCCTTTTTCTGTGTGCGATTTTACTGAGCAGTTATTTAAGGTAATTTTCGTATGAAATATTTATACTCTTTTACTTGCGTTTGTTCGTAACCAGAATTCATTTCTGAAAATTTTCAAATATTAATTGTAAATTACTCTAAAACGTACCGTCTGAACAGAAAAAAACCGCAAAAATATTTTATACAATCAGTTATTATATACGCATGAAATGAACTCTAATTTAGTTAAATTCTCGAAGATGAATACTTCTTTGGTACTTACGTAATATCGCAACCACCTTGGCGCAGTTTCGTGAATTTTATGGAAGAAAAAGTGTAATTCCTTTTATTGTAGAAAATTATACATTACGTACATATTCTCTATTTCAGCTATATATTCCTTCCAAAAGACAATCAGTAAATCTAAATGATTTTTGTTTTCGTTGTGGTGGAAATTTCGTAGCAGTCGCTTTGAGAAAGGATTCGATTCATAGCATTGTTTTCCCTTTCTTCTGTTATACGAAAATCCTACAAGTGTAAATTTTAAAATTGCGTTTAAGAAAAAAATAATCACAGTTTTTCTATAAAAGCCTTTGGAACTCCGAATATAACAAAATGCATACAAAAATGGTGACCTTTGGAAGCTGAATATCTGCTATGCGCATAGTTGTCTGAATAATTGCTATTCGCTTAGCTAGCAGAGTTTGGTATATTCTAAAGCTTTGGGAGATTTCTACTAAGATGGTTGCGATAATACGTAAGTACCACTTCTTTATACTGTACTGTAGATTTTCTTGTAAATCTACGAAAAATATTATAAGCGTCGTACTGAAGACAGTGAATTGCGTTATAATTAAAACATTCTCTCCCATTCGGGTATTCGGCAGGAGAAAGTTTTAACCTTCAGTCTTAACTTTTTCTAACATTGAACATTCTTTTTTGCACTCCCAAAAAGATCAAAATTGTGACTTTTCGAAAGAGGAAGCTGTCAAGTGACGACATCTTAAAAGAGTTTGTCCATCGTTCATAATAAAAAAATTGTCATGTAGCAAAGTTATTCATTTTAAAGCAATTTGCACTTCTTATCTTTGGTAATTTAGCTGCTTTACATCAGTAATTAAGACCAGTGTCAATATCTCAGTGAAGGAAAAAAAAAGTCTGCATAATTCTGCTTGCCTAACAACTCCGTACATAATCATTTAATATTTTAAAAGGATAAAATATTTTTAACCATTGTGCCATTGAATGCGCTTCTGCGGCATTCTGTACGCAAATTTCTCCTAAATATAACAGGTTTTAGCTCATCATTCGGTAAATTAAGGTATTGCGTCGACTCGTATTTCGTATTGCATGTTTTCATCATCCTGCATAACTGTTGTTTTGCTCAAGTGTGCACTGCTATACCGCTTAGTTACTACACCGCATGGGTTAGAATAGTAAGTAACTTGTATATGTAGTATATTCTGTGTATGTGATTGTCTTTTGCATATGTATTGTACTTAAGTTTTATCTGCAAGAGCTCGGTTCTTTATTGCCCCATAGTATGATATTATTACAAGTGACTCATTTAGTTTCAAAGCACTGTATATCTTTCTAGTTTTAGTCATAGTACTTAAATATGTATTCCTTTTGGTACACGGAGCAGAGCCAAATGTTATTCAAATTTTACGCATATGCATTGCGTTGTTTCCGCTTAATAGTCAATAAATTCAGTGCGGTTCTGGATCGCTTGCATTGTTTCTCACAGTGGGAGCACCTTAGTATTTTCTTTAATTATATTCCCAAAGGAAGAAATCATTGAGTATAAAATGAGAAGATTTTGGTAGCCATTTGAACAAAGCTAAGCTATTTTACCCATGTCTACCAATCAAACGACGACAGAGGAGTACATCCCATTTAGGTAGCGATGCACTTCACTATGCCAAAGACTTGGAGCCCAATGTAGCTAGAAGGCAACTTATTTTAATCATTGTTTCATTTGAGGAAGAAACCACAAATAAAACTTATATCCAGACACCGAATACTAACCACAATATTCTCGAAGGAAAAAAAAAGCTGATTCAGCGTTCTAAGTGGTACGGCGTAGATGTTTAATTTCTGTTCAATGATAGCATATACGTTTTCTTGTCTCATATCCGGACATTGTGATGGCATACCTAGCTACTTAAATGAAATGCCGCTGCGTTTGCTTAATATTTAAACGCTATTAACCGCCAAATGCATTTTGATTACCAAATTCGTACCTCACACGCTTTACTCTTTGAAGTACTCTTTGAAGAACGGTGGTTACTTACAGTAACTACGTTTTCTATTGAACGTCTTACTCACTCGTGTGAGTGGTTTTCAAGATTGACCGTTTCTAAAGTTCCCTTGTAGCTCACTAGATGGCAATCAAGAAACATAAGCCAGTAGTTGATGCAGCAATTCGTCTTCAAGAAAATAAGCATCAGCCATCGGAGACAGCATCATGACAATGTGCACTCTGCAGCACTAAGAAACAGACTGTAAGAACAGAGTGGGAATGCAGCACATGCAAAGTTGCACTCTACTTGAAAAAGGAAAACAAATCCAAGAGTACCATAGATATTGATTTGTAGGGATGTGTTCTGTGGTCGGTGGTCACTGACACTAACCACCAGACGTGGTCAATTGTTTCACGCGTCTTGGACAAAATATGTGTAATTGTCGCAAATAATTTTATTGTAACACCTGATATAGTAAAGAAAACAAGAGTTTTGCTGAAAACGTTAATTGCCTTTTCCTGCCCCTCAAAGAGTTAAATGCTGCAAAACCCACAAACGATCTGGTTTCAGTTGAAACCACCAGAAATTACCATCGCTACAATCCAGATGGTTGGCTAAGGAATGCAAAATTCGCTGGGGGCGGCATTGTACATTTTTGTTAGCTATGCGAGAAACTCTTTCCAGTTTATTTCATTGTTTTCCTGACAACTCTTGCCCATCCTCAGCTCTTAGAATTACGCCTGCAAAAAGTGTCCTTGAACTATCTACCCATGGAAGAATGTAGCGGTATCTTTGTAGAATCGTCAGATTGAACATGCAACTCACATCTGCTATGTGGTGTATCGCAAGAACTTTTGTACGCAAGAATTTATAAATTTTAAATAATTTTTTTCTCATGACATGTTTATTAAAAACGATTCGATCGTTAACTCTGCCTGATGAATTACTTTTAATAAACGTATGTATTGTGCTGTATGTGAATTTACTTAAAACATCGAACACAATCGAACAAAAATCGAAACAAAAATCTAATTTGTATATAGCACCTGTTACTTGTATGTGCTTTTATGTTTATAAAATATGTTTAAGTTAAGAACAATAAAAAAATCTTATTCACTTGTTTTAGAAAAATTTTAATTTATTATTTTAGGAAAAGTTTATGTTCACTGTTTCAGAGTACTGTTTGCCCATCTATTATACCCCTTCTCTTCAGCTGCATTTCTTTCTCAACTTATCAGTTTTTCTTTTGGGACTTTTGGATATGACACAGATTTCATCCGCCCGAAAGGCATCTGAATCCCGTATGACTCAGTTTTGTGCGCAAACCATTTTCGCGAGTGGCGTTTGAAGTATATATCGCTTTAATAAAAAAAGAAAAGAAATTTATATATGATTTCACACAAGTCTCTATTTCATTAAAGGTTATTTGAATATTTACAGTTTTTGTTCAGTTTTTATATCATTGATACCACGCTATTACCACGTTAAAAACAAATGCTGTTGTCCTCTTTTATATTCCATGGCCGTGTACGACAGGGTAATTCTTCTAATCAGGCTAGAAGTCAATTTTTGATCGACTCACATATTTCAAACTGCAAAGATGCTCATAAATTAATATACTTCAGCTTTCAGATGTTAAACTGAAATCTTAGAACGCATCAGTGCACCCATCCTGCTGCCAAATTCAGTTCCGCTACCAATTAGTACATATTTATTCTTTGCTACATCAATTTTTTCTTTCCGAAAGCAGAAAATGCTTGGAAGCATTTTTCTTCTCTTTCAAAATTGAAAATAAAAAATTCACTGCATGATTTATAAAAGTCATTTTTCCTTTTGACTGTTCTCATTGACTACTCAATGACTTTTAAATCTTTTGAATTTGAAACCCACTGTTAACACCTACGTGATAATTTTAACAGTTTTAGAAAACAGCCAAATTTCGCGCAAACTGCTTTAGATATTCCGAAAATGTTCATTTGGAAGACCAATTTTCCGTCTATAAAATGGGAAAAATCACCATTCTTCAATTACACCACTGTGATATTTAAACAAGGATTTGTTAAAAAAATTCAACATTAATTAATAAAATGTGTATCTATATATGGTATTAAAAAGATTTTTTTAAAATATAGTTTTGACACTGCAAAAGATATTTGCAAAATATGTCGAAAAAATCGGATCAATAGGAAGAAATAAAAAAAAAAAGTCAGAAAAAAGTCAAAAATTCATTAAGTTAACAAACGAAGAGGTCAGTCGTGTAAGATGACCCATGAAAGCACAGAAAATATTGAGAGATTACTTTTTAACCATTTAACGAAACCATTAGTCATACAATCCCGCTGCACTAACTGTGCAGTTCAGCTCCAGTTTTGAAGGAGAACATCCAGGGTCGGTTCTAGAGTCTTCCACCCCACTTTTCCCACTCCAACCTTTCAAAAGAACTTTTGGCTCGCCGTGTATCTGAGTGCTTACTAGTCGCACAGGCTGTATATGCTTACAAACCTCGTTGCCTTTTTCGGCAACAAAATTCGGTTTCATCGGTACGGCAATCAGCGTCACTAACCACTGTACCGGCTGGACAGCTTCCGTATATAGCAGTAGAGTTAAAAAAACACACACACACACAACCGTTTCTTAGTAAATTTAGACACAAGCTGTGTGAATTGCAATGAAATTAGAGATAAAATATGATCACAGATATTAGAATAATACATCCAGTTTTATAAATTTATTCAAGATTATAATTTCCATTTATATACTTAAGCAATTTTAAAAGTTCACTTGTTATTTACCAAAAAATAGGCAATTTACTTTCAAATATAAAATTATATAGTTTCATTATGAAGCACATAAATGGAGGAATTGTAAAAGAAAACTGAAAATAGTACTTCTGTGAGAAGGGTTTGAATTAAACACCAAAAGATTAATGGATAGAATTACGCAAAGTTATTTAAAAATTAAGTTCTCAGATTTTGAAATTTAACTATTTTACGCGATTTCGTGAACTAAATACCAAATCATGATGTAATAAACTTGCTAATGTAAAACTTGAAAATTTAAATACTATGTTAAAGTGCCTGAGTTTGAAAACATTACAATTAATATGTTTGCATTATATAATCTTAGTACAGTATAATTTAAATACTCTACAGTTAAATAACATTACAGCAAAAGGTATAGCGATTCAAATATGTTAAGCTATTGGGATAATACAGTCTCTAATTATGTAGAAAGCTATTTCATAATTTCGTATACTAGATTTCAAATCAAAATGCAATGATCTTTCAAATATTAAACTAGAATGTTTTAGTAGAATGCATCTAAATACTTTCATATGTTAAATAACTACTGATTAAAGTGTAGAAACGTTGCACGTAAAGGGCCGTATTACCGCAGATATCTTTGTTTTATGATGCTTTGAGTTAGTAATCTTTCCATCGTATCGTAATAAACAAACTTAGCTCCATCCCTCCAATGTAGTCTGATAATTCGCAACTCGGCTGATTCTGTTTCCTGATAATCGAGAAACTATATTCTAACAGGTAGAGTAAATTTAATTGGATACTTTACAATAAATCAAATGATGTTTTTTTCTGAACAGTTGCACTGATATTATAATTATCTCCCTCCCTTCCCCTCCAGAAATAGCGGCATATAATGCGTACTGCATGGGAAAAAAATAAATAATTGATTTAACTTTTTTATACATTTTTCAAACACCGAAAATTTAATGAACCTTAGTAAGTTATGTTGGAGCTTAATTTTTTAAGGAGTTGGTGTATAGGTTTTAAGTTCAATACCCAATCATAAGTCAATATTAGGATAAACAATTTTCAATAACATGAATGTATAATGTTTGTGACACACATGATAACACAATATCTCTGGTAGAAAAACAGGTTTTAAATAAACTGTAAATAGTGGAATAAGGGCTCCAACAGAATAATTAAAGTTGCGTTGTGAAATGTAAATACTGGTCCAGTGTTCTAAATTAAAGTGAAAACATTACAAGAAGTTAAAATTAAATATAGCATTTATTTAAGATACTTTGAATTAATACAGAGTGGTACATGGTGGGCGGTTAGGTGGAAAATATAAAAGGTATATCATACCCAACCCAACAGGGAATTTAACATTTCAGGATACAGACGACATTGACGTTCCAATTAGAAGTTCCAAACAGTGAAGATTACAGGGTGAAATACATGGAAGATGTAGATTCTTTTACTTCTAGAAAGGAAAGAAAAAAATAAATGTTAGTATGTTCGGTCATTTTCGTCGCCCTCCTTAGTATTCATCTCTCGTCTATTTCTTCCGACAACGATGTTTCTCTGATAACGCCGACACTTTCAGCTCCGTCTCCTTGCGTTAAAAAATGGCTGCATGTCAAACTCCCGTCAGCCCTCCTCGTCAGCAGCTCCCAAGCCCTTTTTACTCGAAACGCCAAGACCGCTTGATTGGCGATTTTTGGTGGTAAGAAAACCGCCAACAGCCCGGCAACCCCATGGGAAAAACACGCAGGAAGGTGCATCTCCAAGTAGAAAGAGCTCCTGCATTTGGCATATATCGCTGATCCACCAAGGTCAACCACCTCTAGCCTCGACGAGGGGTCCCAATCCAACATGGAAACAAGCTGCGAGTAAGAAAAACATCCCGCCAACCTGAATTCGCTGCAGGGTTAGTAGTGTAAGAAACTAGCCTCTCCACAGGGTGCGATCTTTACTCGTGTTGACAGATGCTACCCAGACCACTGTCTGGCGGGTGAAGCAATTCGTAAACAAAGCAATAAATCTCTTTGGAAGGGCAACGGACTGAAATCGAAAGTTTTGAAGGGATACGTGAAAAGTATTGATTTTACAACAATTTAACTTCAATACTGATAAGTACTTAAATAAAAATATAATAATTTCACAGATAATTTTCTTGGGTTTATTCCGACACCAAACACGACCACCATAGTAAGAAATAAAAATTACTTCAGTTAAAATACAATAATCAAGTATGAAAATTTTTATATATTCTCCACAACACCAAAACGACCACCAGAGTCAGAAAATATGGATCCCAAATTTAGCAGAAAAGGGGGCATAACAGAAAAACTTAAATTAAACTTTAAACACCAACTTGTGTAAACAAAACTTTAAAAAAATTGACCTTAAGGATCAACTTATCAAGAGATTAACATTAACAACCAAAGTTAAGAAAAAATAATTAACTAAACAGAATTTAAATAATTAACCAACCAAAAGTAAAGAAGAAAAATTAATTACACAAGCAACTTAAAATCAGCGTTAACCAAAACTGTCAAGAGAACAAATTAAATTACTACAATTACTTTTAAACAAACCAAAGAACTTAAGTTCAACTACAAAAGTTAAAACAAATTAAACTTTGAGTCTGAAGCAAAAAGTTAAATCATTACCTTTAAAACAACTTAAATCACAACTGAAATCAGTAATACATAACAATCCTCCCCCGTTCCGAAAAGAAAAATTTTGGTACGGAAAAGAATCAATAACCTCTGACTTTACAAAACACATAAAAAGTTAAACCTAAGCAGTGGTGACAATGGCAGAAATTACTCATTACTTGAACCAGAGCCAGCTGTTAAACTGACGAAAGAGTACTAAATATAAGAAGGATTTTTACCAGTTAACTTTTAAGTAAAAGAAAATAATAACCCTACCACCGGAAACTCAGAATCAGAATCCACAATACTACTTACAACAAAATAAAACATTTCCAAACTAAGCTTAAGCCTGAGAAATGTAAACCAACAATCAACTCTAATCCAAAAAAAATATAACACAAAAATACGAGCAATACAATAAAAACTTACAAATAAACACCCCCAAAAAAAAACAGAACTCTAACACGAGCAGAGGCATGTTACTCAAAACAGGCCTTCAATAACAAGAAATTGAACAATC